>CM050325.1:85685794-85751241 GCA_027475135.1 Bactrocera correcta
CATTGACCGAAAGTGGACAGCAGGACAAGAAGATGTGTGGTATGAAGTACTTTCGCTTAGACTTCGGACTTTACCAATACTTAATCAAAACTCCACATAAGTTATAACGAAGCTAATAACAAATTAAGAATAGAGAACACAGAAACTATAAAAGTAAATCAACTGTGAGAACTGCCATTAGAACTGCAAGAAACTCAAAACAAGCGAAGTCATCATAAATCTCATAGTGGAGTGTAGCATTCTTATAATTACGACAACTCATTTAGTTAAGTGAATGAAAGATTTTAGGAGGATTGCAAGTAAGAAGGCAGTGTCTTTTAAATGAACAAGGGCGGTCCGGTAAGTACTTAACCCCGCCGTGCGTTAGCGCCACTATTGGAAAGGAAATTTACTATTGCGCAGTGCATTCTCGTACATATTACGTAGTTAGGATCGTTAGAGTTCGTTTGGCGAGTTTCAATATGGTTGTACGTCCGCTACTAGTATTAGCAGACTGCTAATTGAGGGAGAGAGCTGAGGTTAAGGCATCTCGAAAGACGTCGTGGGTTCCATTGCCAGATTGGTTGGATATTCGTAAATGGAAGGGATCAGGATCTTTATCTGACCGTCAGCATACCAAAAAATTCTGTGAAAAATATTTTCCGTCACTCCATTAAAAACATTATGAACTAGAAAGGCCATGTTCACTGCTTTCTAGAGTTCTCAAGGTGAAATATACAGCAATCACTTCTGGAAGAGGAAAACAGTTAAAGAGAGTCCTTTTCTGGCATAGATACTGTTTACGGCTATAACCGAATTTTTAATACCTTTTCGCTGTTTGGCGTCAAATGTAGCCAGGTCCATCTCCAACTGGTCTTTCCAACAGAATGGAGATCTTCCTCTTCCTCTGCTTCCTCCGGCGGAATACTCTCTCTCGAATACTCTCTCTCGAATAATCTCCGAGCTGGAGTGTTTTCATCCAAAAATAACGTTGTCATTGGCTCTGTTACCTTTTCTTTGTAGATCTCCTCAAAATTTTAAATGGGTCCGTTTTTTAGACAGCTTAAGGAAGTTGGAGTATAACTGGCTCAAGTATATCGAGCGAAAAGCAAAATAAGTAAATATTCAGGCTAAGTACGTAACGTACCGCACTCGTAAAAGTAACTGCTTAAGACACAATAAAGCTCTGTGAACGTTCAATTCGGTAGAAATATAGAGCTCGTGGTTGTCTTCTTCTAATGTTGCCAATAAATAAGCGTACCTTCAGCGGAGTAACTGATCTGTTGCAAGTGGCAATAAAACTAAAAACTTCACAGAAGTCGCCAACGGCTAATGTCTTTGCGGACAGACTTTTCAATTGCTCACCCATATTAAGCTTTCTCCTACATAAGCTATTTTGCGTTTCTAGCTTCAGGCAGAGCAACAAAGTGAGCAGTGTAAACGCTTCAATACATACATACATATGTACGTCTGTATAACGGACAAACAATATTTATACAATAATCGGGCAGCTTCGAAAGGGTACAGCATTTACATCTGCCTTTCCTTTGTCTGATTCGCCCCTTCTTTTGGGGCACACACGTGAGTGTCACCCAATGCAAATATGGCGAAGTAAACACAATATAATGCCCACCCCCTCAATCTTCCGCACAAAGCAAGTTAACTTCTTGCATTTGCCTTGATCCTTCCTCTGCGCTTTGCCTTTGTGAGCGTGTCGTAAATCGTTGAAGAGTAGCCAACCCACAAACAATCTTCGGCCATAAATCAAAGATAGAGCCTATAAATGTGGGAAGACAACAGGCGACTGGTGATTTTGTTTTGCGAATGGATTTTACCATGTTTGACACTGGTATTTGTAAATGTGAGTAAACAACATGTTAACATTGGAAAATATGTCAAAGCTTGGACCAATAGAAATGGCAGTAACAAGAAGGTTTTTTCTGGAAAAGTGTTGGTAAATAGTATTGTTATGTAAAATGTGTCCAAAAAGTACCACAATTGTACAAAGGTATATAAAGATTGGAACATTTTTAGCAAGGGTTAAGTGGGAGAGTCAAATAAATAAATCTTCTTATGAGTATGGTTATAATGAAAAAAGATGGGACCATATAAATAAATTCATCTTTAAAAGTGAATATTTTAATGAAACAGAGGACAATTTTTAATAAAAAAAATTTTCCCGGCTGTACACCAAGTGTTTGTTACACCTAAAACTAATAGCGACAGATATAGAGTTAAATATATCTCAATAATCACATTTGACGAGATGAGTTGACTTCTGGTAGTCTGCCCGTTCGTTCACGTCATTCTTAAAAGTCATAACCTAGAGGTAGTGAAAGAATTTTTCTATCTAAGTTTCAGCGTAAATACTAAAAATGACCTCAGCCTTGAAATCAGTCGATGAACTACTCTTTTCAAAAGGTATTATAATGGTCTTAGCAAACAATCGAAATGTACAGCCCCCCTCTCGCAAAACCAAAACTAATACTCTGTAAGTCACTCATAACTCCCTTGCTCGTGCGGAAGCATGGACGACGACGAACTGCAGTCCTTATGAACGCTACAGGGAATATGGACGTAGTGCGGCACAACCATGTTTTGGCCATGTTGCATGAATGGAAGAAAAATCATTATCTCGCAAAATGTAGTATTGCGTGTTACTCGTTGACCGACGAAGAGAAGGACGACACAAACTCAGATGATTGGATGAAATGGCTGGCGAGATTTGATATCTTGAATGGCCGTATATAAGGATATCTGTTTCTCTTCTTCTTCTTTTTTATTAGTGAAGATGCCGCCTACGCGGTTATAGCCTTTTCTTCGTTTGGCGCTAATTGGAGATTCCAGTGTAGCCAGATCCTTCTTCACCTGGTCTCTCCAACGAAGTGGAGGTCTTCCTCCCCCATCGCTTCCCCCAGCGGGCATTGCGTCGAATACTCTCAGAGCTGGAGGGTTTTCATCCATTCGGACGAGGTGACCCAGCCAGCGTAGCCACTGTCTCTTAATTCGCTAAAGCATCGACTGCGGTATTCGCCATTGTCAATGCACAAAGGACTATGAATCTTCCGCAGAACTTTTCTCTCGAAAACTCGTAACGTCGACTCATCGGTTGTTGTCATCGTTCATGCTTCTACATCAAATGGCAGGACAGGAATTATGGGTGACTTGTATAATTTGGTCTTTATTCTTCAAGAGACAACTTTACTTTTCAACTGCTTACTCAGGTCGAGGTAGCACCTGATTTCAAGGCTGACATTGTTGGTGGTGTTTTTGCTGGTTCCCAAATATACGAAACTATCTACAACTTCAAAGTTATGACTGTCAACAGTCACATGGGGGCCAAGTTGCAAGTGCAACAACTGTTTGTTTGATGATAGGAGATATTTCATCTTGACCTCGTGCACTACCAGACCCATTTGCTTTGCTTCCTTATCTAGTTTGGAGAAAGCAGAACTAATGGCGTGGTTGTTGAGGCCAATGATATCAATGTCATCGGCATACGCTAGCTGTACACTTCTATAGAAAAGGGTACCTTCTATATTTAGTTTTGCTAGAATTATTTTCTCCAGCAATAGATTGAAGAAGTCGTAAAAGAGTGTCAAGAATGTCCAAATAGTTTATTTCAAATTATTATTGAACAAATGCAAAATTTATTTAAAAGAAACTAAGTTTATTTTCAAGCGCCTTCTAGCGACTGCTCTGTTTGCTTGTTTTTTAACGAAGTATTCTCACTCGATAAAACTGTCGGTGGCAATAGGAAGTCGCTTTGTCTGAAACATCATTTTGTGTTGAACGGCACGGAGAGGTCCTTCCCGATCCTGACAGTGCTCAACGTCAGTTTACACAGCCATTTTATTTTTGGGGGGATTGCAAATTCAGACATACAAGTAGTGATATAAAGACAGCTTCTTTTTGTGCTGTCAAAGAGAAACGAATAAATAAAACAAAACAAAAAAAACCTTGACTTCGGTTGCATCGAAATTATAATACTACCTTCAACAATACAAAACTTTCCTTACAAGAACTTGATTTCGATCGGTTACGGCAGCTCTACGCTATGGTGACTCGATCTAAACAATTTCTTCGGAGATTGTATCATTTTTATGGACAAGAACCCCTGCCAAATTTGATGAAGATATCTCTTCAAAGTAAAACATTTTCTATACACGCAATTGATTTCGATCGTTCAGCTTCTATAGCAACTATATGCTACAGTGGTCCCATATCGGCGATTCCAACAAATGAGCAGTTTCTTGAAAAGAAAAGGAGGTGTGTAAAATGTCATGTCGATATCTCAAAAAATGAGGGTTTAATTCCCCTATATACTGACAGGCAGGGAGACAGCCACATTGATCATTTATATGTAATTTATAGGTCATCCGGCGGTTCCGTCTGAATATTAAAAACTTTTTGGCATACTTAGTATAGTCTCCGAAGGGTATAAAAATGTCCAAATTAAGGGGGGATTCTAGTCTAGAAATCAAATTTTGGGCAGTTTTTTGAATTTTATTTAAAAAAAAAAACCCAAAAAAAATTTTTACTATCCATTTTTTATGATGTTTTTATTGATATCTTAAGAATACAGAAAAAAAAATTTTCAAAAATTTACAAAAAAAATATTAAAAATTAAAATAATTAGAGGGGGAGGAACAGGTGTAAAAAATGGCGCATCCTGGTGACATTAATCCTGACTCTCCTGGTGGTCTGAAAAAAGAAATCAAAAGAAATTCTTAATCAGTAAGGATGCTGTTTTATGTAGTCCTTACCTCAGGGGAAAACGAAAATTTTTGTTTTTGAAAAATGGCGACTGCCTGAAAATAAAAATAATTTTTTACGCTTTTTTTTTGAAATTCCTGAATTTTTTTTTAAATATTCAAGACAAAAATTTCGACAAGATGCTGGTAGGAACGATAAAAGATTATATAAAGAAGGTTCACACAAAATTTCAAGTAAATCGGTTGCATAGAATTTGAGATAATGCCGGTACCGTGTGGTAAAAAGTAGTTTCGAGAAAAACGCGTTTAAAAAAGTGAGTCTACCCACCTACCGGGCTGGGTACTGCGTCGCTAAAGTAACTGTAGCTCTTAAAAAAATTTTTAATTTTTTAAAAAATCCTTTGAAGGATATGTTCTTAAGGGAATCGAATTTTTCAAAATGCTAGAGTAGAATACCCCCTTAAATAACTTAGTCGAAGAAAACATTTTAATGTGTGGTCTTCAACATTTCTCCTTAATGAAATTACGACCGAAGTTCGCTATATAATCAGCTATTTGCCAACAATAGAAAATTGTACAGTTCTGTTTCCGCCAAAGGCATGCCACTTTGGAAAAAAAGCAAACACACACTTGCATATATGCATATGTATGTGCGCCATTGTTTTAAACTCACCGTGGCAACTAATAATTAACTACGAAATTGTGTTTATTCTGCCCAAAAAAATGCGCCAATAAACATCAAATATACTCCGCCTCTTGTGCGGCTTCACACACGCATACGTATGTGTAGTATGTGCCTATGTGTGGTGCATAGTTATAATGAAACTATTATCAAATTATGTGATGCGTGAGTTTATCAAGACCAGCGACTTGGCGATAATTGCATGGGTGTGCGCCGTGCAACATGCGACTTGTGTTATGAAACGCCTCCGAGGTGATGGTTTAGCGGTTGTCGCTTTGAGACATTTACGCAGCAATCCATCAGCATTTCATCGGGCAGGATATGGAAATGTGATTAGCGCCGCTTCCAAGTACCAGCAGACTTTGGATAGTGTTTGACACGTTTTTGGTTAAAAGCGTTTGCTTTTCAGTTCGATTTTAGGGGTGGTGCCGCACGCCCAAAGGATTAAAATAGTTTTGTGGGGGCGAAGTACATGTATATATAATACACATATGTATGTATGCCTGTATGTGTATACACACTATTTCGTATGTTAATTTAATTGCAACACATTAAAATAGTTTCTTGTGATGTTTTTTTTGGTGTGCTGCTCGGTTGTTGATTTAAGGCGTTTGGGCCCAAAGTCTTAAACAAATATGCACAAAGGCATAAATAGTGCGGCTTGTTAACCAGTTCAAGCACTCGACACAAACACACATGCAACATACACATACTCACACAAAACATCTCTGGTTTAAGGTGTATACATTGCGTTCTGCATTATCCTTTGTAACCCCGGGGATATTATAACCTCATGCACACACACTCTCATATGGCATACACACATTTCGTGTTTCTCCGAACTGTTGCTACTCAATCACAGAGTCTTCAAATTATAGTTTGTTATCCCGCAAAGTGTTCTTATAGCCTAGCGACAGCTTTGATGTACTGTCATCAACTGACGAACTGACGATTTTGCGGAGATCCTTCACCGCCCAGCCGAGTGGGATTGGTTGGTGTTACCGTTACCAAATCAAATTATGTGCCGTTGTAATCGTTCGACGTTGACAAATAACGAACTTTCTTTAATTAAGTTTACGTTCGGAGGTTTTAATTGTGTTAACTTGTATGTTTGCCTTTTGAATTATTAACCTCATTATCGATATGTGGGCGTGTGAGCGACATGTAAGCATCAGACGCTTGGTGGAAATTTTTGTTAAGTGTAGAAGTACATACATATGTATGTGTGGTGTACACCTGAAGAAAATTACAAAATGAGAACATTTTAAGTAAGAGCAAGAAAATTTGTAATCAATATCCTTTAGGTGAGTTATACATATGAACCAACATATGTATATAAATCATTCTTATAATATATGGTTTTCATTTCATTACATTTTTTTCTAAATACTTGAATATAAGACCGTATGTAGACTAGAGAACTAAAGATGAACTAATTTTCTATATATTTCTTCAAAGTTTCTTTGAGCTAAAGCTCTTGTATTTATGCCCGAAACATCGGTATTTAAAAACATGGTAAAATATTTGAAAATTTTGTTTTTTTTTTTTTTTTTCGAGAAATACTTGCTTTTTAAAAAAAGTTGATTTCTTTCCCAGGAATTGTAAATAAAACGCGAAATGTTGAATTTGTCATCCATATTTATTTTGTCGCCTTCAAAGTAATCCTTACCAGATGTAATACACTTATGCCAACAATTCTTGCAGTCGTTGAAAAATTTCATAAGCAGTTTTTAACTCTTCGATCGACTAAAACCGGTACCTTAGAGCAGCAAGTCAGTCTGGTGAATATGGTGATTCGATGCGATTCGAGGTGTTTTATCATCAAGTAAAATCATTAATTGTTCTTCTATAATCCCGGCCGTTTTCGACGGATACTCTCACACAAACGCCTCAATACGGTCGCCAAAATAGAACACCTTGTTGACTATCTGTCCGTCCGTTTATGATGCACCGAATCACGAATATTGAAAAAACCATGATCCTCACCTTGATTTTTGAGCAGCTATGGCGTAAATGTGGGATCAGAATTCGCAGGACCAAGCACATCCAAAGAGACCTGTTTGCGGTTACTTTTTTTGAAAAAAAAAAAGTCAGGACGAGTCGAGCAAGAACGCGTTTCATACCCAAAATATTTTCCGAAACTATTCCAACGAACTCGCGAGAGATGTCGAGCTCTCTTGCTTTGACTCAAGCAAGAACCATATCCTTCACTTTTTTAATATTTTCATCAGTTGCAGAGGTCGGCCAGAACGAGGAATATCTTTAACGATCTCTCGACCGTCTTTGAAGGCTTTGTACCATTCGTAGGTTTTTGTTTTCAATAAAACTGAATCACCATAAGCCTTTTCTAACATTTGCACACGAAATTTGGCTGGAAATACAAAATTTAAGATAAATTCTTTGTTCGATATTTTTATCCATTGTACAAATCGCAACGCAGTACTGAGGTGTAACGATTTAAGCAGCTGCTGTAAACAAAGTCGTTGACAGATCACGATTATATTTGGCATAGCAGTTGAGGACAGCCCTACCAACTTAGCAAAATAAAATTTTTTGAAATATCATTTAATCGGGGAATTGTTCCGGATGGTTGTTTGTTACAATGTAAAGAGTTATTTTTGAATCTATGAAAAATTAATCGAAAATGAGTTAAAGAAGGGCTTAACTCTTTAGACCAGTGTATGAATGAAGTTTGTTTGCTTAAAGAATAGATTAAAGTTGTGAGTACATGACTTAATTAGTGATAAGTCCGATGAACTATTGAGATTAAAAAAGAGTTTTTTCCGGCTTTGAACCTTGCAAGTTGCGGTTACACCCGAAATTAGCCATTCCTTGTTTGTTAACTTTTGACTAAATCACTCGAAAAAATTAATTTGGTCCACTACCCAGAAAAAAGTTGGTTTACGACGAAGTATTATTATAATACTTTATAAATTGCTTACTACGAAATCTTATTTAGCTTAAATCATATTTTTTAATTAGTTTCAAAAAGAACGAGTTTCTAGAATCACCTTGCTTCGACGAGGCCCTATAAAAAATGTGGTTGCAAATATTAGACTAGTAACCGTTACTATTTATGCACTCACCTAGGGGTTCAAGAAAGTCTGAAGGAATTAAGGGTATTTTTTAGGGTTATCTTTTTCTTTATTGGCGTAGACACTCTCATTCCAATTGTAGCAAGGTCATTCTGCATCTGGTTTTTCCAACGGAGTAGAGGTCTTCATCTTCCTCTGCCTCCCCCGACGATTACTGCGCCGAATACTTTTAGAGGTGGAGGGTTTTCATTCATTCGGACGAAATCACTTAGCCGGCGTAGTCGCTGTCTCTTAATTCGCTGAACTATGTCAATGTCGCCGTAAACCTCGTACAGCTCATCGTTCCGTCGAATGCGATATTCGCCGTTGCCAATGCGCAAAGGACCTTAAATTTTCCGAAAAACCTTTCTCTCGAAAACTCGTGACCGCGACTCATCAGAAGTTGTCATCGCCCCTGCTTCTGCACCATTACAATTGAACTAGGGGTATTGTATTAGATGCAATAATACATAGTTCTTGGTAGTTTTTGTTGACGATTCCGTCTTACTGAGGGACCCGCAGGCGCGAATTCGCAACAAATGTTGATGTCAGACGCGTCAATAAGACTTACACAATTTCACTTGTATCTTTGCGATACGTTTTATTGCGGTATCGTATTCTATATTTGGAGAAATCAGAGATGTAATAAGGCGTAGTAATGAATTTGGATTCTTGAAATCCTTGCTCGCTCTGATTATAAAATCTAAAATTTTGCAAGGCTGGTCAGTAATCTTATCAATATGCTTGTTGAAAGTCAGTTGTTGTCTATGATGATGCCCAGGTCCTTTACATGCTTGACTTCCATTATTGTCTCATTGTTTAAGTTATAGTTAGCCGGCGTTCGAGAGTGTGATCGTGAGTATGATACGGCTACATACTTTTTGATGTGCAAACCTAGTGTGCTTTTGTGGCACCAGCTTAACAGTTTTTGCAAATGTTTGCTTTGTTGAAAGCAACCGCGTTTTAAAATCTTTCCCAGTGCAGCCTACGAGTGAGCAATTTTCGGCAATTAAATTGAAACTGACTGCAGGTATCCTCAGGGTTCTTGAGTATCTTACTTGAAACCTTACATCCTATGTTCAAGTTGTTTTCAGCGACTAAAATACTATGTACAAAACGATAAAATAACTCACATCAGATGTCTTAAAAAATTAATTATATTGGCGCTCAACTTGAGGAGTAGTCTAAGAGTTTCCGACTAATGAATCTTTGTCGTCAGTTTTTAAAATAAATGTACTCTGATATTGACTTTGGACTATCTTCAGAATGTCTTAGTTAATACGTTATATGTGGTATAGGCTGAATAACTTTCGAACGCATGATTCACCGCCTCGTAGTCACACACTCAACGCAGTTGGTTAAAGCCATCGCCCACATCATAAGAACTTTATTTTAATGGAATTGCGCGTTTCTTTAAGACTCTCCTGGGACGCATATAATCATGCAAAAGGGGTACGTATGGATAATATTGGTGTGTGTGTGTGTGCACACAATACACATGTCTAAGTTGAAATGCACCCCTGCCACACACGTGTGCTTGCCGATCTCTTGCCCCTTTTGGACGTGAGAAAATAGTAAATATTTACATTGTGCAAGTCAGCGAATGATTTACGAACCAGAACTTCAGAAATCAGCGTCTCGATACTCGATAGTGTGCTGCAAGGACCTGTTTTGCATACTCATTGGAGCGCACACACACGCACACAAACACGTTTATGTGCTTTTTGAATTCTCCAATGCGATTTTAGAGTTGTGCGTTAAAAAAGAGATTTACGACTTTTCGTTTTTTCAGCTTCTCTCATTACTTGTTGTTTTCGTTTTTTTTTTTGTTTTAATTTTTAGCGAATACTTCCTGTCCTCATGCGACACACTTGCCACACATGTGACCTCGGTGGACTCATGCATGTCCTGCGACTTTTTCGTGGCCTCGTGATTTTGTTGTGATTGCAAGCATGGCAATGACTATGTAAAACCGTTTACACCAACAACAATGTGATTTGTGTCACCGAAGCTTATCGCCGACATGTCACTGCCGAGCGAGAATTTGTGTGCATGTAAGCGGGGCATGTATGCTGCTGGTTAAGGATTTATGAGGTCGCAGGTTCACAGTTCACAGGTCGTGCATATCGGCACGCCAACGAGCGTTCATTTACGCACACCCAGAGACATATGTATTTATAGTACATAGCTTAGGTACCAATCAGGCTTGTTAACCTGCTAAATTTGAACTGTGTCTCGAAGCGTTTTTTTTTTTTGTGGCTACGATCTGGCGGGTTGATGTACATATTCATTAATTAGGGTTGTTTTTAAATACCGAAATTCAATTTCAATGACTACTATAGGCGAAGACGTCAAATGTGGTATTAATGCTGGTTAATTTGGTAGTTCGCGTAGCCGAAAAAATCGTCAAAAATCAATTTTCTTCGATTACCGAGATGTGATGCACTGCAAGTTGCTTCCGACCAGCCAAACTTTCAACAAGAAACACTATTTGAGTGTTGTGGATCTTATCTGCGAGGGTATTCGTTAAAAGAGGCCGTAATAATGCAACGGCAACTCTTGATTTCTGCACTACGATGATGCACCGTCGCATACCGCACTGATTCTTTGTAAGTTTTTCGCCAAATTTTCAAACAATATTGTGCCGCAGCCATCGAATTCACTGATTTAGTTCCGTTTGACTTCTCGCTATTCAGTAAACTCAAACGACTGCTCCTAGGACACCATTTGGAATCAATTGAAGACATTAAATGTGAATCGCTAAGCGCATTGAAGCTATTTCGGAAATTGACATAAACAACTGTTTCGAAGATTGGAAAAAACGTTGACGAAAATGTATTGTGGCCGAGGAGGATTGCTTTGATGCTTTGAAGGGAAACGATATAGATTTTAAAGAATATATTAGTGATTATGGTCAAAGTCTCACTATTTTTTGCTCGTAGTAGTATATCTATTTCTTCTTTTTTCTCGGTTGTTCATAGGTTAATTACTGTATTACCGATTTTTGAATGGAAAATGAAAAGTTTCTTAATTGAGATTTGAGTGTCACCCTATTACTTACATACATATCTATCGTTTACAAAAACTATATTCTTCCAAGGAAGCTCTACGGCTAGATTTGCCAAACTTTAAGCGAAAATTAGGTGAATATATCAAGAAATTTAGCCGGCAACTTCATGTGAAGATCTAATTTTGTTTACAAATCTCAAAACACATTTGCAATTATCTTAAACGTAATTTAATGCCACTGAATTTTCATATTAAACAGAAAACTATGGCAATTTTCTTAACTGATTTAGAGCTTAACAACTCTGAGCAAATACTTTTCTCTTCAAATATATGTAATTCCATGTATGTCTATATATGTATATATATACATACATATATCCGGATATGTATATTTCAGGATTATTGTTAACAACGACAAATTCAACTACTAATCACAGCAATAAAATAGATAACCTAAATGGCCACGCGGGCATTAATACGAGCATACACGACACTTGCGATTACTTCCCCTCCGGAAAGCATTTAAATAGCAACAACTTAAAGAACTTTCTTACAAATAAGAAATCAACGAGCTAACAGAGACATTTAATTTCGCATTCGCGCTCATAAAATTCGCTCATAACTACTTAGTTACAACTGGAAATCCATTAACTTGTCGAAATATATATGAATGTATGTTATATATGCAGCCGATGACGTCTTGCCGCTGTCAAGTGGACACATTTTCCACTGCCATCACACCACTATCGGTTGCCATTATATTCTGCATGCCATTAGCACCCACTACTCTGGCGTTACAATGAAGTAATGCCTTTTCTTTTTTTTCGATAATGCTCTCCGCCTCCTGGACGCGCTGCCGCCACGACGGTAAAATCATAAAACCACTCATGCAACAACTACAAAGTGCCATTTATGTTTTGTCTGGCGCACCAAAGTCTCATTCCCACTCATTGTCCTTTTGTTAGCCGCATTGATATTTATGTTTGTTGCTCAGACTTATTTGAATGACATTGTTTTTATTATTGTCATGATTTTTGTAGTTTCCTCTATTTTCTCAGCACATGCTTCAGAATCGTGGTAGGATTATTAATGCCATTGAATGACTCTACTAACTTTGAAATAAATATTGTTGTTATGGAAAGTATTATTTACGAGTATATACATTTTCAAAAATTTTCTGTCTTTTTAGAACATTCTTAAAATCAATTTAAGATTTTTTTAAAAATACTTCTTATAATAAATTTTGTATTATTTTTGTTTGGTTGTCTCTATTTTGTGATGATCCTGTCAATATATGCATGCAATAGATTCAGTCTACATATTTTTTACTTACTTTTTTAACCTAATGTTATTATACATAAGTAACCCCCCCACAGATGGTTAGCAGCATCGCTAGGGGGATCATAGGTACTCAGAATTATTAATCAATTCAGTGTAATCCAAAACCACTCTGAGGCTATCTTCTCCTATCCACTAAATGCTATCCGGGACTGCTTATTAATTGCCGCTAAAGCTTTATAGTATCTAAAATCTATCACTATCCGCAACCTGTGATCCGTCCGGTTACCTATTGTTCGTCAATCGTATATTCCTCTATCTCTGCGGCCGAACTCTACATACCACTGTGCCCAAAAAATAAGGTGATTGTATTTATTTTGAAAATTATTTATTTATTCTTCCAAATCAATTTCATCCCCTTCAAACTAATCTCCTCCCGATGCAATGCACTTATGCCAACGGATTTTCCAATCTTAGAAATACTGGTTGTAGTCACTTTCCGGGATGACCTTCAGTTCCGTCTTCGCTGCGGCTTGAATCTCCTCTATCGTATAAAAACGGTGTCCCCGGAGCGGTCTTTTGAGCTTGGTAAACAGCCAGAAGTCGCACGGCGCCAGATCAGGCAGCATAGATCCAAGTCTCATCGCCAGTTATAAAACATTTCATGACACCCTGGTAGTCGGAAGGCATCGTTTCACACACTTCAACGCGACGCCTTTTTTTCCAAAAAATTCAATGTTTTCGGTACCAGTCGAGATTTGACGCGCTTGAGGCCCAAAACATCCTTCAAAATGGTATTGGCTGAGCCTTTCGATATGCCGACTTCATCAGCAAGGTCTCTAATTGTTAATTGACGGTTTTTCAACACCAAATCTTTGATTTGTTGAACGTGAGCTTCGTCCTGGTCGCCCTGGACGCTCTTCGTCTTCGACACGTTCACGGCCGGCTTGGAACTCACTATACCAATTGTAAACATTTTTTTTTAGACATAGTATCATCACCAAAGGCTTTCTGCACCATCCTCAACGTATCCGCAGCAGAAAATTGATTACGTAAACAAAATTTAATGCAAATTCTTTGCTCAACAAATTTCGACATCGCAAAAAATGAAAAACTCACTTTTAGCAGCCCATAAAACGACACGTATCTCAAACACTAATGAATATTTTGACATCAAATTTGACTTAAATGTGACTGACAGTACTACCAACCTAAAAAAAACAATAATTCTCTAAATCCTTCGACGCGCGCAGTTTAAATTCAAATGTCACCTCATTTTTTTTTTAGTATATCACCAGGTATTCCCTTATATTTCTAATTTTGTATACGAATTAGATTTACATAAAATTTTCATACAGTAATTAAATTATAACTCCGCGGAAATAAAACGGTGATTCCGATTTGGTCATCCTTTGTTGGAAACTATAATTCAGTATATTCAATTACGATATACAAATATTGTAAGATTTTTGCACTGACTTAAGCTAATCTTATGCATATCATAGATCTGATAAGTCCACTGAGACACACCTGAGTATAGTGTGTCTAAAGAAAGATCTAAATATACCCAGTCGGTATAACCGTATGTAAGAATCTTTAATTTGGAAGTCGACTTAGAATCACCCTTATTATTAAAGGGCCTATAGCCCTCAAAAAGTACTAACTTTAACAAATCTTTCTGGTAGGAAGATTTATTAAAAATGTATTCGAGTGTATTTTTTATTGCACGTGTTTTTATATAAAATTACGGTTAATGAGGATTAACTTTTATATTACTAACTACTAACTTTTATATTTCGCGATTAGAGAATATAGACACATATTAATCATCGAAAATCGCTCTATTGTTTTTCAAAATATTCCTCATGATTTATGTATAACCTTTTGCATGAGTTTGAACCAATTGCTAAACCACTTTTTTCCCACTCTGATTGTAATATCTTCCAAACATGCGTTCTGAAATCATGAGGTGTCGAAAAACATTGACTTCTAGATTTTGTTTTAAGTACAGGAATAAAAGGAAGTTGTTCGATGTCACGTCAGAAGTGTACCGTGAATGACTCATCAAATCGGTGTTTTGAGTGAGAATGCAGTTCTTTCAGTTGAGGAGGAGTGAACCATCTTTGGCGATTGGTTTTCCTGATTTCTTCAAAGATAACTGGCGAACAATTATTTGTGTATTTGGGGCATGTTCAGGTTTTTCAAAAACACGTGCAACTATTTGCTTGGAAGAGTCTCGCGCATTACAACTTTTCCTAAAAAAACTGACACAATTGACTGCTCCTTATTATTTATTTCGGGCTCATATGCATAAATCCACGATTTAGCACCAGTCAGGATTTCGTAGATATGGTTCGAAGCACCGCTATAGTGTTTTTATTTAACATTTCCCTCGACCAATCGACATGAGTCTTTTTTACAGTCAAATGTTCATGCGGAAAAAAATGCATGCTGGTCGCACTAATACCTATAGTGGTTTCAATCTCAAGATAGGCCACACGATGATGATGCAATATCAGTTTGCGCACAGTATCAATAGTTTTTGGAAAAACAATTGATTTTGCACGACCTTCACGAATTTTGTCTTGAAGTGATGTACGATCTCTATTGAATTCGCCATACCATCGATTAAAACTAGTCCATGATAAAGCTTCATCATCGAAAATTGAATTAAGTTCATCGTTGCACTGTTGCGGATATAATCCACGTCGAAAGTTGTAAAAAACTAATTGCCCGAAAATGTTCCCGATTTAATACATTTTTTGTCGAGAATAATATTTTAAGTTACTGTAAACAACACATACAATGACATTGACATACGAGCAAAATTGTCTGAGTATCGATAACATAAAAAATAAAGTTGTGAGTTGCCAGATTGTAACACTAGAGTTACCAAATCGCAAAATATAAAGGCAACCTACGTAATATTCGTATTACTGTGAGGCTGCAGTTAGAATTTCAAGTAGACAGTGGAAATAGTTTTCGAGTAAGTAAGAAACGACTTGCTCTACAATTTAATGGTGAAAGAAGAAAAAGTAGTTGATGTGAGTTTACCTAGGCAATCTATTAATCTATTTATACTTACCATAAGAGGACCGCTAGCTTTTCAGAAAACTTTGTTTTTGTTTATTTATCTATTGTATTATTTGGTTTTTTCCTTCATCTTTTATCGCAAGTTGAAATCAAATAAAAATACTGGTCTTGTCGACTTCTCACTTGAAGAGTTAGAATAAACAATTAATGCAAAAAGTCATTTTACGCTACGGACAACATTGAAACTGTTACTCAAGCCATTTTATGGGACCAAATCAAACAAAAGGTCGCAGCTTTCAAGTAAGATCATGCATAAAAAGTGCCGAAACTGCAGGGTGGCATGAGAATTCTCCAAGTAGAATCAGTAGCACTTGCAACAACAGCAACATGTAAATTAAAAACACTGTAATTACAGGTTTAATTGAATAAAATTCTAAAAAATATATGTATTTAACCGAAGTGAAGCAGCGACGAAGTGGGCGACTGAGTTGGGCCATTCGTTTTGGTTGCCAAGTGAGGGTAAAAACAGAATTTCCAATGTATTTTTTTCACAAGCTAAATGCGGAATTTGGTTAAGGTAATTTCGGCAGGAAAAATATGCTAATTTCATAATCTACGCCTTCAAAACATGGTGACCGGGCAACGAGGTACTATTTGTAGACGGTAAAGGAGACGGATACTTAAGTGAGCGGTTGGTGTGAGACAAAGTGAAATTCTCAATTGAACAAGCTTTGAAGAAGAAAGCCAACAAAGCGCAACGCAGTTATTATTTACGTGTCCTGAACGTGAAGTGAAAGTTCAATTGTGGCAAATACTTAAAAATGCAAAAGAGGTCGGTAGTCCAAGCGCCCAAAGGCAGGCCAAAGCATGGCGAAAATAAAAAAGAAAAAAACAACGCACACAACAAAAACACTGCGGTTCATGGGGCCCGCGAGCTATAACCATTTTTTGGTCCATTTATTAGATTTGTTTCAATTTCCTGTACACTAAAAGCTGTTGCATATTTATAGCTGAAGCCGAAGTTTTTTTTTTTTTGTTTTTCTTGCAACTCCATATCTTTGAATTTTCGGCTTAAAAGACATTATAAGTGCTCAGCGGCTCAAGGTGTATAAGAACATGCATTTACTGTTTTTTTGTATTTGTTTTTGTTTTTGTTATTTTAAAGGGCGCATTACACTTCACTCATTCCATTGCCGCGACAATTTTTTGCTCTTTGAATTCGTAATTAAATTCTTATATGTTCGGCCAGCAATGAGATAAGCTAATTTACAGCCCACTTGGACATTCTTATTGCACCCCCAGCCGAGCGGTCGAGTGATTAGCGGCATGACGTTGTGTTTCCAATATAAATTAGTAATTAACAAACATTTTTTTCTTCGAACGCTTAAATTCTTCTCCCACCGCCGTCGCTAATTTACTGTTTAGTTTGTCAAACTGGATTTGTGCAGCGAGATCTTAATGAGTCTTAGCATTCTATCTTGCCTTTTGGCCATAACTAACGAAGTGCCGTCGTGACTCTGTCTTTGTGTTGGGGGAGTGGGATGCAACTGTTTTAGTGCTGATAAAAAGCTGGAGGCTTAAAAGTATCGAATTTTAATATTGATGTGAATTTTAATTATTCATGGCCGACAGCTGTATGACTTTGCAACAAACAACAGGGAAAAATGTTGTCGAAGGGCAGCTGTTTTACCTTATTTTTTTCTTACGCAATTAAAACAAATGGAAAACATAATTGTATAAATTTATAAATGATATTTTCCCTGAGCAATTCTTTATCTTTCACTGAGGCATCAAAATTACTTGGTATAGACTCAATTAGTCAGAGAAACCTATACCTCTTCGCTGGAATTTGCATTCGACTTCAAATACTAGTAGATATTAATTACATAAAAATAATATAGAAATTTCTATTAAAACAGTTTTCAATCTTACATTCCATATATCAATTCAATGGAATATAATATTGAAAACTGTTATATGAATTATCAGAGATCAATACATCCTCTATAAGCATCTCACGGTGATGGCTTCGCATTTTACGCTGACCCAAATATATTTGAATGTATCCTTTGACAGCTCATTTTCACCTTTTTATTCATATCAGGCATTACATTAGTTTCGTTAATTTCACCGGTTCACAAAATTTTAACTCTTTTTGTCACAGGACAATTGACACGCCAGGTTTTCTTGTGACATCAAAGCGAATATTTTCTTTAAGAATACAAACATTAGCTATATTAAGAGAAATTATTGCTTAAAATAGAAATTGATTTTCGTAAATATATGGCTTCTATAAGGTCTTTTAAAGATTCCAACAATATTCTGCTCCATTAAGGAAATGTTCCTAAAAAACCTCTCACCTTTTTCGTCACTTACAGCATCCAAATTTGCCGACAAGAAATCCAGAGAAGAGTATATGTAGTTTTAAGGAGATATTACACTCTAAAGCTTTATTTGACATTATAAGTTCATTCATAAAGCTTTTGTAATTTTTTGCTTTAGGTAGAAGAAGAAAACAAACATTTCCAGGCGAGGTTTTTCCGTTTGAAACTATATAGCATGGATCGGCTGATCTGGCTAAAGACAGGCCCTTTGTTTGTGTTAAACATAAATAAACAAGTACTTACATGATCCTTTGGTTAGGTCCAAATCATTAGTATTGTAAATGGCATATGTCTTGGTTCTTGTTTAGACCAAATAGCAGCCTCACACACGTTTTCTACTAAGGGGTTAGGGGTAATCAGAATTTTCAAAAAAATTATTTATTTTTTGCATTTTCGTTAAGTATAATATCTTAAAAATATTCTCTGAAAATTTCACTTTGATACAATAATTAATTTTTGAGTTATTCGACAAATATTAGAGGGAGTTTGGGAACTTCAAAGCGTCAGTGTGAAACTTTAAACGCGTTTTTCTTAAAACTATGTTTTTTGAATCGGTGACAACTGTAACTCGAAAACCGCTCAGTAGGTTTTAATGGAATTTGTAGAGCTTTTATAATACATAATAAACTCGGGCCTGATCGAAGGATTTTTTTCATTTGGATTTTTAAGACCAATTAACTGTTCATTTTTTCCCAAGAATTTAGAAAAAAATTTCCTTGAGGCCGCCATTTTGTTAATTTTTGAAAAAAAATAAAATCCGTCGATCAGGCCTAGTATTATCTAATTATAAAACTAATTTTTTTGACCGATTGATTTTAGATGAATCTCTAAGGACTTATGGTTGTCACCGCAAGCACCTTTATTTGGAACTGAGTCAACACAAACACCTATAACTTTGGAAATTAATTTTTTTTTTTTAATTTTCGTTTCTTCAAGTCAGCACATTCTATAATAATCCCATATTACTAGGTACTTTTGTAAAATAACACGAGTTAGTAGCAAAAAAAAAGTACTGAAAATTCACATTTTTTCGTGCCTCTGACTACCCATAACCCCTTAATGAAGGTAGTAATAGTCGTAGCATTTTCTGTAATACAGAATTATTAGATTTAGCTTTATATGAACCCGTTTAAATGTATGTCAATTGTATTGAATATTTTTATACCAGTTAGTTCTTTCCCCAAATAAGAGTATAACACACTATAGTACTTTCTAAACAATAGGGATTATAGTCATCGAATGTGATTTAGTATTTTAAATGTCTGAGATTGGATTATAAGTATATTTCTAAAATTCCAAAAGTACTGATTTCCGTTTGTCATGAACTTTCCTATGGTCTCCAAAGGAGAATCCGCTGAAATTTAAATTCGACCAACTTAAGGGTTTTATACCCACATGTCAAAAAACGGAGTTTTTATGAATTGGGCTTAAGATGATGATGAATGAGAACTTATTGCATTTCTATTAAGTATCGAGGATTAAAGTTAAAAAATTTTGTACTCCCTTGATCCGTAGATGATCTGCAGGAAGACCTCCCAAATACGGTGTTTGGTGGTGAGAAAAATTGATCCGCATATATTTCCAATTCAAAAACTTAAAAACGTTCTAAACACAATAGATGAATACCGGTAATGATAGAAGGCCTAGTCAAAATTTTTGATTTATTCGAAACCCAAAAAAGTCGTGTTTGAAGAAAAAATTTACATTTATGTGCGGCTTAAAAAATCGATTTGCGAAATCGACTTCCAATCAAATGTAGACAATTGCCTTGGGCGGCATTTTGACAAATTTTTTTTTTTAACTTTTATTTATTTCTTTGATGATTTTATTTAAAATATAAAATTAAAATTATTTATTTTTTTCAATTATTTTTAATATATTAAAAATTATATAGGCTGTTCACGGTAAGGTGGTTATCGGGTTATGTGCTTATTAGATTAAAAATAACCTCTATGCTCCGTGAGCACCCTATGTTGTATGGTTATTTGCTGATTTTTACACAAACAGCTGTTCATTGTTTACAATTTAAGTTCAGTGAAATTCCAACTTTCTGTAGACACTAAAATTAGAGTATAAATAAATGACAAACAATGAATATTTATTTTGTACTTTACCTTTTTACTTACTTTGATGATTTTTGTTGATTTTTGCTGATTTTTGATTCTTTTTTATCTTTGTGATGCTTTTGGATGCTTTTTATTTCGGTTTTAATTTGCCGGTTGTAAACAAAAAACAGCTGTTAATAGCAGATTTTCCAATAAGAAAATCTAAGTAGGAATGTCATTCGCTTAGTTTTATTTATTTTTTGTGCTGCCATTTAGTAAAATTCCAACGACTTTCTAACACTGGAAATAAGCAAATAACCACATAATCTGTAAACAAGGGCCTAGGTTGGTCAACTTTGGTTATTTTGTCATACCGCATTTTGTTGTTGTTCACTTAATCACATAACCACATAACCCGATAACCACCTTACCGTGAACAGCCTAATAGTTTCATATTTTAAGTTCAAAATGAGGAAGATGAGCCAATTAACATTGAGTTTCATAAGTTCTTACAGAACGAGATTTGCTTCGTCGTGTTAACGAGTGTGATTTTCTTTTTAAACGTCAAAGAAGTGGCCATTGTTACTGGCTATGAAATGTGTTCTAGGGATCATAATCTAAAAAGTATGAACCAATTCAAACCACTTCGAAGGCCGATAGTCACAAAAAATGTTATGTTGTCTGATTGGCGGCACTTTTGCTCCACCTTATCACGAACAATTCTGGGGTGTATTGTGATAAGCGAGACAGTTTGAGTAATCCGTAGTAGTGTTCCAAAAGGATAATTCGAAACCTGATAGAAGTTTCATGACTCGCCAAAAGCTTTTGCTGTTTTAATGGGTGTTTTATCTATACCTACCACATTCTCCAGACTTGACACCTTTCGACCTTCATTCGTTACGGTCTCTGAAAAATTTTTTTGATGAGACAACCTCAAAACTGGACGTTAAAAACCACTTAGACCAGGTTTTTGCCTGCAAAGATCAATAATGAAAAAATCAAAGTGAAGAACGAATAATTTCATAAAATGTTTTACAAAGTAAAACATCGGGTTTGAATTGCACTAAAGGAACGAAATCACTTTGTGAACGACCCAATTCTAAAACTTTTGGACTCTTATTGATCAGCTTCAAACTTTTATACAGCCATTTTTAACAAAGTAAAAAAAAATAGAAATGTCATTAACTCACTGCGGATTGAGGGATGGAGCTGCTTTAGATGTGTCGATAGCTAGTGGAGTGTGAAAATAATTAAGTTTATTTCGCGACTTGGCCCCCACGTCAGTCATAACCTCGAAGTTGTAGATAATTTCGTAGATAATAATTTCGTCTATATGAGCCTCGAAATCCAACGCAGAATAATTCTTGCCAAGAGGTGCTACTTTGGATTGTGTAAGCACTTGAGAAGTAAAGTCCTCTCTCAACGAACGAAGATCAAAAAGTGAATACCGCATTCGATTAAACGATGAACTGTATGAGATATACGACGGCATTGACATAGTTCAGCGAATTGAGAGGCAGCAGCGACACTGGGTTAGTCATGCTTCGTTCGTATGGATGAAACCACTCCAGTTCTGAGAGTAGGTGAGGAAGAGCTCCACTCCGAAAGACTAGTTGGAGAAAGACTTGGCTACACTTGGAATCCCCGATTGGCGTCAAACAGAGTAAAAGAAGAACAACTGTTGTAAACTCGGCTCCCGTTAGCGATGTCTACGCTAATAAAGAAGAAGAAGTCTATTATTCTTCATCACAAAAATGCAGAATTTCGAATTTTTACATTCGATCAGGGAGCAATCGTTCGAAGGCCACAAACATTAATTCCATTTCGTTCTCATTCAGCGTCTATATCAATAACTAAGCGCTGCTATTTATTTAGTACACTTCTGCAATTACAGTAAAACCCCATCATAAAGTGATGCAAATGTTTATATTGGAAAATAACAACGATACGCTCACAAAAATAATAATTAAACTTTATCTTTGTTGTTGCAGACATAGCGCTGACAATGTTTAGCCACAAAGTGAGGCGAAAATGCGAAAATAACAATAACAAGAACATTATACATACATAAAGAAGAAAAATTGAACATAAACAGCAAAATTTTTCCAATCAACAACAACGAAAGTTCCGTTGCCTTTGCCAAGCGTAAATGTCAAAATAATAAAACATTTTAAATTGACATTTGATGCTGTTTTTATATGGCGCTCAGCGTGTGGCGCAAATAAAAAATAAGTAAATAAAGCGTAAGCACTGGATAAATGAGAATCATTCGAAAATACCTTGAGGCTTTAATTTTTAGTGTTCTCCCGCTTTGTTTTGACAGAGCACCGCACCGCCGAGGGTGAGGCCACCACATTGGTTGGGGTGTGGCCGCGCTTAGTAAGTAACAAAGGGCGCATCAAAAAATCATAAAAACCACAAAAATGACAAGACTATAATAAACGTTTACAGCGCTCTCTATCTATCTACGAGTACAAATGTTGGTGTGTGTGTATGTGGGGAAGTGGAGAGAGAGACGCAGACGTTTGCCGGGAGCATAATCGTTAAATTGTGTCATTTTGCAAAATTTATGCAATTAGAAATTAATATTATGCAATTTGGTTGATTGTACGCGCGCGTCTCATAAAAATGTATATGAAGAATGGCGGAGCAAATGAGATGACAGCAGCGATGCGTTGACACGAAGATTAACGGTGACAGCTAACTGGCAAGACTGACTGACACTGTCATAAAACTTGCCCGTTGCTACTTCCTGCCACTACCTCATACATACATACTTACATACTAAACAGTCGAGCTACTGCCAGAATCCTCAGCATTTCGGCGCGTCCTCCTCGACTGGTGTTGATGACATTTATGCGCTTTTTAACGCATTTTAGTATATTTTAGCGCATTTCACATAGTAATAAGTTGAGCGCTCACATCGCTCGCTCGTCTCTATTGCATTTTTATGCCACTAACGTTCACTTTTATTTCCACTTACCCGCATTTATTTGCTTCCCGATATAAGTACATACATATGTAAGCGTGCCACGGGGCATGTGAACTCCTCACCTCCGCGGTGCTACTGCGCACCCTGTTATCTGCTCCACATTTGAGCTTCAGGTTCGCCGTTGTGTTTCTGCATAAAATGCGTAAATTATTTCATTTTGTGGACGCATTATTAAAATTGATATTACCAGCGAATGCGCAGTTGCCGCAATTTCAACTAGATTTTATAGTTTCGCTGCTGGCTATTAAGTTACTACAGCGGATGTTTTTATTGTAGTTCTCGTTCTGTGCTTAGAAATACAAATCTCGGATTTGTAAGACGAAATGTTCGTCATTGATTGGTGGATTCTCATGAAATTGGTGTGACAAATTTGCGGTCATAACTGTTAGTTTAGTCATTATTTTTGAACGCATTTTGATTGGGTATTAATATTTATATGGCTAATAAATTTATATTTTGCTTTCGCAAATGCTGTTATACTCTATCAAGGACCATAGATGCAAAGAAACGAGTCATGGATTACCAATAAAATAAAATTTCAGCCGATATCGCGATGGAAAGGGTCTTTTAATACGAGCGCTTAGAGATTAACTCTGGCTTTTTATGCATTCCGGTTGCTCGAACTCTCAATGGTAAAGTCAGAGCTTATACTACTGTGAGCAAAAAGTAGTAAGACCTTTTAATTTAAATTTCGTGCGAAAACCCATTCGTCAAAATACTTTTTTTTTAGATTGGTATGACTATAGTTGACATCTTTACCAAATGTTACATCAAAATAATCATGAGTGTTAGTATACGTTTGTCTTTCTGAAGTACATAAAGCGCATTCGGTGAGTAAAATTATTGAACAGAGTAGTGTCATTAAATTTTGTATGCGGAATCAAATTTCTTGCGCCGAAACATTCAGAATGTTGAAAAAGGCCTTCGATGATATTTTTTTATGGCGAGTTTTTGATTGGTACAAATTATTCAAAGACGGTCGCGAACTGATGATCAACACGGCATCGTTACAATTTTTGAAGGATCAGTGAAAACTACTTTCAGAGATCATTTGGGCTTAAGAAAAGTGAAATCACGATTGTTTCCAAAATCCCAATACAATTATTACTGGCGATCAGTCTTGGATCTATGCTTACAACTAAGAAAAAGATGATCAATCTGCCGAAGCCGAAAAACCTGCATTAAATCAGGTCAAAAATCAAGGTTATGTTGGCAGTTTTCTTCGATTATAAAGGTTTGGTGTACAATCCTTCTGACCGTCCAAATTTTCAACTAATTTCGTGCAGCAATCAGCGTATTCGCCTGATTTAGCTCCACGTGACTTCTGGCTACTGAACAAACTCACACGACTGCTCCGGGGAAACGTGAATCGCTACGTGCATTGAAGGCTATTCCGGAAATTGACATTAACAACTGTAGTAGTAAAAGGTTGTTCAATAAGATTTGACGCTTGATAAAAAACAAACACAATTTTGTAATTCAAAATACACTTTATCATTCAACATAAACACCCTGGACATTAATACATTTGCTCCAACGATCCTCCAATCTGTGGATTCCATCTCTGAAGTGAGAATCCGAAAGGTCTGCAAAATAGGATTCAACAGCCGTTATGACCTCTTCATTTGATGAAAAACGCTTATCACGCATACATTTTTTTAGTTCTGGAAACTAATGGAAGTCGCTGAGGGCCAAATGCTCCAACAATTCGAACTTAAATTCCTTCCCAAAAAACTGATGCCATAACTTTCTTGGCCGATTTCCGGACACGATCTCGTTTCGAAGCCGAACAACCAGGTTCACACCACTCTTTAACATCCTGTTTTGATTCAGGATCATGGTGATAGACCCAAGTCTCATCCAGAGTGATGAATCGATGCACAAAATCCCCTTTATCCTTTTTAAAACGCTCCAAATGTTGTTGAGAAAGTCGAATGTGTTTTTGTTTCATTGTTAGCGAATGCGGAACCCATTGCGCACACAGCTTTCTAAAACCCCAAATTTCACTTAAAATATGGCTCACACTGCTTAATGAGATGTGTGGAGCCTCTACTAAACCTCTCTCAGTCAATCGACGATCTTCTAAAACCGTATCCTGTATTTTGGCTTTGATTTCTGGTGTTGATGCGCTTTTCGGACGTCCTTCACGGGGATTGTCTTCAGATTCAGATGATTGATATAGGTGAACAATTATTATACACTTTGAACATTCGTGAATTTCTTTTGATGCTAAACCTTCCAAAAATAAAAATTTTATCACTACACGATATTCAATTTTTTCCATTGTAAAAAAATACTGAGATACGGCGACAGTAAATGGCTTGTAGACAAAGAATGAATTAACAGATTGAAATGAAACTTCACATACGTTCATATGAAGAGTGTACCAAGTGCTAGTAGTAACACCCTCTTTAATCAAACGACAAAACTTACTGAGCCATCTGGTATTTACTTGAATCTTTACTTTCATTGTTTGACCACATTTTATCCAAGCTGATGAAAGAAAGATGGACATTTCAAGCGGCCTGTTCTTCTAGAAAAAATATTGTCTTTGTTAGACCCATAACATAAATTGTTAATTATACTCTATTTAGTTAACCCTACAAGGTGTAGACTAATGTTTATACTATATTCTCAAGTAACAGTAATTTTTGTGATTCCATTGACAAATGTTAATTCATAATGTTTAAATTTGTATCCGTTTCATAAGATTTCATTCATTGTTTAAAAAAACATCAAAAGTAAGCAATATTTAAATAATTGAGCTGGCCTGAGTGGACCTAGCTAGCGCGTTGAGTTAATTAATCCCGCTTTTAAGGATTTGGTTTTCAATAGTAAATTTTTAGTGAATTAAAATATGAATTATTGTACAGTTTTCCTTCTATGCAGGAAAATTTATCTGCGAGAGAGAATTCTTTCACAATGCTTTAATATTAAGAAAGTCTCAGCCGAAAGTCATCGTATTTTGGTGGATGCGGTCAGGAAACATGCTCTAGTTGAGCGAACGTAAAAATGTGGTTTGCAGGATTTAAAAGTGTTGATTTTGGCTTGGAAGAACAAAAACGTCCTAGACGACTAAGAAAAGTTAGAACACGAAGAACTGCAAACATTTTTCGTTGTGAGTTGGCAAACAAAATAAGAGGTCGCGTTGTTAGGTACCATTTCAACACATTTAAAGGCAGCCGGATGCATTACAAAGCATTAGTTTGAAGCCAAAAGACGTTAGGAAAAGAATTTTCATGTCGGAGCTGTTGCTTGAAAACTACAAAAATAAAACGATTTTGCATAGAATTGTAACTGGTGATGAAAAATGGATCCATTGCAACAACCCCAAACGCAAATTATCTCCTAGTCAACCGCCAAATCAACTTCACGACGCATTTAATATACCCCGATCAAGGTATAAAAATGTATTTGATTTTTTTTTGTCGATCGATACAAGTTTGCACCTTCTTTAAAAAATTATAATATTTAAAAGTTCTTTTACATTCAATACAATGATTTCAACACATTGTTTATTTTTGGTTTCGCTTTTAAAAGGTGTAAATGAGTTCGAATGTGACAACTGAATTAACCATTTAACAAGAAACTTTTGCACAGAAATTCCAAAATTCCATACGTGATTGCGGAAACGTGCCAAAATTTTGGAAACCAATATTACAAAGTTTTAATTCCGACGCGTCCCATTTCAAAAGCTTCAACTTTTTACTTATCTGTCTGAATGTGAATTGAGTTCGGTTGCCTTTTATGAATTTTTTTTCTGTTTTGCGTTCACTTGCGAATTCTCGATTACAATGTGTGCAAAAATTTGCGCACGAATACGCAATCGTCGATAAAAACGAATGAATGCACATGCAACGGATGCGATTGGGGCGCACGAAGTGCCAGTAAAATTGGAGCAATAGCTTCTGGTTGTCCAAGCGGGCAGCGACCACAACGCACGTATTATGCTCGTAATTAATTATCTCCACTGCGTATGTATACTATATATACATATGTACATACATATGTATGTATATGCAAGTATGTTGCATTCGCAGCATTCACTATAATCTATTTGCGAACACACATAACGGCGTAACGTCGCATTCAACATACATATTTGTTGCTGTGCAATTGCTACTGGCGCATAGTCGCAATTTCAATCGCGCTGCAGTCTAGACTCGAGGCTGATACTGGTATTTGGGATTTGTTCGGTTGACAGTTAACCAGGTACAAAGTTCGGCTTCTTCCATCTCCCATCCACAAAACTATATTTGCGCACTGCATGTAGAACTATGTATATATGTATAAGGTAGTGTGTATGTATATATGTATCTATGTGTATGCCATGTGTGTCTTGCTTATCAGTCAGAAACTTTTTACGTGATTTGTCGCACAAAACTTTTATTTTGATACTTTTCGATTCTGTTCGTGGCAAGCGAGAGACTGTCAACATGCAGTTGATCCGCTGTAAAGACACATACATATGGTATATACAAGTACATGCATATGGGTTAGCCACATGTTTCTACCGATGAGTATTCTTATATATGTACGTTCAATTATCGCCAATTACAGATTTCAATAATTTATGTACAAAGTAGTTCATTTATACACTTAAAGCTAGCAAATCGATCACATACTTGTGAAATTGGCTTGTTTCAGATGATTCATTAGTTATAACGGGTGGGCCATCTAACGTTTTATGTTTGAATTATCTATATTTCGACATTGGAAACGTCAAATATCATTCGAAAAGTGACGGATATTCAGTAAAAAGTCTAAAATTTACGAAATGGGTCGCTATTCACTAGAAGAAAACTGAGAAATATTGAAAACTTTTTTCCAAAGTGGTGAGCCAAGTGGATGGTCAATTTCACCAAAAAATCATATTTTCGGATGAGGCACATTTCTACCTCGATGGTTACGTTAACAAGCTGAATTGTCGCATTTGGGACACAGAAACCCCGCACGTAATCGTCGAGAAGTCAATGCACCCAGTGGGAATCACTGTATGGTGCGGATTTTGGTCTGATGGAATCATCGGTCCATTTTTCTTCGAAAAAGAAGAAAGAACCGACGTAACCATCAATGATGAGCGATATCGCGCAATGTTAACCGAATTTTTCTTCAAGCAAATTGAAGAGGAAGACTTGGACAACATTTGGTTCCAGCAGGACGGCACTACGTGCCATACAGCAAACGCTCCACTCAATCTTTTACGCCCTATCTTCGAAAATCGCATAATCAGCAGAAGAGGTGATGTGAATAGGCCTCCCAGAAGCTGCGATTTAACTCCTTTGGACTATTTTTTGTGCGGAGCTGTTAACGATAAATGTTACGCCAACCATCCAGAAACTATTCAAGATCTGAAGTAAGAGATTCAAGCTGCTGTAGCTGCCATAAGGCCTGAAACCATCGATAAATTAATCCAAAATTGGGTGGATCGGATAAGCTACTGTAAACTTAGCCGTGGTGGTTATTTGTCCGAAATTGTTTTCCACAAGTAAATTTCATAAAACAACCTTTTAAATAAATGTAAGACCTTTGAAAAATATCAAGCTGTTTTTTACTGACTTTTTAAATTTAAAATTTTATATGGCCCACCTTATACCTTTAGATTGAATAGATAAATAGGTAGTACGTAGGTAGAGTGAATGTCTAACGACCTCAATGTATAGAGTGAATAAACATTCATATATCTACATACATATTTGATCAAGAAGATTTTTTTTTATTTGGTTTAAAATTATATTCATAACAATGAATTAACTCTCCAAGAATGAAGTAATCCAATTCTCGATACTCTATTCTGATGAGAACCATACTCCAGTGAGAGCGTTCAGCATTGAACGGAAAAAAATGATAGTCGCAAGGGAAAAGATCTGGGCTACAAGGGGATTTAAGCAAACCTTCTCAGCCTCTGTTTTCAATACAGTTTTAACTAGTCTTGCAAGACTTGCAAGACTGAGACCGAGCGCTGTCATGATGTAAAATAATTGCCAATAGCTCGCGTCAATTTGTTGAGTTGTTGTCGACAGCGTTTCTCATTAATGGCTTTACCCGGATTTAGAAGCTCATAATACAACAGTACTTCTGATCACTTCAAACACAGAGTATATTTTAACTTGGCGTCATGGATATGCGGCTTTGCCGTAGATTTGGCTGGTTGACCGGATTTCACATATGATCTTTTTTGTTTAGGGTTGTTGTAATAGATAAACTTTTCATCACCAGCCACAGTCCGATGCGAAAACCAATTTTTTATGGTGTTCAGGCCGCATTTTTGACATGAAAATTCTTGTTTCACCGTCTCTTGGCTTCAATTCATATGGCACCCTATTTCCTTGCTATTGAATGTATCATGTAAAACATGTGACAGTGATAGTGCGGCCCTTCTTGTGTCTGGCAACAATAACTGTAGAGTAATGTCTCTAGTTTATCATCTTCAAACTTTTTTAACCTCCCTCGACGTTCTTCGACTTCTCAACTAAAGTATGTTAACCAAAAAACTCCACCAAAACACGTTGACTTTCGACTGAGATTTTCTTTAATATAAAGAAATATATAATATAAAGGAAGAGATGTAGAACAACTCCCTTCAAAAACACAAAGACGCAAAGTAGGTATTTGTGTGGAATAAACAAGGACAGTATCGCATGTTTGGAATATCGGAACAATGAAATAATAATTAATTTACGCCAAACTGTGAGTAGTCTTCGAACGAAAAATGGTTTTTGTGAGAAGTTTTCTCGTGTCATAAATATGCCAGAAGCGACAAGAAAAAACGTTAATTTCGGTTGCACCGAAGATATAATATATGTGTGATTCCGATCGCTCAGTTTGTATAGCAGTTGCATGTCATGGTGGTTCGATACCGGTGGTTCCGACAAATGATCGGGGAGAAAAGAACGAGTTCAGAATTTTCAAGAATTGAAGGACTGGTTTGCGTAGATATAAATGGAGACACATGGCTTCATCGACTCACCTCGTCATGCGGATAATTTAGATACACATGTACTGCTGTGTCCAAGTGACATTCGAATTTAAACTGCGCGCGTCGAAGGATTTGGAGAATTCTTTTTTTTTGTTAGGTTGGTAGTACTGTCGGTCACTTATGTCAAATTTAATGTCAAAATATGCGGATATGTTGAGGATGCGGATAAGTTGAGGATGGCGCAGAAAGCCTTCGGTGATGAGGTTATGTCTAAAAAAAAATGTTTACAAGTGGTATAGTGAGTTCCAAGCCGGCCGTGAACGTCTCGAAGACGAATAGCGTCCAGGGCGACCATCAACCTCAACCGACGAAGCTCGCGTTCAACAAATCAAAGATTTGGTGTTGAAAAACCGCCAATTACCAATTAGAGACCTTGCTGATGAAGTTGGCATATCGAAAGGCTCAGCCAATACCATTTTGAATGATGTTTTGGGCCTCAAGCGCGTCAAATCTCGACTGATACCGAAAACATTGAATTTTTTGGAAAAAAGGCGTCGCGTTCAAGTGTGTGAAACGATACTTTCCGACTACCAGGGTGTCATGAAATGCATTACAACTGGCGATAAGACTTGATTATATGCTCACGACCCTGAAACAACCGATCAATCGAGCGAATATCGTGCCAAACGAGAGCCGAGACCAAAAAAAAATCGCGCTAAAGTCGCTCGAAAATCAAGGTCATGTTGACTGTTTTCTTCGATTATCGTGGTGTTGTGTGTTATAAATTCCTTCCAACCGGTCAAACAGTCAACAAGGAATATTATTTGAACGTTATGCGTCGTTTGCGTAACGCTATCCGTCTAAAAAGGCCGGAATTGTGGAAAGACAATTCTTGGTTTTTACACTACGATGATGCACCATCCCATACTGCCCTCGTAATTCGTGATCATTTCGCCAAAAACTCAACCCATATCGTTCGGCAACCACCATATTCACCTGATCTGGCGCCGTGGGACTTCTGGCTGTTCACCAAGCTCAAAAGACCGCTTTGGGGACACCGTTTTATACGATAGAGGAGATTCAAGCCGCAGCGAAGACGGAACTAAAGGCCATCCCGGAAAGTGACTACAACCAGTGTTTCGAAGATTGGAAAATCCATTGCATCGGGAGGGGATTACTTTGAAGGGAATGAAATTGATTTGGAAGAATAAATAAAGAATTTTCAAAATAAATACAATTCTTTTATGTTTTTATTTTTTGGACACAGTAGTATATATTTGATAGGGCCTCCGTCGTTTCGTCCTGGGTGCTACAAGCTGCGAGCCAATTTAATTGCAAGATTCTTTACATTTTTAAATTAAAATTTATCTGGTATTTATATATCGTTGTGAAAACTTTTGTCATGATAGCAATGACCCTAGTACACACCTGACTCTTACCATAGTACTTATCATTTTAACTTTCTGCCATTGAAAATATATGGCTATAATATTTACAATCATCATGTATATGAGCACTTGCATTAAGTCATTTGAGTGAATCACTGATATTAAAGAGTCTTAACTCAAACTCGGCAGTCAATGCTCGATAAAAGCTCACAAAATGGGGCTTAACTAAATATGATAACGAGTCGTAAATAAAATTTTGACGAATGTCACGTAAAATTGATGGCATCCACTAAAGCCTACAGATGTACGTTGTATCTTGTAGCTATGAAAAATAAAATATAAATTCTTTGTTACTAATGCATCTAATATTAGAACTTATATGTGGAAACAAGCATTTATATCTCTTCATTCGACCATTTCATATCATTAAATTATTTAAATTTATTTATAACTTAATGAAAAATGACTTTTTTTTATATTTCTGACTAATTAATTCAGAAAACGTTGCAAACCACTGTCATCCAATTAACATATCATTATCATATATTTTTGCTAGTTAATGTATAGTTTCGTCGAGAGATGTGCGAGTTTCTTAAAAAAAATTTCTTCTGCCTGGAAATGTTAAAGGCGAGATAATGTAGTTTTTCAGAAGGTTCACACTTATTACCAACCGTAAAGTCTGTCACAATCATTATGGTGGTGAAAATTCATGAGCTCTCTATCCACAAATCTGGTTTTTGCAAGGAATTCCTTTAAATAGCCGCCTTAAAACTGCTAAGTAAGATACTTTATTGGCGGTTTAACTCTGTGTAAGGAATGCATGGTGAACCCCTTAGCGGTATTCAAAGAAAAGTATTGATAAAATTACGTCTCGTCACAAGTAATCATGCGTTTGATGAATAGAGGGTCTCACCATTATGCAAAATTCGTTGTGTCGATCCATAAGAGATATTGAAATCCTTTAGGTCAGAGAGATAGATGCCAAACCGATGATTTTGAAGCACAGTTTCTTTAAGTTTTCAATGTTATCGTCTTCAACAGAAGTGGATGAGCGACTCGCTTTAGACAAGTTTTTGGATGACTTTACGGCCTTCATTGCATGCTTTGTGCCACTCTAATACTTGTATTCAGAACCTTTGAATTGTACTTTCTATTGTTTCATCTGAAATATAGTTAGCGCGAGTAAAACTATGTTCTAGAACTCCAAAAGGTTTAATAAAACAGTGATCACTAGCTGAAGTAGGCGAAGTGGGCCCAAGATCTTGGATTCTCAATGTATTTACAACCTTAATTCATGTCTACTAGTTTAATTTGTGTTTTTTACCAAAATAAGTACATTTATTTTTTATTTTAATAGATGTTATTTAAAACTCTTTAAAGAAAATTCTCTAAAAATATAAGCTCATATAAAATACTTAAATGCTTTAACTCAAGCCCAGACAACCACACAAGCTTGCAACATTCCCACCAAACCAACTAATGAATACATTTTGTGCAGATCTACGAGTAGACAATTCAATGGAAGATTATTCTTGGTGAAGTGCACTCAACATCGCCCGACGCTGATTGCAGGCGCGAACATTAATGCAACATTCTCGCAAGGACACGCTTACAAACATCCACTTTTGTGCGAAGCGAAAGCGAATAATGTGAAGGGCAAAATGCATGTTGTCTGACTCAAATACAAACACAAGCACACACACATACATATGAAAGCAAATTATTATTGCACATACACACTTACATATTTACATTTACTCGTGTACAAGTAGTTAAATGGAATTCAATAATATTAATGGTAAATAGAAGTTCAATCAATTTCCTTTAGCCAAGCAAACAATTTGCATAACGAAGATGCAATCCTCACAATAAAGGATATGCGACTGAGTGCAAGGGCAATAACAACAATTGCATAATATGCGAAATATAACAGCTGCGGCAAACACATACATACATATACATATGTAAAGTTGTATATATTTACCGTTATATGCAATTAAATTGAAGAACCAAAAGGAACTGAGCGAAAAAGTCTGGTCTTGCGGTCTTTGCAGGAGATTGAACTGCCAAGCAGCGATGCCTAGAAGGAGTTCTTATGTGATTTGTTGTGGGGATATTTAAAGCGAGTTCGAAGCGTTGCAGTAGCTGATTTTTGAAGCTTATCTTAAATCAAACCACATGGATACAATCTGTGCTGTTTTAGAAGTCAAAAGGTTGGCAAAAGCAAATAAAAAGTTTGCATGCAAAATTGAGTGATTCTTACAAATTAAGGTGTGTTCACATAAACCCAGTGAACATATGTAAATGTAATCATCATCACATCTTTCCATATATTCCGAATTGTGGCTTAGCTTTGTAGATTCAAACATTGACTAGGGAAATTTTTAAGTTTTACATTTTTTCTCGAACGCTGGTCGTTCTTTTACAGGTAAGTTCGGAATTTAAAAAAATTTTGTGCACGAAGTTAGTGACACACAGAAGAAACTTCGGGGATCCTATAAAATATATAGATTGTGACAAAAAAGTACCCGCAAATTGTAAATAAAACACAAAATAATAACTTATTCATCAATATTTATTTTGCCGCCTTCAATGTAATCGCCACTAGATGTATTACATTTATGCCATCCAGTCCTCGAAACACTTTTCACAAGCACTTTTTGGGATGACCATCATTGTGTTTTTGGCTTTAATTTCGGTCGCAATGGTGGCTCGACGCAATGGTGTATTACATTGTTTAGAATCCAGGAATTGTTCTTTTACAATTCTGGCCGCTTTCGCCGGATATTGTCACACAAACGTCCCTCCATTTCGATGATTGTTGACTTTTTTGTATTTCAAACTTATCACTTACTTACTTCATGGGTTTACCATGTCTCATCGGCAATTATAACTCTCACCATGAATGTGGGATCAGAATTCGCACAATCAATCATGTCCAAAGAGACCTGTTGACAGTAGTAAAAACCACTTTATCGGGACGAATTGAGCAAGAACGTGTTTCGTACCCAAAATTTTCACCAAAATTATTCCAACGGATTCGCGGGAGATGTAGAGCTCTCTTGCTCTATCCATTTTCAAGCACCATATCCTTCGTCCAGAACGAGAGATGTCTTCAACGATCTCTCCATTGTCTTTGAAGGCTTTGTACCACTCGTAGGCTTGTGTTTTTAATAAAACTGAATCACCGTAAGCCTTTTTCACCATTCGCTGCTATTCCGCACACGAAATTTGACTAGAAATTTAAAATTTATATGATTTCCTTGTTAGATGCAGTTCTGAGGTGTATCGACTTAAGCAGCTGTTGTAAACAAACTGGTTGAAGGTCGCGCTCATATTTGGCATAATAATTAGGACAAGTCTTCAAACCTTTAGTTTTTGAAATACCGATCAGAAATTTTGCACAGGTTCTTTTCTTTCACTTTCCATTTGTCGAAACCGCCGATATCGGACAAAATTAAGTTCTTGTAAAGAGAAGGGTTTTTAAAGCTTCTGCGCAACAAAAGTTGAAGTATTTTTTATGATAAGAAAAGGATATGAAAATTTTTGGATAAAGCTAGAGAGGATTACTTTTTCATATGTATATCTAGATTAACAAATATATAGGTTAATTGCATACAATTTATGTTGGAAAGCTCACTCTTTTTCTGGGTGGGAAGTAATAGGTTTTGCTTCTTTTAGGCGTGTCCTAAGTTAATTTGTATAATTCACGACTCGGTTAGATTTTCTTAAGACAAAATTTTCACCGCCAAAACCATTCGACAAGGACAGGAACACGTACGAATCACTTGGTTCTAGGTTCACACTGTAAGAAAGACGTCAAAGACCCTCTCAACCAATTTTCTGGAGCTTGGAAAAGCGAGGTCTGGATTTTAGGTTGATTGAGATAGTTGCATATGTGTGATGCACGTGTGTGGCCAGACGTTGTCGTGCTGAAACACAGTTCCTCTTCTTGTTAACATTCCAGGTCGAATTAAGAGTTTGGCTGTAGAAAAACAGTTCTTAGTAAATAATTCTCTGCTGACCCCACCAAACACATATCAAAATTATTCTTACCGCCAATCCTGGCTTGGACAGCTTTCACTCGTTTCGTTTCGTTTTGGCTTGACGTTGTCGTAAGTAACCGACTTTTCATCATCAGTAACCGTCAGTTTTGAAAATGTATCGAATATGTTGGGTGGTAGAAAATTCGATAACTGAGTTTGATTTGCGTTAACTCTTGTGGCACCTATACTTTGAACTTATTTTATCCATTCCATTTAAAAGGTTCTAAACGGTTGTTTGTGACATGTTTAATTCCTGCAAACAGTGCTAAAATACAGCCGGACTTGACGGTTTTTATTATTTTCTCGATATTTTCGACAATTGTTCCTTAGTACAAAAAAAATCGTAATCGGACCACTGCCACGCCCACAAATCGTCATTAACCGAAAACGTATAAAATGCCATAACTAAGCACCAAATTAAGATGTGAAGCTGTAATTTGGTACAGAAGATCACAGTAGCAAGGGCCCCTGTGGGCATGGTCCCGCCCTCTAACAAGTTTAATGTATATACGACTATCTCCTAACCCCCTAAAGCTACAACAACTCAATTTGGTAAGTACACATTTTATAAGAACATCTATCGACAGTGTGAAAATAAATGAAATCGCCCACTTCCCATATAACGGTACTGTTGAAGACTATTAACTGTATACGCCAGAGACATTAAATTTTTGCACCAAAGCTTTACGAGAGCCGATATGAAAATTGGACGATGGCAGTGGCACCGACCACTTTTTAGTGAAATCCCATATCTCGGGTCCCCAGTGACCGATTTTGAACGAAAACTTAGCCTAGCTCCTATATAAGTAATATCAGATTTTCGAATATCCAGCTTACTTTACTCTATATGGTTTTATACCTTTCTGTTATTCTCTATTTCTATATCTAGTTTAATCGATTTTTTTGGAAGACATATTTTGCCGGCCCTAAATTGTCACTTGATATTTGTTTACATTCCATATACAAATACAGCTGCGCACTGTTAAGGGGATTCTCTTGTTCTTGTAAAACCCTTGCACGGTGCAACAATTGCAGAATTTTCTTCTTGGTACGACGGCACAACAAACACACGCAAAAATTTACTTGCAATGGCTGTAAAATATGTCAGACCAAAACCCATGTTTATTTTCGTGCCGTCATATATCACTAGATTCTGCAATGGGGCTCTCTTGGCCTTGTATATTTCGGTATAAGATTTTTGCATTTTGTGTCATCTTGCAAGAGCAAGAGAATCCCCGTAATGATAGTTGCCAGTGAAAACTCATCGAAAACACACATTGTCGGTCCGATCGACTTACATTCCACAACATACAAATGTGTTTTCAAAATGTTTTCAATGTCGGTCAGAACATAGTATTATTTGATATAATATACTTATTGTTCTCTGTTCGGGTTATGAGGTTGTCTAGGATAATGCTAGCATTTGCGAAGTCAATAACTCAAAACTAATATACAATTTACTTATAAGAATCTATCATGGCGATTGTTTGCTGGGATACATATATGTGCATATGTATATCACAAGGATACATTCCTTTAATATGCCCAATCATATTGGTTGTAGCATATTGTCTAAATATTTGAACATTTTATATTGTTGTTGTAAATTCGTACATACACACCGTAGATATGCCAATACAACAACACATTTGTTTGTACGTATTTATAAAGTATGCAGCTGCGTCGCTTTTGTATATGCAAAAGCCACTGTTATCAAAGTGCATCACCAGCATTGCCATAACCGCGCACCGCATTGAGCGGCAATTAATTGAAATTTTAGCTTCCGGCTGAGCGTCGGTATTCATAAAGTTTTCATTGCGGCTGAGTGAATTTTTAATTTTTGCAACTCCATCTACCAACACACACACACACACTTGCATATGTAGAATGCTTGTATGGAATGGAGATGCCACGGCGGGAGCCCGACACAATCATTGCCTTTTAAAGTTGGCATAGGCTCGACTATGGGCAAACAACGGCACCATGTTGCAACACATATACATATGTATGTATATTTGTAGCGTGTGTCATATTTGGGGGCAGAGTTGGTTGCAAGCGCCTATTTGCATACCAACCATCCAATGGCGCGCTTATAAGCTGTCTGCATTGACTTTGTCTGTTGGCATTCGGCCCAGCTGACTGACTGACTGACTATTTCAACAAGCTCCACACACACACATACTTAATATGCATCCACCAACAATTTTTTACAAATACATCTGCCTCTGTGCATCACTATTTCGTATTCATACACATTTGTGTGCCTAGCATCTAAACAGTTTCCCCACTCACGGCCCCACCAGTCAGCCGCTGTCGTCGCTGTTCTCGTTGCAAGCTGGGGAACAACGGAAAAATGCAGCAGTTATCAGGCAGCTAAGCAAACCGGCAACTCACAGTTAGCAATCCGGGCAAATATTTTGTTCAATTAAAGTTGCTCAAACAGTGTCACGTAGAGTGCTTGCAACAATGGCTTCGACATTGGCATTGACAATGGCAGTGGCAATGGCAATGAGACTGACAATGGCTGCGACTGCGGCTGCGGCTTTGACTATTTTGCAGTGCTTTGCTTTGGTTTTAGTCCGGACTCCAACTCCATCACCAACGCCACCACCGATAGCGACTCCAGCTTCGTCCGGGGAATGCATTATATTGTACATTCGAAATGAAACTGAATGTTTTGATGCGAACGCTTTCAAATCGGTATGTTGTCACGCCCTTCATGCCATTTGCTTCTCATTTGTTCCACATGCAGTTTGTGCAACGCCCGCAATGACAATGGCATTGTTGTGCATTGATGCATGCCACATTCGCAATGCCCCTGCATTCGGGTAGTGTCAGTAGTGCGCATACTTTGTTTGTGTGTTGTATGTGTATGTGTTCGCCATGCTGATGAAGGATATCCTTGCGTCACATCCTGTCGCCGGGTTATGCTGCCTTTGCTCAGCTAATTTCCTTGCGAAACTTGTTTTGCTGACATCTGAAGTATTGAAAGCATTGCACTATTTTGGGATATACGAGTACCTTATTATATTCATCGTTTTTTCTGACCGCATGTGCAAAATTATTTTGGCAGACATGTGAATATTTCATTTGTGTGAAGGCGGCGTTTGAATCGGCATGTACGAACTTTTCGAGATGTTCTTCAGCTTTCGATTTTATTTAATGTATTTCTCCTTGGAATATTTAAACACCAGTGATTGAGATGCCTGCGAGAGTATTTCTTATAGACTCAAAATTACTTATATATTGATTTGCAAAACCGACAAACCTAATAAAATCTCTAAATACCTTTGCAATATAATTAAAATTATTTGCAAATTATTTATAGTATCATCTCGTAACCAAAGATGACCGAAAAAGGGATCGCCACATTTTTCTTATAAAAATACATCAAATCCAAAAGTCAAAAAAAATATTATTACGGTTTCCTCAAAAAAGTGATTGCTTTAGAAATCTGGAAATTCACAACTTTGTCGTAAGACAAAGAATGTGATACTTCAAAAAACGTGTATGACATCATGACAGGCGATGAATCGTGGAAAATAAATAGCGGTCGACTGTATGAATGTTTCCAGATGAGCCGAATCCGTACATTTTCACGTTTCAAGGAAATAGTTGTAAAGGGTTTGTCCGAAAAGTAATAGGACCGAGTCGGAATAGCCTTGAGAGACGAGGTATATGTTGCTTGGATCTCCTCTGTCGTCTCAAAACGCTTGCATCACATTTGTCTGATGCTACCGAAACACACCACTTACCACATCTGATCAGAATTATAAATTCTGAGTGGTACACAACTATTTTTTGCAAGAAATCATTAAAACCAACAACCGAAGAAGTATCACTCTTCATCACTACAATGCTCACATACATCGACTGAAAAAACTGTATTTTTGTACGCACAAAACATCAATTCGGTGAGTCATCCATCTTATTTAACGTTTTTCGACACCTGAAGAAGCGGTTGATGCGTTCAAAAAGCATGTTTTGGAGACACCTCAGCCAGCAAGGCAAAGGCCCTTCAAAAAGTGGTTCAACCGCATACGATAGTTTACAAATTTTAATGGAGAATACTGTGAAAAAAAAGCTATTTTCGGTTATTTATTCAGATCGAAATCGGACTATAGCCACGCCTGATTCCCATATTACACACTTTTAAATTCTATCGGACTTTTTCCAATCGAATGTACAATTTAGAAGTAATTATATTTAACGAGACAAAACTTTGCGCGAATAATCCCTCTCGGGTATGCCACCTTATTGCCAAAAATTGTCTAAATCCAACAAAAGCTGTTCAATACCCGAGGTACCGAATATTGGACACCAATACTTATAGTTGACAATTGAAATACAGAGAGAATCCTGTCCTGATAATTGTATGTCGGTGTGCTAGAAATGGGTTGAACTGAGTCAATACTTCTCTTAGCCCTATATACCTAATATAAAGATTTTCAAATTCTGGGTTTCATTATATTTAATATGTGAGTTATCTTAATAAAATTCAGAGAGCGTGTTTTTCTAGTAACGGTGCACATTTGTACTTAGAATGAATAAAATCGGGTGAAAACACACTCTAGACCTCGTATAACTATCAAGCCTTATTTACCTGAATGTATGTTACTTTCCTTGCTTTATGCCTGGCATCGTCACACGTAGAGATCCTCTTCAAAAGGTTGATTCTGAAAATTGGTCCCATTTTTTTTATCAAAATGTCAAAAAAGAGTTTTTATACAATAAACAACAATAAAGGCAGAGAGAAATAAATTCGATAATCTTTTCTTATTCCCTGGATGAGTTTTACACTGGCAAAACTCTCGAATTCATCGCGGTGGTTTAGTATTTATTGCAGAAACTGTTCTGCTAAAACTTAGATAATTTTGTTTTGGAACTCAAAAAATGTTTGTCTTTTAGTGTTTATGAAGAATTTCGGGCAATTGAACACCGCCTCTTATCGGACTCAAATTGTCAAAAATAAAAAATTGGTGTATATAGGAAGTGGAATAGAAATATCCAAGCATTTTCTCCTCCATTGTTCAGCTTTTCCAAGTCTAAAGTTAAATTCTCGCCAATCATAATATCGATAAACCAGGAAAGATAGCCGAAACTGGTATTAGTCGTCTAAACAAATTTATGGTAGGCTCAAAGTGCATCGTAGAATTATAACGGTCTTAATGATTACTATGTATCAGTATTAGATATCACTAGGTGTCCTGAGCTATTGGCGCTCGTAATAGGAACGGGTTTTTTAATCTAAATTTACCACCAAAATGCAGTCTTATGTGATCATCATCGGTCTTGTAAATTTTTCTACTATAGTCCGAACTGCATGAGTATGAAGAGCTTGATAAGCTGGCCGACAGGGGTAATGCTCGAAAATTCTACGAAAAAATGCCGCGGCTAGCAGAAGGTTTCAAGACCGGAGCATACTCTTGTAGAACCCCCAAAGGTGATCTAGTCACCGATGCGAAGAGCATACTAAAATTATGGAGGGAACACTTCTTCAGCCTGCTGAGTGGCAGTGAAAATACAAAGCTAGGAGAAGGCGAACCCGATTCCCCAATCGATGACTATGGAGCAGATGTTAAAATTCCCGACCATAGAATTTCAAATAGCAATTACCCGTCTGAAGAAAAACAAAGCGGCGCGGGGCGATGGATTGCCGACCGAGCTATACAAACACGGCGGCGAGGAACTGATAAGGAACATGCATCAGCTTTTTTTTAAAGTATGGTCGGACGAAAGCATGCCCAACGATTGAAATTTAAGTGTGCTCTGCCCAATCCACAAAAAGGAAGACCCCACAATCTGCGCCAACTACCGTGGGATTAGCTTCCTCAACATCCCGTATAAGGTTCTATCGAGCGTATTGCGTGAAAGATTAAAGCCCACTGTCAACAAACTGATTGGACCTTATCAGTGTGGCTTTAGATCTTGCAAATCAAATACCGACCAGATATTCACCAAGCGCTAAATCTTGGAAAGGACCTGTGAAAGGAGAATCGACACACACCACCTCTTCCTCGGTTTCAAAGCTGCTTTCGACAGCACGAAAAGGAGCTGCCTTTATGCCAAGATATTTGAATTTGGTATCCCCGCAAAACTAATACGGTTATGTAAACGGACGTTGAGCAACATCAAAAGCTCCGTCACGATCGGGAAGGACCTCTCCGAGCCGTTCGATACCAAACGAAGTTTCAGACAAGGCGCTCGCCATGGTGCGACTTCTTTAATCCACTGCTGGAGAAAATAATTCGAGCTGCAGAACTTAATCGAGAAGGCAGAATCTTTTATTAGAGTGTACAGCTGCTGGCGTATGCCGATGATATTGATATCATCGGCCTCACCACTCGCGCCGTTAGTTCTGCTTTCTCCAGACTAGACAAGGAAGCAAAACAAATAGGTCTGGCAGTGAACGAGGGCAAGACGAAATATCTCCTGTCATCAAACAAACAGTCGTCGCACTCGCGTATTGGCTCTCACGTCATTGTTGACAGTCATAACTTTGAAGTCGTAGATAATTTCGTCTATCTTCTAACCAGCGTAAATACCACCAACAATGTCAGCATAGAAATCCAACGCAGGATAACTCTTGCCAACAGGTGCTACTTCGTTCTGAGTAAGTAAAGTTCCCTCTCGAAGAGCGAAGACCAAATTCCACAAGTCACCCATAATCCCCGTCCTGCTATATGGTGCAGAGGCTTGGACAATGACAACAACTGATGAGTCGACGTTGCGAGTTTCCGAGAGAAAAGTTCTGCGAAAGATCTATGGTCATTTGCGCGTTGGCCGCGGCGAATATCGCATTCGATGGAACGATGACCTGTATGAGATATATGACGACATTGACATAGTTCAGCGAATTAAAAGACAGGGGCTACGTTGGCTAGATTTTGTTGTCCAAATAGAGGAAAACACTCCAGCTCTGAAAGTATTCGACGCTGTACCCGACGGAGGAAGCAGAGGAAGAGAAAGACCTCCACTCCGTTTGAAGTGTCAGGTGGAGAAGGGCCTGGCTTAGCTTGTAATATCCAATTGGCGCCAAACAGCGAAGAGTATGAACGAACGACTGGCGCGCTGTTGTTAACTCGGTTTTAATCGCGTAAGCTGTGTCAACTCCACTAAAGAAGAAGAAGAAGGTCTAGTATGTATATTTTACTCGCATTCTTTTGCAAACAACACCTAAAATTCACTTTTTTGGGATCTAAGTGTTCTTGAAAGGCCTTTTCCGGATTTTCTGCACTCTCAATTTAAGTAATTTAATTGTTCTTAATATTTAGAGCTTCAAAATATGTTAAATGAATTTTGTCCGGTAAAATACTTTACTCAGTCTCTCCATGGTCGATTTAGTATAAAAATAAATATGAACCCCTCAATTGGTCTGGCAACTGAACGGCGAAAGAACATAACCGTGAACATCTTTATGTATACTCCTTGTCATTGTATCGCATAATTTTCAAAGATAATGGCAATTTACCAAGCATTCCATACATTTCCCTGCTCCATTTTATCTGCTTATTATTATTTTTTACTAAGCCAAGAGTTGAGCTGCATGTGCAAGGGATCATTGCAGATATATATCAGCTACCACTCCACTTATTAGCTGGGCGAAATGTTATTAAGGTGTTTTGCAGGAATACACGTTCTTTCCGATCCACTCAAATGGCTATGCAAAGCAGCCGTTGTCTGTATGTAAGACTCGTTGCGGAGGCCATAAACCACCAGTCCAGACCAACAGTCAGCCAGGAAAAAACCCTGGAATTGCAGCGTAGCGGAGGCAATGGCAGCAAACATTACATTGCCACATTGTTGCAACACAAACGGGTCCGCGTGTCGAACAAAAAGTGCAGAAGCGGCAAAAACAGCAAGAAAACCGTTGGTCCCGGCTTCAGCTGCAGCCAATTTGGCGAAAATGAAATTAGCATTAACCGTAAATTGCAACAACTCTTTCCCACCGTTGCCAGAATTCGTTGCACGAAGTGTGTGGGCGTTTAAGTGCTTGTTGACTTCATCTCTTCTCCTGCATGGCTGCAGGAAAACAGCCAAACGGCAGACCATGCAAAACTCCAGGAGCCAGTGTGGCAGGCGACCGCTCTAGCTGAGATGTGTTTGCATGCGTGGCGCTAAGCCAGCTGGCTACAAACTCCCATTACTCTATCCAGTGGCCATGGCTTGCTTGTTCCACGCAGGGCACCGTTTAATCGCCACTAAACCGTCGGATTTGGCTAAATAATCGATGATAGCAACAATTGTTGTCGCTCTCCGCGGTTACTCGGAGGTTTTTTTTCAATTTCAGTGGCGTTAATGTCCTGCAGAACATTCTTTTATAGCATCCTCCGACCTGCCAAATGTGTTTTTTTTTACTTTTTTCTGCTTTGAATTTCTTGTAGTTGAAGTGCTCGTCGATTAGTCGAATTTCTTGCAGCTGCAGGAATGCGTATCTTAGCCATCAATGCGCGTCATTAGCCAAAATCTTTGAGGTTAACCGCATCAATAGTCGTAAATGTACGTTTCACTGGCGCTGCATTTTGGTAAAATAGATTTTAATTGCGTTTAATTTGGCTTAAAATTGCTCATTACATAAAATTTTAGATTTGGCGTATGAAAGTGAATTGGCTAAATGGGGCGGTTGATCTTTGAAAGTCTCACAGACATAAAAAAAAGTTTGTTTAGTGCCGGAAATTTTTAATATTAATTAAAGATGGAGCGATGTGTGACAGTGAACACGGACTTTGAAAAAGTAGTTTTGAGAAAAACGCGTCTCAGCTGCACTTCTATCCCGACCGCTCTCAGCTGTTAGAGTTAGAGCGTTAAAGGCCAGGAGACTATTAAGACGATAACTCCAAGAATATTACTTCTATGGACTTAAAATTTTAAGGACATATTCTTGAAATGTTAAACAATAAGATAAGACAAAAAAATCGATTTTTCAAAAGTGAAAACCCCTACCCCCTATAAGCTATAAAAAGGTCTTTAACTTGATTGCGATCGACCAGTTTGTATGACAGCTATATGCTATAGTAGTCCGATCGGAAAATATTTCTTCCGAGAGTGTACTGTTGTCTTAGCTAATAAAACCTACCAAATATTGTGAAGGTTTCTCGTCTTATATCAGGGGTTCCGACAAAGTAGCAGCTTTTTTGAGAGAAAAAGACGTGTGTAAAATTATTGTTATCTCAAAGAATTTGACTAATTCGCAAATATGTAAGCAAACCATGCCTCAATCGACTCAGTTCATCATTCTGATAATTTATATAACGGGGGATCCTGTAAAGGTACTTCTTTCAATAGACTTTTTTTTGACAGATCACGTGTTATTTAGCATTTCATCATGGAAAGATGTACGCATGAATAGCGTTTACAAATCATCAATTTTTATTATGAAAATTCAGATCTGTGAGAAATGTGTTCTGTGCGTTTCGCTCACCTTATGTTCAACACAATCGGCCTACTGAGCTTATTACTCGCAACACCTTCCCCCATCTCAAGACCCAGAATTCAATAATGGATAATATTCGACCGAATAGACCACGTCTACCACTCCGTAGACTGAGAGTATGCACGATAACTGTGGAGAATCAATTCCCTGCCGTTCGCAGCAACCCGGACTGACGTATGGAACGACTTGGCGTATTTTTTCGTCGAGATCTTAAATTGAAAGAGTACAAAATAGAACTTGTGTAATAACTGAAGCCGCTCAGCTTTCCCAAGCGACATCGCAACGCCCTAAGGGCTTTTAAAATGTTCCAAGAACATCCGCCGTTTTGGAGCCAAATTTTTAGCGATGAAGGTCATTAGAGGCTCAGTGGGAGTGTAAAGAAGTAAAATTGCCGCATTTGGGACGAAGAGCATTCAAGAGCTGCCATTTCATTCAGAAAAACCAACGGTTTAGTGTAGTTTTTCTTCAAAAATGTGGTATTTCGTCAAAAATGATGTCGGTGAGAACGTTAACGTCAATGGTGCGATTATAACCGACTATTTGATGCCTGCAATTAAAGCTTGCGATCTCGACGATATGTGGTTTCAACAAGACGGTAAGTCTTAAGTATTTGCGGACAATACCGCATTGATTCAGGCTTTAGAACAGAACATCAGTGGTGTCATTCGTCAGTTACCAGTCGACGAACTCGAACGAGTCATCGAAAATTAACTCAACGAATGGATCATCCTAAACGTAGCCGCGGTCAATATTTGAAAGAGTGAATTTCAAAAATAATAAAATAAATGCAAAATAATGTTCCTTCGAATTATATTAAACATTCTCCATTAAAAGTGAAGTTTCTGTGTTTTTTTTTCTCGCCGCCAAAATTCGTTGGCGATGTTCAGCAAGAGAAGAGATCGGATTGAACACCAGCAAAGACCCCTGTCTTTTTTTTTGTAATTTTTTGTACTCAGATTGGTTCTGAAATTGTATCGCGCTCTGTTTGGACTATTTTTTGTTGCTACTCGTATTCTGATGTGTACAACCTCAGCCAACTTTACTTCTTCCCCCTACTGGTTGTGACACCCTACTGCTGACAACTGGAACGGTCAGAGTCACTTGTTACAACGTGGTAAACGCCAGCTGACAACCCCCTTTTATATACACAGCTTTCTCTTAAATTGTATTGCCACTAATTGCAATTTGTGATTGCCGACCGTCGTTGGAAGCCATTACGGCCAGTCGTCAGATGTGGTCGAGCCGCTGTCAATCAGGTCAGTGATTTGTAAATGCAAACATAAGTAACTGAATTCATTTCTAAATGAACTTCTTCTCATTTAGATCAGAGTTTCTTTGAAAGAACATTCTTGCGTCGAATATTTGGGACATACATGTTTTGCATACATATATTCCCGACCACAAATATCGTGAAGGAGGAGAACGAAGCTTCCTCTTGGTTTCTTATATTACCCTTATTCCTCCAAGCATTAATTCTATAAATCTGCTTTTAATTATAACCACAAATGGCTGTGCAACCGAAAGGTTCAGGAGTCGCGCCGAGAGCGAGCACCATTACGGTAACAATTGATAAATGCAAACTAATTGATATTTCTACCAAGAAAGGTGCCATGAGACGTGAAGAGCTAATTTTCATTTCCTTTTCGTCTTCTTGTTAAATTTTTCGTTAGCAGTTTCTGGCTTTTATATCCTTACAGCCATTAATTTTTATTTTTATAGCCTGCACACTTCTTCTATAGCCTCTAAACTTCTGTGGGTGCGAATAGTTTTGTAGTTGTAGCAGCACAGGTATACAATTTTCTAGCCGAAATTATCAAGTCGTGTAGAAACCGCAAATGATTTTCTTGAGATTTGAATTTCAATATTGAAATTGTGCAGCTGTAAATGACAATTATTGTGAAGCCTTTATATGCAGACGTAGGCCAATGAAGCTGGTGGATATGTGAGGTACGTGAGTCATAACTGTTTTTATCGAATTAAGCCATTGTTTCAAGCAGTATATGGGATACCTGCCGCATTGTGATTATTTGTGAGTTCATATCCTCAAAAATTGCTCGTAGTTGTTATAAACTACTCTTTCCGTGCTGATTTAAACCAACCAGCAGTTTTAATACCTACCACAGAAGTATGCAGATTTTTCCCAGTTTCTTCTTCTTTATTAATGTACACCAGGTGGAAATGTTTTACAGTTTAGAAAACACAAATCAAATAAAATCATATAAAGATACCTTTACACATACATATGTATATATATGTAGTATATATTTGCAAAATACAGTTATATACACCATATTATTTGTAATTCAAAAGTAGCGGCCAGACATGCCTTCCTTTGCCTTTTCTCTTAATAGAATAATGTGATTTATTCAATTCAATTAGAACTCTGCTGACCTCAGCATACTCTGCCGTCGTTATATTGAATGCAAAAAAAAAAAAAAATTGAAACTTGATAAACTTTCACTACATTCGGTGTGTATCAGCACTTCATAAATTTTGTCTTGCCATTGAAATATTATCGAGCGCTGAAGTGCTGGCAAAAGTTTTAGATTGCTAACAGGAAGAGTGCATTTACGAAAATTTTTGTATGTATGCAGTTTGTACATATTAGTTTACAAACTTTTCGCAAAGTCAGAAAGTAATGAATATTCAATCATGTTTAATAAATTTCACGCAGACAATAAACAAATATATTCTAATATCTGTACATATGTATATGCAAATGAAATAAATACAGATACATATAGTATATCTCCTACATGTCTACGTAAAGACAAAGAATTTTTACGTCGAAATATTTGTATAAAAATTAAAATAATTTGAATGCATTTTTCTTAAGGGGGTATTCTACTCTGGAAATCAAATTTTGGGTAGTTTTTTGAATTTTATTCAAAAAAAAAAAAATAATATTTTTGCTATTAATTTTTTTATGATGTTTTAATTGATATCTTAAGAATATAGAAAAAAAATTTTACAAAAAAATATTAAAAATTAAAATAATTGGAGGGGAGGAGAGACAGGTGTAAAAATAATGGCGCATCCTGGTGACATTGATCCTGACTCTCCTGGTGTTCTAAACAAAAAAAATCAAAAGAAATTCTTAATCAGAAAGGATTCTGTTATAGTCCCTACCTCAGGGAACACGAAAAAAAAATGTTGGAAAAATGGCGACTGCCTGAAAATAAAAATCATTTTATACGCTTCTTTTTTGAAATTCCTAAATTTTTTTTAAATATTAAAAACAAAAATTTTGACACGATGCTGATAGGAACGATAAAGGATTATATAAAGAAGGTTCACAGAATTCCAAGTAAATCGGTTGTATAGAACTTGAGATAATGCCGGTACCGTGTGGAAAAAAGTAGTTTCGAGAAAAACGCATTTAAAAAAGTGAGTTTACCTACCTACCGGCTGCGTCACTAAAGCTTTTAAAATAATTTTAATTTTTAAAAATCCTTTGAAGGATATATTCTTAAGGGTCTAAACTTTAAATATAGAAAAAAAACGAATTTTTCAAAATTCTAAATACTCCCTTAATAAAAATTTTCAAGTGGTATGTCGATACTTACGTAAGTTTACTTGTCAAAAACAAATTTTAATCATTGGAAATCGTTTTATTATTTTTAAAATTATTCTTTATTAAGATCTACACACTTTCTGATTTGTTTGTATTAACTGTCGAAGCACTATGCCAAAAAATGCCATCTGAATCGTCCCATCAGGTGTCGAAAAAAAGAAAAAAGTCATTCGATCCTAAGTTAGGACTATACGGTAGGATGACTCAACAAATTAATGGTTTAACTGCTAAAAATGCAATTGTTTCAGTCAATGTTTGAGAGCTCGCGTTATCGTGGCGAAGATTGGTCTGTCTTTGGCGGTAGATTTTCCTAACATCTTGAAGGATAACTGATAAACAAAGGATGTGCACCACTCAAAGTTTACTGTTCTTCGTTGTTCTAGTGCTATGATTGCGATATGTGGTGGTTCAAAAAAAAAGCAGGCAATCTTTTGCTGGTGGTTCGTCCGCCAAAAACTTTCGTTGGATTCGGCTCTTAAAACAGCCATACAGTCGACTACCCTTTACAAATATTGAATGTATGATGGTTCCAACAGTGCCTATAGTTGTCTCTATCTCACGATAGGTCACATGACTATCTGGCAATATAAGTTTGCCCACAGCATCAATAGTTTCAGGAACACCAAAGATTAATTTTGGAGTCATCTACGAGCTCTTTTGGCCTCACCACACCATCACTAAACTCGTCATCAATGCATTATTGGTAACTTAATCCACGTCGTAAAAATATTCGAGTGAAAATGTTCATGATTTAATTTCATTTTTTGGTAGAGACAAATATTTGAAGTTACTGTGAACAACGCAAGTAGCGGTCGTATGTCAAAACGTTCTGAGTGTGTATAACACCAAAAATGTCAACCTTTACGATAAAGTTGTCAGTTACCAAATTGCAACACTAGGGTTGTCAAATCCCAAAATATCAAGGAAACTTACGCACCATATACATTCATGTGGAATTGCACTTTTGAACTATTTGTAGCCTTCAAAGTAAGTAAGTTTTTCTAGTCCTCAAAACACTTTTAAAATGCACTTTTTGGGATAGCCTTCAGCTTCTTCAGCGAATTTTGTTTTATCTCTTCGATCGTCTGAAAACAGGTTCTACGGAGCAGCAATTTCAGTTCGGGGAACAAGAAAAAATCACAGAGAACCAAATCTGGTGAAATTGGTGGTTGATCGATGGAATTCATTGCGTTTTTGGCTTTAAATTCGATCGCAATCGTGGCTGGATGCTTTACTGGGACGAGTCAGCAAGAATGCGTTTTATACCCAAAGTATGCACCAAAATCATTCGAACGAACTAGCGAAAGATGATGAGCTATGTATGCTGCCATTTGTCTCACCCTTACGAGTACCTGCCGATTTTCAAGCACCATATTTTTCACTTTTTTTTTAATATTTTCATCAGTTGAAGAGGTCGAAGGTCGTCCATAACGAGGATTTGAGACAAATTCTTGGATCGATGTTTTTATCATCTCATATTTGTCAGAGTAATTACGGACAGTCCTAACTACATACTTAGCAAAATATATTTGTTTCAAATATGATTTAGCTAGGGAATTTTAGTACGACTTCCGTGAATTTTTTTTGTCCCAATTTATAGCTCGGTACAACCGAAGTTAACACATTTTCTTGTATCAACCAAAAAATTCTCCAAAATAATGTAATTGCGATGACAGAGCCAGGGAATCCAACTTGAATTCATACTTTTTGAAACTTTATGGTTTAAGCTGAAGAGATTATGATCTGGAAGCGTATGGCAAGAAAAAGTCTGTGAAATAATTGCAAACCATTTCAATATGGCCTTTCTTCTTTATTATATTGTGATTTTGCAAATTGTTAAATTGCCAATAAATATTAAATTTCGCTTTTGCTTAAATACAAATTATGTTTATTGGATGGCATAAGTGGAGAGCTTGATACTTAAAAGCGAACCGCATGATTTCTTCATTGAAATACGCCTCTGTGTACCCATATGCTTTTATCTAGAAGTTCTTGCCAGTCAGCTACAATGCTCACATACACATGCACAAACATAGTACATATGTACATACAGAATGTATGAGTGCTCATATATAATTACATATTTATTTGCATATGATTTTATTTATGCTCAACTGGTATTTACCTATTACGCACAAACAAAGAAATACAACCCTCGAGAAACCTTTGTGCAATTTTATAGAAGATAGAAGCTTTTGTACACGACAGGGTGGTGGTGTCGTGGGGTTCGACGTTTGTGCCTACTCTTGGTGAGCGGGCATTCAGGCGAGCATTAAAGACCACTTGAAAAAATCTAAACGAAAACAAATCAAATTACGAAAAAGCAACAAATAAAATTTTACTGCACACGGCGTCAAACTCCATACATACATATGTATGTATGTATATACAGATACAATATACATATAACATATGTAAGTATATAAATGTAGTACAGTTGTGCGCGAAATGTAATTTCCTTTCAATTGCGAGAAAATTTATAACTCACTGTTGTTTAGTATGAAGCTCTTCGACGTAGTTAAGTGGCGAATATGTACTTTTATTCGCTGGTAGAACACACATAGGAGGGAAAGTCGCAGTTTCGAAATATGGAAAAAATATAGGTTGTCTACACGCCTCTTGACCTTCCAATTTGATCGAAGTCTTTTACCAGGGGCCACTTTTTGAGTTTGGGAAAGATGAAATATTCGTTGGATTGCGCAAGAATTGAACCCGCGATATCGTTTCGTCCTCTGTGCTCTTCAAATATTCCAAGAAGATCCGATGTTTTCGAGTCAAATTTTTTTCAGCGTGATGCCCATTTCCAGCTCAATGCGTATGTAAACAAGTAGAATTGCCTTGTTTTGACGCGTGTTATTCAAAAATTGTATTTTCATCCCGAAAAAACACGGTTCATATTTCCTCAAAAATGATGCCGATGAGAAGTAACCGTCAATCCAACCGATATCTCGTCATGATAACTGACTATTTGGTGATCTCGACGACATTTCGTTTCAACACTTCATACACATCGCATCAATCAATGGATTTATTGAGAGAATAGGTTCGTAAGCAAATAATTTCACGTTCTGGGTCGGTCAATTGGTCACCAAGATCATGTAATAAAACCTTTAGAATTTTTCCTATGGGAGATGTAAATTCTAAAATCGATGCGGACAATCCAACTTTAATTCAGACCTTGGAGCAAAACATCACGAGTTTTATTCACCAGTTACCAATCGAAATGCTCGAACGAGTGATCGAAAATTGGACATAACGGATGGACTATCTGAGACGTAGACGCGGCCAACATTTGAAAGAGATAATCTTTAAAACAAAAATGCCAATGTAACTTATTTTGATAATAATCATTTCCGATTAAATGTGTATGTATATTTAAATGTGGTAGTAAATAATAGAAGCTGGACAGTAGTTACCCCATAAATAGGCACAGCATGTGCGACCTATTTCCTATTTTGAATTCAATTTTAATTTCAATGTTTTTAAATCCAGCTTAGCATAAAAATACAAGCTATTGTTTCCTCAATGCCTGTGCAGGAGAAAAACAATCAGCATTTGCGGGCAAAACTGGTTTACCCACTGACCTTGAAAAGAGGATTAAATTGCGAAATTGCGAAAACAACCCCTTTGTTGCGAATTTTTTGCGTAAAACAAAATATGGCATGAGGTTTCTTCAGCATACCCCGTGATTTGATTACCTTTTCTACACACAGTCTTCGCTGTTGACTCACTCCAGTCAGCGTTGCATTTGTTGAACATCCTTTCCATCTTAACTCCACAAGAATTAGACATTTTTGCCTTGTTTTGATTTTAAGTTCAATCGATAATCTTGGCTACATTTACAAATCAAACATTTAAACGCTGCTACATCGCTTTGGAGTGCTCGTTGAAATCCTTAAAACACACGGTCAAATGGCGTATTTTCAGCCTTGCGTTTCGATCTGCGATTTGAGTAGCTGAAAAGTCAAAACCTTGTCGTGATTACATCTTTCCATTAGCGAATCGAATGCTCATTGCCATTTCCACCATAATCACTTAATCTTATTGAGAATTTCGCAAATGCAAATGTTTTTATTGATTCTGTGTGTAATCCACCTAAGCGTTGTTTTGAAATTTGCGAACAGTTGTTGAATTTCCAAAAAAATCCCGTCGGAGAGGTTTTGTGGATGTAAATATTTATTGATAAAGCTTATACCTAGCGACCCTGTAGGAAAAATTATGTGTGTTAAACTTGTGAAATAAAATTTTCTGTTCAAACTCGGTTCCAGGATTACTAGTTTTCCAATTCAAATAAAATCAATAAAATTTTATTTTGTGATATTTCTAAAAAACTAACTAAATTCCTTTTAAAAATTACGTAATGAAACTATAAGGGGTCCACACAAGTATAAAATTATAAATAAAATCGATTTTTTTTTATATTCCGCTAGTTATACTATTGAAAATCACGTATTAAAATTTTCAGTAAATATCTCAAATAGTTTACACTTTTGTGGTAATAGACGCTCACTTCAATACCAAGTTTTTCTAAGCCAAAAACGGGACAAATGTTTTTAGAACTCAACTTCCTTTAGAACGCCACCATTTTGTATAAATTCGATTTTTTCGATAATATCTTCTAGTCAAGAAATTTGTTTTTTGCTTGAGCCCCGAGAAAGCCAGAAACACGGCAACAATAAAGAGCCATCGATGATCTTGTGTAACTTGAAAAATATTCAGTTATCATCCTTAAAATTTTATTGTGTATTCTTAAAATATGAATAAATTTACATTTAAATTGATTCAGTAGTTTTCTTTAATTTCAAAAATCGCATTTTTTAGGCTGTCATATTAGGTGCTGCACGAGACACTGATTTCAGTTAGTTCTTACAAAAATTGTTACTGAAAATAAAACTTTTCAACGCAGTAAAAAAGGGTATAAACTAATGTAACAAGTCCCTCGTTATTCTAAATAGGAGAACATATTCCATGCTAGGGTTACCAGATATACTGATTTTATCAGTACGCGTACTGATTTTTAGACCTTCGTACTGATATATTGATTTTTCAAGGAAGTGTACTGATATTCGGCGCAAACGCCTTCCTATCAATGAAGAGAAGATAATTGATCAATTGGTGAATTTGAACAATTTTATAGAAAAGAAAAAAGAGAATGACAAGGATTCTATAAAATTTTTTTTACAAATTTCAAATAACCAGATTTGTGCATTTTTTTAAAGCAAATTCAAACATTGATTCCTTTTCTGAAATTTTGAAAATTGCGCAATACTTTTTTTCTATTCCCAGACATAATGCTAATTGTGAAAAAATTTTCTCTCTCACCAATATCCAATGGAGTGATGAACGCAATCGTCTCCTTGTTGAAAATGTTCGCCACATGATTGTCACTAAATATAATTATAAGAACATGTCATGCAACGATTTCCATAAGTATACTATATATGGGCCATTCCATCAATTGGCGACATGGTTTTGTACCCGTAGTTCTCCGATTTTGACCAAACTTTAGAATATCATAATATAGACCAAAATAAGAATATCTGTTAACTTTTTAATGGTCAAAGTTGCTCCATTGTTTTTTGGCGCACAATTCAAATTGAGATGAAACAAAAAAATGACTTTTTCTTTTATTTTTTAACGACCTCAAAATTGAGTGAAAAAAATTTTTAAGTTATCCAGTTTTATGTAAAAAAATCTCAGCTTTCTGATAAAAATATTTTCAAAATCCAAAAAAATTTTCAAAATCCAAAAAAATTATATTTTTCCAATAATACCGTTCTTTGTGTTTTTCCTCCATTTTTTCAAAATTGACTTTTCTATTCGATTTCTCGTGAAATTTTACATAAGAATCAGTGTTCAAAAATATGGGACTCTGCTCCCATGAACAACAAAAAAATGCAAAGTTGTCGCTATATATATCTCCTTTTCTTTTTACTTTTTTTTTTTGCATTTTTGATGTAGACGTACTGATTTTTCGCTGGACCGATCTGGTAACCCTATTCCATACCATAGGAATATTAATACTATTAATCAAGATCAGACATTTTTCACAAAAACCAATTTGGTTTTATACTACACTCTGTTGTACTCATAAAAACAACACTCTAAATTTATTTACATTTTATAAGAATTTCATTCAATGAATTTTCCAACAAGGTACTACTTGTATGTTCGCATTGCAAATTGTACAACCAACCATACTTTTAAAGTTCAGTTGCGCTGAAAATGCATACAGATGACTATCTTTCGAACTGATGCTATTATATTTTTGAGAGTACATTTATACATACACATTTGTATGTAGGCATATATTGTATGTATATTCGTGTATGATTTGCATGCCACTGCAATTTACTATTCAATTTTTGCCAAAACATTTGATCATTGATTGTTTGTCATCGTTTGATGAAGTTAATCCACTAATTCCTGCCGTTCGAATTGGATTTCAAAAATGAAAGCATTGCTTTTCACAAATAAAGGCAATTATTGCTTTATGAAAACCGATATGAATATGTTAAGTTGTGAAAATAAAAATGAAGTCACAATGAAAATTGTGAAATTCATATGTTGCAATTCGGGTAATTGATGCGGCTGTTCAAATATAAGTAGTAAAGATAAAGGAACCAAAGCGTTTTAAAAAAGTATTTGTATACCCTTTAAATATGTTACTACAGAGTATAATAGCATTGTTCACGTATTACCTAAAACTAAGCCTCACAGATATAGTATTAGTATATGTATATACATAAGTGATCAGAATCACAACACTAGTTGAAATCCGGGTGAATGTCCGACTGTCCGTCCCTGCAAGGTATAACTCGCACAAAAATTAAGATATCTTGATGATATTTTGTAAACACATTCCTGGCAAAAAAAGTAATTTGGGTTACCGAAATGTATAAAGTGCCATATCTAAGCACTAAAACAAGATATTGAAAGATATGGATCTATAATTCGACTCATGGGATCGCAGTAGCTAGGGGCACCTGTGCACTACAAATTGAAAAAAGTGGGGGCTAATAAATTTAGATTTCATGTCTCCAAGACCACTAAAGCTACAATAGCCAAATTCACTTAGAATAAATCGTTTAAGAACCCTCATCGACGCTCTAAAAATGGTTGAAATTGGAAAGATAACACCGTCTATTCTCCATATAACAGTAGTGTTAAAATCGACTAAAAGGGTGATAAATCAATAGCTAAATACGACCGAGACACAAAATCTTACACCCGAGATGGCATGGTGCTTTATGGGAGCCGAGGTAAAAATTAGTTGTTTGACGTAAATTTCCCAAGACCGACCGATTTCGATTAAATTTGATAAGAAACATTCTCTTTACGTTCTTATATCACAGTGAGAAAACGTGTAAAATCGGACCACAACCACGCCCACTTCTCATTATGACACAATTTTTAATTCCATCTGATTCTTTCACTTTCCATTACCCAACTCGAGAAGTAATTAATATAACGGGATAAAATTTAGCACTAATAATTGCTTAAAGTATGTCATCTTGGAACAAAAAACAGGCCAACTGCTCCGGTATTTTTAGTAAAAATTCAAAATAGATTCTCACCCGATGATAGTATCTCTGTGTATTAAAATGGGTTGAATCGGTTCAATACATTCCTGAGCCTCCATATACCTAATATAAAGATTTTCGAATTTCCGGGTGATTTTGTATCGCATATATTTGTCAATATGGAAGAGAGCGTATTTTACTTATAACAGTATATATTTGTGCTTAAAATATACAGAACAAAGATTTAACCCAGCCCCTATATAAGTAATATCAGAATTTTCGAACATCCGGCTGTGTGTATGTGAGGTACCTTAGTGAAACCCAGGGAAACCCCATTTTTTTAGTATGTGGCATGCAAGTGTGACTGGCAAAAATCGTTATATAATCGGAGCAATACTACCACCAACTCCTATGTATATTGTGCTGAAGGAATTTCTCTGATTTTGATTCTTGCAAGATTCAAAAGTATGAATTGTTCGGATACACTCGAACTTAGCCCTTCCTTACTTGTTTATATTTATTAATGTTAATAATAATTATAATGTTAATTAGTGAAAAACAAAATTATAAAAAAAAATTTTTTACGGACTTGTACCGAGCTCCATCTTATGAAATAAATTAAAAGAAATCTCATTTATTTTCTAATAATTTTGAATAATTTAGCGAATAATAGTATAAACTATTCATGTTAAGTCTCTAAGTAACAGTAATTTTCCGAACGATGAGAAAACTAAAATTTCTGTAAAAATCTCACCCATTCCTTGCCGGTTAACCTTAAAATTACCATTCGCATCATGTTTCTAGAAGTATCCATATTATCCACAGGAAATGGCTGTTTCAATGTAGAAACCCGTTGTTCTCTCATATCTTTCTAGAAATATTGACAGCTAACAAGGCCACGTCAACCATTTCTTCAAATTAGAAATGGCTGCTCTGGCCATGGCAGTCTAATTCTAAATAAAAGTGCAGAAAATAAAGATATCAAGCAAATGAGTGGTTTGTCCACTATATGCCACTTGAAATCCCCGCATTGATATTGCTACACACATATTATATTGTCAATAGCGCTGATAAAATTCATATTTATGAGTCTGTATGTTATATACGTAAAACTATAATGCATAATTTAACATATGTATGTACATATATTAAGTGTCAATATTTTCAAATTTTATTTCTCGCCTTGTGAGCGTTGCCGAGGGAACAGTAGTTATGGCTGACAAGCGCGATATTCAAGGGAATTTCATTAACACGTTTCATAGAAAATTACATGAAATAATGAAATATTAAATTGCAATTTGTTATCAACATAAATATACATGTGATTAAAATATGTGCGCTTACTTAACCTAGAAAATGTATAGAAAAACTGTAACCTATAAATTTGATTCATTAGTGAGTAATAAGTACATATAGTATATTATATTATTATTTCATTTGTGCAAATAGTTCAACTTTTTCTTAAATGAACGACAGTTTTGTTGAATATGAAATCCATTAGGCTGACTAATAAAGTCAAATGTTTCTATTTACCTACATAACGTCCGTCGAAAAAACACGACTGAAATGAATTCTTCTTAAACAATTTCAGGACTTCAAGTACTATTAGATTTATTGCAGTAAAAATAGACATTTGTATGTATAAACAGAACATATTATATCCCAAAACCGTTATCCGATCAGCATACAAATTACAAATCGGATTTTAATAATACTAATACTTTAGGAATTTGAGGTTAATCTTTAATAGAAATGAGGCGTAATAGTATAAACCAACAGATAATCTTCCAAATACCTAAGAAAATTCGAAAGATCTGATGTATTTTTTTGTTGTTGTTATGGGTTTGAATTTGCATGAAAAGAATGTCGTTAGTGTAGGACAGTTTTTTTATAGTATAGCTTGTTGACCCGAACTGTATGTAGATTTGTTCGAACTTTTATCATGCGCTAGAAATAAATAGATTGCAAATAAAGATTTAGATATATAGTTTATTTTAAAACTTTAATGCAATGTAAGCACCTCTCCGAACCGTACGAAGCCAAGCGATATTTCAGACAAGGCGACTTCCTATCGACTTCTTCAATCTACTCCTCATGAAAATAGTTGAGAGCTGAATAGGGAAGGTGCAATCTTCTAGTATATAGCTGCCAGAGTACGCCGTTGATATTGATATAATTGGCTTAAAAAACCGCGCCGTCAGTTCTACTTTCGCCAGACTGGATAAGGAAGCGAAGCAAATGGGTCTGGTAGTGAACGAGGGTAAGACGAAATACCACTTGTCATCAAGCAAACAGGCATCGCACTCGCAACTTGGCTTTCTGCTCAATGCTGATAGTCATAATTTCAAAGTCGTAGACAATTTCGTCTATCTTAGAACCAGTATTAACACCAGCAACAACGTCAGCCTCGAAATCCCAAGTGAAATAACTCTTTCTAACTGTTGCTATTTCGGACTGAGTAGGCAATTGAGAAGTAAAGTCCTGTATCTATGCACAAAGACCAAATTTTACGAGTCACTTATCATCCCCGCTCTGCTATCTGGTGCAGAGACTTAGACGATGGCAACATCTGATAAGTCCACGTTCCGAATTTTCGAGATAAAAGTACTGCAACAGATTTATAGTCTTTTTCGCATTGTCAATGACGAATACCGCAGTCGATGGAACGATGAATTGTACAAGATATACGACGCCATTGACATAGTTGAGCAAATTAAAAGACAACGGTTACGCCGGTTAGGTTATGTCGTCCGAATGAATCCAGCTCTTTAAGTATTCAACGCAGTACTCGCCGGTGGAAGCAGAAGAATAGAAAACCTACATTTTTTGGAAAGACCAGGTGGAAAAGGACCTGATTTGGTTATAAAGATACTTGTGAACCTAATCCAGCCATATCTTTGAAAGCAGCAAAACCAAAAATTGGTCCGAAAGGACATATACATATGGGCCTTTAAATACCACGCAATAAGAAACTGCTTGAGGGAATTTCAGATCACTAACTGCAAAACAAATAAAATAACGTTATCCCAGTTTCCATACAAGAACTTGATTTTGATCGACCAGTTTATGTGACAGCTATGTATGTATATGCCAAAGTATAGTTGTCTGCTGTCGGTGGTTTCGACAAATGAACAACTTCCTGGGGAGAAAAGGACGTTTGCAAAATTTTTCTCAAAAATTGAGTAACTAGTTCACATACATATATACAAACAGATATACATAAGGATATGTCTAAATCTATTAGGCTCCTCACGATGTTAATTACATTTAATCCAAAACCAAATAGCCACGTCATTTATTCCAATAGTTGTAGAAATATAGGTTATATGTGGGTATGTATTTATTTATTATAAGTAATTTAGTTCATTTACTTATGGCAGTGCCGGTTGCACTTCAATCACAACAACAAAGGCAAATACAAACACTGTGACGCATGAAATTGATAATCTTCGCCAGTTTGCGAGCAGTGTGCAATGAGCAGAGTCAACTTGATAGAGGAATACTTTTACAACAACATGTACGAGAGTACAAATATGTGTATTTATGGTATACTACAATAATGCAAAGTTTATACTCCGTATATGTGCAGAAAGATCTAACTAATTACGCCTTGACACAAGTAGACACCAAATAATATGAAATGATATTGGTCGAGAGAAAAATCACTAATTTTAGAAATTGTTTGGCTTTAGCCAGTACCAACACTGTACCAGCCGGTGCAAATCAAAAAGAGACCTTAAATCAAATTTTACTTTTACAAGGTACTTTGCATATTTAGACAACTTATTGCACTGAGATTGAGATAATTTTGTTCGCTTAACGGTTAGCTTAAAGACCTCAAAAAAATAATACATATGCTTGACCTGTAGCTCTCTTTATAAGCTCATATGACGAACCTTAGTCTTACCTTTTTAATTATATCAAAGTTATTTTTTAAAGAGAAAAAACAGAAACTTCAAATTTAATGGAGAATGTTTATTATCATTCGAAAGAACAGTTTTTGGAATTTATTTTTTGAAGACTATCTCTTGTTGGCCGCGGCTATGTGTCAGATCGTACATCCGTTGAGTCCAATTTTCGATGACTTATTCGAGCATTTCAACTGGTAACTGGCGAATGTCATGCGTGATGTTTTTCCCCAAGGTCTGAGTCGAAGTGAGATATGTGGACAATCCCAACAACTATTTTAGACTTTACATGTTTTCAAAGAAGAAAGACTAAATGTGTAATATCACACGATCTTGGTAGCCAATCGACCGGCACAAACCATAAAAGTATCTGCTCATCGAAGTGTTCTCTCAATAAATCCGCTGAATGAAGCGATGTGTGGGAACTTTCGCTGTCTTGTTCAAATCAAATGTCATCGAGATCACGACCTTCAATTTCAGGCATCAAATAGTCGGTGATCATAGCCTGACAAAGGTCGTCATTGTCGGTTATGTTTTCACCGGCATCATTTTTGAAGAAATAAGAACCGTTGAATCCACCGGTTCACAACCCACACCAAACCGTTGCTTTTTTTGGATGCTCTTCAAACTCTTCAGGTTGCTGTTCGTCCTAAATGCGTCACTTTTGCTTATTTATATAACGGGTGATTTTTTAAGAGCTTGATAACTTTTTTAAAAAAAAAAACGCATAAAATTTGCAAAATCTCATCGGTTCTTTATTTGAAACGTTAGATTGGTTCATGACATTTACTTTTTGAAGATAATTTCATTTAAATGTTGACCGCGGCTGCGTCTTAGGTGGTCCATTCGGAAAGTCCAATTTTGGGCAACTTTTTCGAGCATTTCGGCCGGAATAGCCCGAATTTCTTCGGAAATGTTGTCTTCCAAAGCTGGAATAGTTGCTGGCTTATTTCTGTAGACTTTAGACTTGACGTAGCCCCACAAAAAATAGTCTAAAGGCGTTAAATCGCATGATCTTGGTGGCCAACTTACGGGTCCATTTCTTGAGATGAATTGTTGTCCGAAGTTTTCCCTCAAAATGGCCATAGAATCGCGAGCTGTGTGGCATGTAGCGCCATCTTGTTGAAACCACATGTCAACCAAGTTCAGTTCTTCCATTTTTGGCAACAAAAAGTTTGTTAGCATCGAACGATAGCGATCGCCATTCACCGTAACGTTGCGTCCAACAGCATCTTTGAAAAAATACGGTCCAATGATTCCACCAGCGTACAAACCACACCAAACAGTGCATTTTTCGGGATGCATGGGCAGTTCTTGAACGGCTTCTGGTTGCTCTTCACCCCAAATGCGGCAATTTTGCTTATTTACGTAGCCATTCAACCAGAAATGAGCCTCATCGCTCATCGGACACGGACGCGAAACACATTTCGAACCGAACACTGATTTTGGTAATAAAATTCAATGATTTGCAAGCGTTGCTCGTTAGTAAGTCTATTCATGATGAAATGTCAAAGCATACTGAGCATCTTTCTCTTTGACACCATGTCTGACATCCCACGTGATCTGTCAAATACTACTGCATGAAAATCCTAACCTCAAAAAAATCACCCGTTACATACCTATTGAGCCAGAAATGTGCCTCATCGCTGAACAAAATTTGTTTCGAAAATTTCGAATCTTCTTAAAATTTTTCAAGAGCCCATAGATCCAAAACGATGTCGCTTGGGAAGGTCGTGTGGCTTCAGTTCTTGCACAAACTGTATTTTGTACGCTTTTAATTTATAATCTCGTCAAGTCGTTCCATACGTCAGTCAGAGCTACTGTGAACGACGCCAAATCGACTCTACACGGTCTTCGTGTTCACTCTCAGTTGCTCTAATGGCTGCTATATTTTCTTCACTGCGTGCTGGACGTGGACTATTTGGTCGAATATTATCTAATAATGATGAAATGACAAATAATACTAAACAGAAATAACACGGCAGCTTCACACGGCTCTCGCGTGATCTGCCAAAGAAAGGCTAATGAAAAAAATCTGTTTTTTCGTGGCCCTTTTCGGGAATCAACTTCTACGATTTAATCTTTTTACTCTTTGAGGTTAAAAGGAGAAAGAACATAGGCAGAATTTGAATTTTTGAAAGATGAGTCTGGCTCTTCATAGTTTTCATGAATATATATCATAATCCTAAGCTATTTCATGGGCAAATAACGGTAAAATATAAAGGGTGATTTTTTAAGAGCTTGATAACTTTTTTTAAAAAAAAAACGCATAAAATTTGCAAAATCTCATCGGTTCTTTATTTGAAACGTTAGATTGGTTCATGACATTTACTTTTTGAAGATAATTTCATTTAAATGTTGACCGCGGCTGCGTCTTAGGTGGTCCATTCGGAAAGTCCAATTTTGGGCAACTTTTTCGAGCATTTCGGCCGGAATAGCCCGAATTTCTTCGGAAATGTTGTCTTCCAAAGCTGGAATAGTTGCTGGCTTATTTCTGTAGACTTTAGACTTGACGTAGCCCCACAAAAAATAGTCTAAAGGCGTTAAATCGCATGATCTTGGTGGCCAACTTACGGGTCCATTTCTTGAGATGAATTGTTGTCCGAAGTTTTCCCTCAAAATGGCAATAGAATCGCGAGCTGTGTGGCATGTAGCGCCATCTTGTTGAAACCACATGTCAACCAAGTTCAGTTCTTCCATTTTTGGCAACAAAAAGTTTGTTAGCATCGAACGATAGCGATCGCCATTCACCGTAACGTTGCGTCCAACAGCATCTTTGAAAAAATACGGTCCAATGATTCCACCAGCGTACAAACCACACCAAACAGTGCATTTTTCGGGATGCATGGGCAGTTCTTGAACGGCTTCTGGTTGCTCTTCACCCCAAATGCGGCAATTTTGCTTATTTACGTAGCCATTCAACCAGAAATGAGCCTCATCGCTGAACAAAATTTGTCGATAAACACATTTCGAACCGAACACTGATTTTGGTAATAAAATTCAATGATTTGCAAGCGTTGCTCGTTAGTAAGTCTATTCATGATGAAATGTCAAAGCATACTGAGCATCTTTCTCTTTGACACCATGTCTGAAATCCCACGTAATCTGTCAAATACTAATGCATGAAAATCCTAACCTCAAAAAAATCACCCGTTAATAGATATCTGATTCTAGGTGGAAATTTTAAATTTCATCATATATTTGAACCGAAATCGCAGCATGGTGAATACTTTATTGACTATGGTTAAAAGATACTGGAAGAAAAAAGTGTGAGAGGTGGGAAATCTTGGTTCCAAGTTATGTAATATTTACGGACTTCTCCAGATAATAAATTTACAGTTCAAAGTATACATATATTTTTTTGGATGTTATAATGGACCAAAGATAAGTTCAAATAGTATGCAATGCTCGAAACCCTTAAAAGTGTGCAGTAAATTTGGGAAATTTTCACATAAAAATTAACTACAAATAAGATTCATATATCAATTAGTAACGGTCATTATAGAAATGTGCCACAATTGCGGGCACATGTGTCCATACATACAAACATATAAAATACATTTATATACATAGAAGCCTAACAAAGAAAGCCCGAAGCTCAAACGACCAAATGAAGATTATCTCGACCATACACTTCGGTACAAACTGATTGTAAATAATATTTTACGCTTTAATAGGGCCAACATGTGCCCTGCTAATCAAATAGCCCACATAGGCCGGCAAATGTGCAACAAACACGTGAAATTCATGTAAACTTTGGGTGGCCAACGACATAACCTCAAACCCCTCGCCATTAACTGTTCGTAGCGTCAACACAAATCCGAGCATTAACTGCGTGTGCTACTGTAATTACGCAGAGAGCATATGAATGATGGACTTAGAAGACGCATATGCCAACCTGCATGTAATGCCAGGAGCTTGGCTCGTCATATGCGCACAGAGTTGCAATAAAATTGTGCTTTTTAATGTGGCACAAATTGGCAAGAGTTCCAAGTTCTCGTCGGCCGCACAATTCACAACATTAAATTGCTGGGGCATTCTGTGTAGACCATCACAGATTGCACTGGTCGCTCATTAAATTACTATAATCCACTTAATATTAATTGCCCTGATTTAAACATGTCTTATGGTTCACATACTCTGGGAATCATACTTAAGCTCATGCATATGCTCTGTACCGTATGTACGTATGTATGTAGTTGTGTTCTTAGCAAATTTTATTGCAATTATTTTTCTGGAGCGCTCTCGTCTCAATAGTTTCGGCTCATTAATGTCATGAATGGACCAAGCTCATTTCAAGTTCGCATCAAATGCTCATTAATACGACACAGGGCGTAATAATTTTGCTTCTTCGATTTTTTCCTGTAGTAAATATAACTGTAAGGAAGCCCATGAGGAACTGCCTCTCGTCCTTTTTTTTTTGGAAAAAACTACCTTTCGAAAGTTAAGAAAGTTAATGGCTCTCAATGAGAGATAAAATTAAGCAAATATGTATAAGTATCCATATTTATTTGGCCTGGAAATTAGGCTACAGTTTCTATCGCCCCAAATGGTTGATGGGTTTCGAATGCTATAGCTCTCACAAAAGGTGATCCTAGAATTTTAGTTCTAATTTTTGATACCTTAATGAGTATTTAGTGCGTATATGTCATCTGAGAGATAGTGGAATTTTCTCCGCAAAATTCTTATTTTATAACATGGAAAGTCTACTTCTTACTTACTTCGAAACATTTGCCATAGCTCTCCTACTCACACTTCGTACTCTCAATTTTTCCTGCGGGGTTCATTTAACGGTCACATGTGTATCACTGTAATAGTCATTATATTCTAACTGCTCTTGCCCTATTACTTACCTTTGTTGTACCGTAATGATTGCATGAATATTCGTCTGCTGTTGGGGCGGTTTTTACACCAAAATAATTGCTGTTTAGCTAAAATTATATTCGGAATATGGCAAAGCGGAAATACGTGCAATTTTCATGCGCCTATGCTTGCGTACCATATGTTAAAGTATCTATCAGATATACTTATACATACTTGTATTTATATTATTGTACACTATAAAGTAACCCTTTCTACAAAGCGATTTTCAGATTAGAACGCTTCTGCATACACGCTCATATCTCTACTTCTAATTGCATATTAGTTTTTGGTAAGTAATATGCTCGTCGGTCGTATTCGAAAAGCCATTGAAAGTCGTTTGTTTCTGCAGCAATTTCCTTTTAATTTATGCATTTTAATAATGTGCGGCAATTAAAATTTCTATTCCGTATACAATAAAACTATAAAATTGCGAGTGCAACAGCTGGTGATGACGGAGTTAAGTTTTGTATGCAGTGCGCCGACCCTTTCCAACAACATGTGGCATTGCGTTTATATATGTACATATATATATATATATATGTATGTGTGAGCTGGAAGGCATATTTACATATGTGCATATTTATTAAATACTTACACATTAG
>CM050325.1:85751741-85816805 GCA_027475135.1 Bactrocera correcta
TATTATTGCATTATTCTGGCAACTTGTTCGCCATTTTATTTCATCCTGTATAGATAACTAAAGATTTTCTGAAATCAGTGAAAAGTGATTTAAGATTTTATTTAATATTTAAATAAATTGTGTAAAGCAAAAGGATTTTGTAAAAATGTCGATAAAACTTGAAACGCCCGAAGTTGAAACTGTAAGCTTAGTGGAGTCGCCAAATAACACTAAAGCTCATGACGAAGTAAGTTTCACCTTTCAAATATGTATGTAGCTCTGTATATTATTTTAATGGAAAACTATTTTCAACTTTTCAGGAAGATATCTGTGAACTGGAACACCTTCGAAAACTATTTATAGGTGGTTTGGCGTCACACACTACGGAAGAAAACTTAAAACAATTTTATGGAAAATGGGGTACGGTAGTGGATGCTGTTGTAATGCGCGATCCAACAACAAAGCGTTCACGAGGTTTTGGATTTATTACATATACTAAGGCATCTAGTGTAGATGAGGCGCAGAAAAATAGACCACACATAATTGATAGCAAGTAAGTGCTCGCGTAACTAAAGCAACTTAATAATATTGATGGCATTGTATGGCACTAAATAAGTAATTACGTAAATTTAATACAATACATACTTCACGTTAATCATATATTTTGTCACACTTAGGACAGTAGATCCAAAACGAGCTCTCCCTCGCCCAGAACGTGAGACACGAGAAACCAACATTTCGGTTAAAAAACTTTTTGTTGGCGGACTTAAGGATAATCATGATGAAAAATGCCTGGAAGAATATTTCTCCAAGTTTGGAAATGTTATATCAGTAAAAATTCTTACAGATCGAACGACCGGAAAACGTCGCGGATTTGCTTTTATTGAATACGACGATTATGATTCTGTTGATAAGGCTATACGTAAGTTTTCGTTAAAAACAATGAATGATAACTCAGAATTGATTTTTACAGTACAAAAAGCACATACAATTAAATATGTCGTGGTTGATGTTAAGAAGTCTGTGTATAAGCAAGAAAAGCAACAGGGAAACGAAGGTGGCACGGATGATACAAGTGCCAATAATGGACAAAAATTAATACCCGCTGGACAAAAACCGGCAAATTTCCGTCCTCCAGTGCCACAACAGCCAATGCCACCATACCAACAGGGACCACCTGCCCCATACCCTCAAGGAGCACCATACAACTATTGGGGACCCCCACAACATCCGCCACCACCGCAATATGGGCCATATCCGCAACCGCCAGCACCGGCTAATGGTTGGAATGCACCATACGCCTGGAATAGTTGGAATGCCGGACCACCACCACCACCGCAAGTTGGTGCACCACCGGCCAATTGGTATCCCAATCAATGGCCAACAAATAATGCGGCACCAGGTCCACAGCCGCCAAATGGTCCTGCACCAGTTGGCGGTTGGAATGCTCCACCAGTAGGTGGACCTCCACCACCACAATGTCCACCGGCAAACTTTGGCAATGGTTATCAGCAAAACTATGCTGCCGGTCCTACCAAGCATAACCAACCCAATACGAATCGTATGCATCCTTACGGCCCACCACAAAATCCAAATTACGGTAATAATTTTACCTTTTACTTCCATATATAGTTATAAAAAAAATTTGAAAACTTTTAGCTAATGGAAATCAACAGCCACCACCGCAAGGCTATAATGGCTATGGCGCAGTTAAGCCACCTGCTGCATCAGCACCGCCAAAAAATGGCCCACCTGCAGGACCGCCAGTCAACACGGCTGCCCAAATGGCAAATAAGTTCAGGCGTTGAAGACCCTCGTATCACTACGCTGATGCAATATAAGGTAATTGTGTGCTGGGAAATTGCTCTTCCTCATATGTATTTAAATCGCTACCAGAACTTGATACTACTAAGCTTTCTTAGATGCAGTTTTAAGATATTTTATGGAGTGTTGCTAATATTAACGCTTTTCTTTATAATTGGAACTGAGAGATGGCCAAATATTTATTTATTCTCTTAAATATTTTAAACATCAGATGCCTACATAAAAAACACCCCATTTATGATTTCATAAATTAGAATGACTTTTATGTGTATTTGCGTCTAATGCTTTTGGCTTCTACAAAGGCTAAATGAAAATTATAATATTTACCTATATTATTTTTATGTACAAATTTAATATGTAAAATATTTAACTTCTGATTTAATTCTCTTTAATTTAGGTATAATACAACAAGCTCAATATAGAAGAAATGCTTAATTATAAATCACAGAAGGGCTTACCTGTTTTGTCTATCACACTTATAGGTCATTGCATTAAAAGGACAATTATTTTACGTTTAAGTAATATATGTGTACTTTAGAAATATACATATCCTTATGCATATAGGCAATACATATGTTGAAATAATTCTCTAAGTAGTGTTACTTATATTGTTAGAGCTTTTAATTAATTGCCTTAATATATAGATGTTTTGAAAATCTTGTATGCCAACAATTTACTCTCTCGGAAGACATATGTATATATTTATATGTAAAATCAATAAGTTCAGAAGTTTACGTTGTACTATTTATAATCAAAATATACACATTCATTAAGTCTCGTATATATATACAATTGTTTGGCAAAGTCAATAGATATACATACGCTAAATATCAATATTTATATACATTAAGACATTAATAATTTCACAAAAACAAATTAGTTTAGTCTAAAGAATGGGATTATCAACTTGGGTATGTTTATGCGAGAATTGAAATAATATATCTTGTACTGACTTATATATATATAAATATATGTATATTAACGAGGATCAAAAATTTAAAAATGACTTAGTGGCTAATGTACAAATGTACCGATGATAAATTTTTTATGGAAAACGTTGTATGTCATATGCATATACTATGTATTTTAAAGATGGAATACGTTTATATTCATAGTTATTAATTGGTTTACAAATAGCAAAACAATTTTACAAAACACACATTAATTTTGGTGTGTCCTACCAAAAAGTACACATAATTTTAGCATAGTTTATACAATTAGCGTATCACAACAATATAGTTAAAACTAGCACGAAGCTAATTTCTCTATGTATTTGCAAACAACAACAAACAACATAGCATATGTATGTTATTAGTTATGTATAACAAATAAAGTAAATTTAATTTAATATAACGCAATTCTCATACAATTATTTTATTATATGTATAATTCGTAAATATTCACTGCGTGCAGGTAAAGACAACTAAGTACACCGATATCAAGAATAAGCCATAAATAACTATTTGCTAAACACTAAGTTACCTATTTTATGTTTAATAATTCTTGTCTTCTGCATGCTATATACTATTTTATCTCATTTTATGGATCGAGAGGCGACTGCATAAGTTTCAGCAACCCCTAGTGCAGAGGTCGACGTTCGTGCTGAATAACACGCTAGAAATGGAAGCTACACTTTTTTAGGTTAGCTTCTGTATAGCCGGAAGCTACTGCGCTTACACTGGGGTAAGTTTTGTCCAGCATTTCAACAGTTCATGATATAAAAATGTGCACGTGTATGAAATAATGAAATAAAAGTGATGAAAAGAAAATCTAATATTTTTTACATTTTAAAAGCATGGAGGGTTATGCTAACGAAAATAAATTAACTTCGTTTATACGTAAGATTTCATACAAAAACTTTATTCTGATCGGTCAGTTGTGTGGCAGCTATATTCTATATTAATCGGATCTGAACAACTTCTTGGGTGATTGAAGCGTTGCCTAGCGCAATAATCCGTGGCAACTAAAAAAGTTTCTCTACAAGACTGTATTTTGATTGTTGTTGTTGTTGTAACAGTTATCTAGCATTATCCTTCATTTAGGGATCACATCGACTCACTAGCTCCCAGCAAAATACTAGAATTTATCGATTTGCTGGGGCTTGGTGAGTCCCTGTGAGTTAGGAGAGGGCACACTAGACCCAAGGTGGCAGTGCATACCTCAATTAAATTCTATTCTATTCGGAACCCCCTGTTTAATACTTCTTAATATAGAGTTTTTACCTCGAAACAGTACAGGTGATTGTCGACCGCTCAAATAGTTCATAGTCCACCTTGACAATGTGAAAAGCTTTTGACAAGAATCTACGAGAATCGTCCTCTCGCAGAGTGGTTTTTGGTTGAGGCTACAAACTATCTGAGCATATATAGTATGACGCTAAGTGCTGTGGACTGTGAGAGGAGAGTTATCAAACGATAGGACTCTGTTTTGTTGTATTTTGATGATACAGTTTGATATAGTATGCTGTAGTGGTCCGATATCGGCGGTTCCAACAAATTAACAGCTTCTTGGGGAGGAAGAGATGTGCGCAAAATTTCAGAAGTTAATACTTACTGATTCAAACAAGTTTAGATCTTCAACTCTAACAGCCCTCAGCTGAGTTAATTCCGCTATCAAAGAACCGGCTGTTGTGTGAATCGGCTCAGACCGTCATGCAGATCATTTACAAATACAAATTTTATGTGATCTACGATGTTTCTAAGCTTCGTAGCAAGGTTATACTCTATTCAGGGCATAAAAAGAGTGGCCGACCGGAGTTCCATTTCTCTCATCCGTAATGTGTTGAAAACTATTCATTCAGCAATTTATGCTTTGCTGGCATTTTTAGTTTTTTAGAATATCTGCGATGCTGAATACATACACTGCGGAGAGGAGATGCTTTTAGCTCACAACAAGTGCAAACTGCGCCAGCATCTCCGTATATAACGGTTGTGTTCACGCACACTTTAAAGCGCTAAACGTTTGCAGTGAGGAAAATTCTGTTGTTTATTTCCTATAATTCCACAACTGTGCCTGGAATTTGTGTATACGAACAGTCGGAGGCGCTTTCGGCTTGGTGGCACACATTTGTATGTGTCTGCATGGCTACAGACGCACATACTTATACATACACATGTGTGGTACAGATTATTTCCATTGCCCGATCAGTAAGTCAGTTGTCTGGTGGAGCTCGAGCCGTTTAGATCGTTTTGCTTAAAGAAACTAACAATTAGAAATCTTAAAAAAAGGCAGTGCTTTATTCCATTGCACTTTTATTGCGTTTCTTCGTCGGCAATTTATTTTTAGCAGTCATGTAAGTAAATGAAATAGTTACATGTGTATGTGTGCGCATACATAAATCAGAAACTACAATTGTTTTAACTGGAACATCCTTTTTGATTATTAGCGCTTTAATTTGTATTATTTTTTTGTTTTTGTTTGTGTGCGTTTGTGTAAAATGAATTTAAGTGGCGTTGTGCAGTTTGCTGCGTTTCGCGGTGATGCAAATTCTACATTCGCGCGCTTTATGTATTTTGAATTTGCAGATGTGCCTCAAGTGCAGTGGAATAGCGTTATAAAGAACAATGAAAACAATATTCGGAAAAAGTAGATTAAAAAAACAGAAAATTATCCGAGGGGAGAGTAAAACAAACAATCCATGCATATAACTACATACATATGTATGTATGTGTTTGTATAAGTACACATTAAGCTCTTCCATGAAAAAATTTTCATTCTATATTATTTATGTATATAGCGGGGTTTCACTGTATATACATACAATTATTTGCATATGCATTAATTTCTGTATGTAGACATCAGTTACTTATGTGGTCATCAGCGCATAAATTGTTTTATATGCAATCTTACACCGACAATGCATTGCATTGTAATGAAATCATCGTTCAAAAAGGATTGTATTTCACTACAAGAAATTAGAAGCAAGAACACATGCCATTGCGTATTTGAACAATGTGGACAAATTATACTGCAAAAAAAAAAGGAAAAAAAATAGAAAAGTAATTAAAAAAAATCAAAAATACACTCCAAAAACTAACTGATTGAAAAACTAAAAAAGCTAAAGTTTTCTTAGTTGTAAAAAGACTTAAAGAAATTATAACTATACATTCTTTTTCCTTAAATTTTTTTCTCATCTACAAAAATTATATATTTTTATTAGAATTTTTATTGTTACAAACATACACTATTACCTCAAAAATTCTGAAATTTTTTGAAAAAATTACTGACCGATTTTAAACGCCTTTTCCGGTGCCTTCTCGGAAAAAAGATGCACCAGCGTTTGCAGAATAACTCCTTACAAGATCATATAAAGTGAAAAAGACGTGTTTTGGTTAAAACCTTAACTTAGAACATGGACGAAGAAAAAAACAGAAAATTGCATTTTTGGCAAAATTTTTACAAAAAAAAATAAATTTCAGTGAAAATTACATGACATTTTTTTATCAAAGGCTGTAATCGAAAAAATCCTTCGTCTAAGTCTTAAGAACTGTATCTCAAAGACCTGTGTAAAATTTCATGAATATCGCTCAACATAAAAAACACAGTTTCGATAAAAATGCACAAGTTCTCAAGGCTGTACGAGTATCTCCGAAACTATTACTCTTATGTGTCGACAATACCATACTAATATTCTAGAGTTGTTTTAAAATTTAATAAGACAGTAAAAAGAATCGATTCTTTGAAACTTCTAAACCCATGTAACCCCTTAAAAAGTATAAATCGAATTTAAAACATACACAGTGACGTTGTTTGACGTTTTGGGTTCAAGAAAATACAACGATCTTAAAAGCAAAGTGTGTCAATGCCTTGGTCTAAATAATTAATAGAAACATATACCAATGTATGCACGACTTACGAACCTGGTTTGGTGAGATCTATTTGGAGTATGTCTCAGACAAAAGAGATCGAGGACAATTACTGTCGAGCTCGGAGTACTCATGAGGGTTTGGTGCTTTGCAGCAAAGTTTTGCTATTTTTTTCTTCAACAATTTACTACAATTATTCCCGGCATCCAGTTATTAATTATTATCAAAAATCTTATTCCCTTATGACGCATGAAATTTCAAGTCGTTGTGCTGTAACTTTAACCTAGTCCCCGTTAGGATAGCAAGGATTAGGTAAATTGTCATCGAGGTCATCCAATGGCAGGCACAAGAAAAGTGCTGTTACGATCATAGGGTGTCAGACGGCATATATTTGATATGTCAGGGTCGATTGTGGATGAGTAGGAATTCAACCTGCTACAGTATCCATAACGAAGTTGCGCAAGAGTCAATCTCGATACTCGCGGCAACTCAGGCTAGATGTCTACAATGGGTGGTGGTTTCGATCGGTCCAGCCGTTCCGGAAAAAGGGGTTTAAATTATTTTAAAATTAAAATTTCGAAGGAATTTTCTAAAATATACGTACTAAATATATTCACGTTGAGTTTTTTTTTTTTAATTTATTTTTTTTTTTTTTGAAATTTGCAAGCGCATATAACTCCTTAAGTTAAAGTTGGTTCAAACACAATTTTTTTCTAAAAATATACAAATAAAAGAAGTTAAGATTATATAAGCTATTGATTTGAGAAATACCGCCAATTCTGGTGGCAGAGTACAGCTGTTGTAAAAAAGTCTAAAAATTAAACTTCAAAACAGTTGTTGTTGTTGTTGTAGCGGCAGAATTCTGCCGAGTTGACAGTCCTTGGTCGGATGAAAATCCGGGCCCGTTCCGGTTGCGTAGACCCGACTGTCGTGGGAACGGACTTCAAAACAGTCGAATATTTTGGTTCCTGCTTTTTCAATAAAAGCTTTGTTTAAATGTTTATTGTAAAATATTTTCGACACAGAACTTAATTTTTTGTTTAGTTAATCTAATGGTAAAAGTTAGTCCCTGATTATTAAGCGTTATAATTCTCATTATATTTGAAATAGCTCCTGCCACCTAAAAGAGAGTCCGAAGACCTTACTTTTGACTTACCTAAAGATCCTCAATATCAGTAATGGGTATATAAAAATTTTATTTAACAAATTGTTTGCCTATTCATTCAAATTTTTTGTGTGCTTACACATACGTATATATGTATGTATTTATGAGCTAATATAGGCACAGTTATACATATAAATTTAGAACTACAAAGCGTTTTCATTACTTTGACATTTATTAATGCTGGAGAGCTTGGTTGTTATTGTATGGTCCATAAACCTAAATATACATCCGTATAAAATCGAAAGAAATTGGCACGTTCGCGCTAACACACACATATCAAGGCCAATAATTCAATATGTGAGCGATTTGTTGTTATAATATTAATATTTTTGCATGCATAGTATATATGACAGTGCATATGAAATACATAAATTATGTAAGTATATTCCATAAGTGCCAGCATATGTTGTCCATGTGAGCGTCGTAGGCGAATTGTATCAATTAAAGCTGCATGAAAACAGAGAAACTGTAAAAAACCGCACATGGACAAATCAAAAATCATGAAAAGAGCGCCAACCAACGCTGTTTCTATGAACATAACATACATATATTCCACTGGAACACATATATTTTATGGACTTGTGAGCTCGTAAATGTGTATGTGTATGAAATACAAACGCATAAAATATACCGTCTGCTGTATCGATCGCTTTCAATTAATTCAGCAAGCAAATCTAATAATTTCGACTGCAAAGAGAAAAAGTAAAGGATGAAGCAGTTTCGATTTATAATATATATACATACACATCGTATATGTATGTGATCTTTGGTATAATATTTTGCAAGATTTCATATTCAACGCTGAAGTCAGTTGGTAAACCGGAAACACCATTAGGTTATACTACATCAATACTTCAGCTGCATAAATACTTCTATGTATATGTGTAAGTACATGTAAGCAGTTATTTGATGCAGTTCTGAGCCACATGGTAGATTTAAATTTTCCAGCAGAAAAAGTTCAAGTAATTACCGTTGCAATTTCCTTATTTGCATTATGACTTAGTAGCAGCCCGTCCCGGCATCGCACGGGGTAGAAAATTATTTATATTTGGAAATTTGAATATAAAACACTTTTTTCACAAATATTTTTATTTGTTTAAAAAAAAATCCCGCAGTTATATTTGTATGTAAGTCTATTTATGTTCAATTTCTTTGATGGTTTAAGTGGCGGGCACTTAAATACGTAATATTTACATAGGATATTATATACATTTTGCTATGTTTTTTTATGTAATTAGAATAAAAGCAGAGTCGAATAAAATATATACAGTCTAAATTAAACGTTGACAACTTTCAACTAAAAATGTATCTACCTATACATCTAGGTATTTCAAAGAAATTTTTGTTCGTGTCGATAGAAACTTGCCTATCATTATTTAGTATTTTCCTTAAAAAATTATTATTATTTTTTTTTTTTGGTTTTGTTGCTTTTTATTTTGGTTACATTGTTCAAATTTTTTTTCAAAATGAAATGTAGCCTATGTCAAATTGGAAAAATGTAGCATTCTATTGGTGAAAGAATGTTTTAAATCGGCCCAGTACTTTTTGAGCCTATTCATTACAAACATACAAAAATAGGTACAAATCTTTCCTCTTTATAATATTAGTATAGATGAAAACAAGAATGTAATAAGAATTTCATTTAAATTCCAATCTTCATAGAAATAACTGAAAAATAGTAGAACACTCATGCATATACAAATATATTGAATAAAGATTAGATTAGGTTTATCTGGTAGGCGAATGAGCCACAAATAGACCAATTTTGGTCCTTTTCGATACCAGAGAAGTTAAGTTCTAGGTCTAGTCATACTTTAGGATGCCTGCGCTTGACGCGAACTTCAACAGACTTTGTGACCTCGCTATCGATACCTCTTCCAGTATATCATACCGTGAAACGTATGTTTTCGGATTCTTATTTTCTTTACCACGCTTCTGTCCAGTTCGTCGCATAGACAATGAATGGGTTTCCCTATATTGATCACGTTTTCGAGTGTCGATGCCTTTGTGACCTTGCACCCAATAGAAGTGAATTTGCTTACTTCTTGCAACACTTTCCTTTGTTGCCTTCTTCCCAAGACATATCTGAGCGATATGCGTTACGAAGTTACTTGCTTGGCTTGGCTATCACATCACTATGGACTCTGAAATTGCCTGCAGGTGCATTAAAGGCCAGCTTCGTGGCTTTCGCAATAGCAAAGACCTTTGCTTGAAATATACTCTGAACAGTATATCCCCGCACCAACTCCATCCTCCATTTTCAAGCCATGCGTTCAAATTTTTAGAGTGTTACGCGCAGGTAGCATACCATTACGCCAACCATATTTTTTATGATTACTTTGAACCTTCTTTCGAGTTTAAAAGTAGAATTACTTAGTCTTTATTTGCCAAACCGCCATTACCCACCGAGGTATGCCCGAAGGTTCTATATCTAAATTCGTCTGCAGCCAATAGTCGTCGTGTCGATTTTCAGTTTTCAGCAAGTAGGTCAGGTTTAGTACTAGTTCAAGAGCCGCCATTAAAGTTGTTCTTAAAGCTCCCGTTATTTACAGCGCAGCAAGCCTCTGAACTCTTCCCATTGGCTTCCGGTAGGTGCATTTCCGTACGCTCGTCTACTATACTACTGGATCGTAGAGCAGAATTGGTCTTTCAAAAGTGTGGCACCAGTTAGCATAAAGAGAGATGAATCAGTTTTCGGTGTGAATCGTTAATCTCCTTGTTAGCTTAAGTTTTTGAATTTAGCACCTGTTGGTAGCATGTCTCGAAAAAAAAAATAGTTTCGCATCGACAAAAGTTTTTAAACGTAATCGAAAAATTTTTAAAAATAAAAAAAAAATTACAACGTAACCGTCAATGGGAACGGTTATCTCTCCAGATAATTGACTATTTGATGGTTGCAATTGACGCTCATTTGATTTCAACAAGACGGCGCCACTTCCTACACATCGCATCAATCAATGGATTCATTAAGAGTAAATACGTTTTGGGCCGGTCGATTGCCCACCAAGATCGTGTGATATCACACCGTTCGATTTTTTCCTCTGGGAATACGTACAGTCTATGATCTATGCAGACAATCCCGCTTCTAATCAGGCCTTGGAAAACAAAGCTTCGAAATGCTCGAACGAGTCATCGAAATTGAACTCAACGGATGACCATCTGAGACGTAGCCGCGGCCAACATTTGGAAGAGATAATCTTAAAAAAATAAATGCCAAAGAATGTACTTTCGAATGATCTGTGTATTTTCTTTCAAAAAAAGTAGGGAACCTCGAAATGGATCACTCTTTATATACTATGGTCAATTGTCAGTGTTATTCTTTGTATATAAACTTTATATATTCGTTTATTTATTCACTCTCATGCGCCTGCTTGTTTGTCTTGACACAATTACGAATATGCGGCGCTTTGAAACACAAACGGAAGTTGGTGATAAGTCGAGGCGATAAGTCTGCACTCGCCGTTTGAAGAAGAAGACGTTGGTGTGTTTTTGTTTTTACACCAGCTTACATTTTAAATACTATTACTATATTAACTAAATGTCTTTGTAAATTTATTAACATTGCAAAATGGAATCACTATATTAGGTATGTATACTTGTATACATACTTTTACATACAGTCAAAGCTGATATGATAACTTTCAAGTTATTAACACCTGAAAGAAAGAAAGAATTGTTTTCAAATCCTCACATAGGATTTAATAGCATCCTTAACTAGTTTCAAGCACCTTAGTTAGAAAGTCACCATCTAAGAGTATAACTTTGGTTAAATCTTCTGTTCCGAAGTTAAAAGCTTTCAAGTCTGTTTTCAACAGACGAGGCTGACATTCAAAATTTTGTAGAGACTCAGACAAGCCCACATAAAACAAGATAAAACGTTCGGCTGCTCCGAAGCTATAATAACCTTCAAAGGTACCTATATACGGAAAATATATCATATCTAATCGTGACAACCTAACCGGACAATATGAGTATGTTTGAAGATCGTAGCGTTACCTTGGAAAATAATTTATTCCCAATGTCAGGAAAATAACTTGTCAAGTTAGAAAGCTTTCTACACAATAACTTGATTTTAATCGATCAGTTTGTATGACAGCTTTAGGTTATGGTGATCCGACCTGAAAAATTGATTTGGAGATTGTGTTGTTGCCTTAAACAAAAATTTATACCAAATTTCATGGAGATATCTTGTCGAATAAAAAAAGTTTTCATACTAAGACTAGGTTTTGATTTTTTATGACAGCTTTAGGTTTTAGTGATCCGATCTCAACAATTTATTCGGTGAATGTAGCGTCGTAAATAATTTCGTCTATCTTGGAACCAGCCGAATTTCGTGAAGTTTGATCGATCAGATTGTATAGTATGTTACGTTGCGGTTCCGATTGCGTATCAATGCAATCGGACATGACTAAATCGACCATATATACTTCGTAGAGTCTCTGATTTTTCCTTTTGGGTGTAACCAACCTCGTGCCAAATATAATTACACCCTGTTCTGGGTATAATTGGAGTAATGTATGGTATATGCAAAACTAGTATTTAGACTTCTTCTTGTAAAATAGACGAAAAATTAAAGTAAGTGTTCGGCAAGACGCCACATTCCTCCCTCTTTTTTATTCAAGGCTCAATGCTATATGAATTTAATTATTATTCCATTGTTTTTGATAACTCATATCACTATTTGTATAGAAAATCGTCAATAAAGCTCATTTGGTGACTTTGTCTAAGCTTACTAAAAATATAAATTAAAGCAGCTCGGAAGACTGATAGCGCTGGAAAAGAATTGAAGAAAAAAGTCACAATCGCTGGACGAGGTCATCCCCCAACATAACAACAAACGCACGAAACCTTTGAAATGCCTATGTAGTTGTTGTTGTTTTTTATAAACTCAGCTTATCTGCTCGCCTTATTTCTAGCGCTGTCGCAATTCAAACCCACTCTCACAGCATTTTAGTCGATTTTTTCGAATAAACTAAGTTCAGCAGCGCAACGAGAAGGTTGACATTTTGTATTTTTTTGTTTCAGTTGTGACGAGACGCAGAGTCAGCTTACGCAACCATGAAGTTGCTACTTCTGCTTTTGGCAGGCTTGCTCTGCACAGTGCAAGTATTTGCCGATGATTTGGACGAATTCAATTTGGATGATTTGATCGAGGAAGACTTCGACGAGAGTGCAGAGGAGCTGCTGCGTCAGTTCGAGCAAAAGAATTCGGTAAATACGTTGAAGTAAAAAGAACTTTACCACTCAACACAAAGACATGTTTTTGATTGTAGAACAAGGACTTGGAACGTGAAAACGAGATCGCTGCTCAACTGGCAGCCGAGGCTATAGATCAACAGAATCACATTTTGAATCCGGTCGTTGAAAGTACGTTACTGCGTCTATAGTAGTTTTTGTTTTAAAGGAGTTCGTATTTACATACATACTTTTAATCTAGTTGATCCATGTGAGAAAATGCATTGCGGTGCCGGTCGTGTGTGCCAAGTGCATGGCACTGAAGCCAAATGTGTTTGCATACCCGAGTGTCCTGAGGAGCCGGAAGCACGTCGTCACGTTTGCACCAATCGTAACGAAACCTGGCTCTCGGATTGCGCTGTCTATCGGCAGAGATGTCTTTGTGCCACCAATGCCCCTGGCTGCTTGAACCCCGAAAATAGTCACGTTCACATCGACTACTACGGCCCTTGTCACGAACACAAAACTTGCTCGGAGGAGGACATGAAGGACTTCCCGCGTCGCATGCGCGATTGGCTTTTCAACGTGATGCGTGATTTGGCCGAACGTGATGAACTCACCGAACATTACATGCAAATGGAATTGGAAGCTGAAACGAATATGACGCGTCGTTGGGCCAATGCTGCTGTCTGGAAATGGTGTGATTTAGATGGTGATACTGACCGCTCGGTATCGCGCCACGAGCTCTTCCCCATCCGTGCACCTTTGGTCAGCCTGGAGCAATGCATTGCACCATTCTTGGAGTCATGTGATTCCAATAAAGATCATCGCATCACTTTAATAGAATGGGGCGCTTGTTTGGAATTAGATGAGGTGAGTATCGAAGTGATGGCCAGTGAGTGCTGCCAATCAATCGCTTACTATACTTTTTTTCATTGCAGACCGATTTGAATGAGCGTTGTGACGACATTCACAGAAGCACCCCGCAATTGCTTGGCTAAAGCTCGTTGGGCTCGTACAAATTCCAGCAACGATTTTTTAGCCTTCTATTTTATGCAGAATACTATATGTAAAGTGCTTATAAATTACGTGCCTATAATATTTAGTGTATAACAATTTCCAGTTTTTGCTTAAATATCTGCATTATGAGATTTTAGCTTAAAATAATAATAAATTTTTTAAATGTTGTCACAAGTATACTTATATAGGTAACTGACGAATGTTCCAGCCGAAGAGAATATGTTGGGTAAGTATTAAAGGTACTTTTTAGTTCTTCGCTGGCCCCAGTTTCATTAAGATCCCTTAGTTAAGGACATAAATGTCTTCTCAAAAGTCAAAGGACTGCATTCTCCCTAATTAACCTAACTTAAGGGGGGCCACGGTCACATTTTCAAACTTTCAAACTTCAAATTTAATAAGAATGTTTATTATTATTCGAAAGAAAATTTTTTTGGCATTTGTTTTTCATGGATTATCATTATTTTCAAATGTTGGCCGCGGATGATCCATCCGTTGAATCCAACTTCCGATGACTCTTTCGATCATTTCGGTAACTGGCGAATGACACGCGTGATGTTTTGCGCCAAGTCCGGAATCGAAGCGGGATTAGCCGCATAGGCTTTACATATCCCACAGCGAAAAGTTTAACGGTGTGATATCACACGATCTTGATGGTCAATCGACTGGCCCAAAACGTGAAATTATCTGCTCGACGAAGTGTTCTTTCAATAAAGGGAAGTGGCGCCGCTTTGTTGAAATCAAGTCGCTGAGATCACGAGTTTCAGTTTCAGGCATCAAATAGTCGTGATACATAACTGTCGCCATCGACGGTTACGTTCTCATCATTTCTGAATAAATATAGACCGCTGATTCCACAATTTTACTTGATTGCATAAGCTTTGAGCCAGAAATAGGCTTCATCGCTGAATGAAATTTGGCTCGAAAACGTCGGATCTTCTTGCCACTTTTCCAGAGCCCATAGAATGAAGCCTTGTGGTTTGGTAAGATCAAGTGGTTTCAGTTCTTGCACAAACTGTACTTTGTACGCTTTCAATTTAAGATCTCGACGTACAATGTGCCAACTGCGAACGGCGCCGACTCCACTCTTCAGGGTCTTCACGTACACACTCCGTTACGGCAGCTACATTTTTTTCACTGTGTCGTGGACGTGGTCTATTCGGTCGAATTAGCCAATAATGAATGTTCTCAAGATGGGTGATGGTGTTGTGAATAGTACGTTCAGTAGGCCGATTATGTTGATCATAAGTTGAGCGAAGCGCCGTGAATTTTCGTAATAAAGTTGAACAATTTGTAAACGTTGTTCAGACCTATTTCCATTATGAAATGTCAAACAATACTGAACAAAAATAACATGACAGCTTAACACGACTCACCCGAGATCTGTCTTAAAAAGGCTATTGAAAAAAATAGCTCTACTTGGATCATCCGTTAAAATAACAAATTTAAGAGGGTCATCCCTTATTACGGTGTGAACAATCGATTTTTTTTTTTTGCATAAATCCCCAATCTAGAGCATGTATAGAATATGCTGGGAAATAATTTTTCGAAATTGAGTTACAGAATTGAGAATATAAGCTTCTTAAAGCTCATGACTTACACCCCTTAGTTTTCCAACGTACTTTTCTCGAAACTACATTTATTAAATTAACGTCCACGACTTCTTAAAAACGGTTCTATGGAGTGCTTTAAATTTTTAACAGTAGATTCATTACACATGTGGCTAACGCCCGAAACAGGATTTTTGTAAAATATTGAACTATTATTTTTTCATAAAAATTATGCAATTTACTGTTTTCATGTGCAAAAGCATTAAAAAAATGATGTTTAAGGAGTTATTCTACTCTAGATATCAAATTTTGGGCAGTTTTTTTGAATTTTATTTAAAAAAAAAATATTTAGCTATCCATTTTTTATGGTGTTTTTATTGATATCTTAAGAATACAGAAAAATAATTTTACAAAAAATTTAAAAAAATTAAAATAATTAGAGGGGGAGAGACAGGTGTAAAAAAATGGCGCATCCTGTTGACATTGATCCTGACTCTCCTGGTGGTCTGAATGAAAAACATCAAAAGAAATTCTTAATCAGTAAGAATGCTGTTATAGTCCGGTAACACGAAAAAAAAAATTTTGAAAAATGGCGACTGCCTGAAAATAAAAATCATTTTTTGCGATTTTTTTGAAATTCCTAAATTTTTCTAAAATATTAAAAACACGATGCTGGTAGGAACGATAAAGGATTATATGTGACCTGGTCTACGGAAAGGGGGCTTAGGTGTCAAAAAATTAATTTTCATTTTTAGAAACTGACGAAACGAGTTGTTTTTTTAACAGCTGTTTCCCAGAAAACTAGTTTTCGCACATTAGCTCCCTTTTCGTAGACCAGGTCACATATAAAGAAGGTTCACATAAAATTTCAAGTAAATCGGTTGTATAGAACTTGAGATAATGAAGGCACCGTGTGGAAAAAAGTAGTTTCGAGAAAAACGCGTTTAAAGTTTAGGAGACAATTCTAGTGAACACGGACGCGACCTCACAAAATCGGCTGTATCTCTGAAAATAAGTCGATTTTTTAAAAATCCTTCCAAAGTCAGATTTTTGAAAGTCTAAACTTTAAATATATGAAAAAAATCGAATTTTTCAAAATTCTAGAGTAGAATACCCCCTTAAAACAGAAGTTTGTGATTTAATCTACAGTTTACTTTTGACCGAAAATTTCGGTCAATGTGCTATATATATATGTATGTATATGTATATTAAGTGGTATTCCCTGGCCTTGATTCTTGCAAGTTGCAAGAGTTTAAAATTTTCGGTTGCACCCGAACTTAGCCCTTCCTTACCTGTTTTATTCTAGATCAGCCAGCTTGCTGGAATCATGAACGCCGTTTGTCTGGTCCCATCCGGCTGCATGTTTAATGTACATCTATTGCTGTTGTTAAATCTGACTAAAAATCGTGTAGAAACCAAAAAAAAAAAATTCAAACCGTGTAAAAAACAGGATTATATGCATATAGAACTTTTTGAAGATACATACACTGACCGACATATTCGACATGAAGTCTGCTAAAATAACCGAAATCATTATACATACATACATACATACATACATTATAGAATAAGGTAGCTGGATAATTAAACTTTTGAGAAAGCGGAGCCACGTCCATTTTTATTAACTTTTAAACCACAGTTAAAATGTTCACTTAACGGCGTTTGTGATCGTGGCGTTGGTGCAATCCATGTTATCGCTTTCGCGGACAGACAGATGAACGGACTGACAGTCAATCAGAATTCACCTGGTCTTATTATTCTGATCATTTGATATACTTACATATGTACATACATACATAAGTACACTTAAACTTCTAGAGTCAGTCCTTAGGTATAACAGAGATTTCTACCCTTATACCGTTTCACAACCCGCATCAGTTGAATTGGAATAGCAGCAACAGGAAAACAACTGGAATTTTCGTCAGATTATGAATTATGATTTAATTTGGTTGAAGTTGTGTTGATGTTCTCAATGCGACGACTTGACACATACATATGTATGTATGTATGTACTTAATTAAAAGCCAAATGACTTTGAAACGAAAATTGAAAACAATAAAATTTAGTTAATATTTGTGATTTATTGAATAAATATTTTAATGTGCTTCAGTTTTGAATTATAGTATACCGATGAAAATTTGGAAGCCAAAACTCATACATACATTTGTTGCGCTTAGATTTAGAAACACTGAACCCCTTCCAACTTCCGATGACAATTGAATGCATTTTTTTAATGTTATATTAAAGATTTATAAGTCATATCTCGTTTAATTCAAGACTCGATTCTGCCATATATTTTTTACATTAAAATGGGACATTATTTCTCACTGTCCAAAAGTGTACAGAAAAGTTTAAAATGTAAGTCCATATGTCATCGGCATTGGAAATATATGTAACTGTATAATGTCAGGTTTCTATAAGAGTCCAAGCGATTAGTTTTATTTCTTATTTTTATGTTGTTTATAGATTCAAAGTATATATGACAACGGCAAGATTAGATATTTACTCGTGCATCTACATACAGCACAATAGTATACATATGTATACAATGACTACAAACCCTACACATCTAACACCCCCCGCCCTCTGGTCCGACCCCGTCGAAACAGCGCGTTTCCTGGGCCTACCGTTAGATGACGTCGACGACAACACAAATGACACTTACCACTGTAACGGGGATTAGTATGCCGTTAAAACAACAACAACAATGGCGAATGTTACTGAATGATTGCTTGACAATTTAATTATCGTCGCCTGTCTCGAAGGTTACCAACAGACTAACGTAAAAGGAAAATATTCAATAAATAAAGCGGGCAACTGTAATTAAACTCCTTAACACTTACCGATCCAAACGGTATTATATCGAAAAAACACCATTGGTCGGATGAAGCCCGACTCAATTCCGGTGCGTAGAACCGGCTGCCGTGGGAATTGTAATTAAACTCCTAATTTGGTTCGGTTTTATTAAAATAGATTTGATGTTAACGGCATGCTTTGATTCTGGTAACCCTCACTCTCTCGACAGTAAAAGCTCTCCAACATTTTATAACACTTTGGATTCGAACCTAAACTAAGTAGTAGTAACTTGATCCTTAACGTCAACCGTTAGTTCAACTACATTTATGTATATAATTAAGTAGATATGTATGAACTTTACCAAGCTAGAAAATAGATGTTAAGAAGAAATAGAATAGTTAGTCAGAAATGCAACGGAATATTATCTTATGAATCCAAGTAACGTGCTGAAGCTAGTGAGTTGACTCGCTTTATGCCGCAATATGAGACTCGCTGAGCCTTGCTTCTGTGAAGAATGAGACTTTCAGACTCCATATCATAGAATCGACCACTGCCGAGTTGACTATGCCTATATATTATATAGCTGCTTCGAAAGTCTGCTGTGAACGGTGTTGAGATAAGTTGAACACCTCCTCTGGTGAAATCTATTTACTTAAACTATCTGAAGTTGAGTGCTGACAGTAACATTTAACCTAGCGCAAACGAAATGTTTGCAGTCAATGGTTAAGCAATATGATACCCTGTTCAAAGGATTCTGGTCGCAGTAAGTTCATCAGCCGTTCCGGTTATAACTTTATAGCCCAGCAGTCAGCTTGGTGGACTCGAATACATTCCAGTCGAGAAGCTAGTGCATTTTTTCATAAAACCATTTGGGAAAAACTTTGTGCGACTATCACAAAATCAACCTGAGTAACTACCATACATTTTTAATATTTACCGTGAATTTAATCTAAATTATTTTGCATGCCATGAAATCCGTTTCTGGTTTTGTTATTGATTACACTATGTATTTGGTCTTCTCTAAATTTCGACAATTTTACATTTTATTTATTTATTTTATGCTTTCATCAATTTCTTATTTTGCGTGTAAAATATTTGTTTAAAGTTAGGCTTTCCGTTTAAGAAAAATTATATGATAATTAATATTACTTGTATAACAATACGAAAATTATCATAAGTTGTTAAAAAGAAATTTTATTATAAAATAAGAATTAATACCCTTGGGAAAGAATTACAGTATTCTTTCTCTGTGGGTCCTGAACATTGTCCTCCTGTTAAATAAATTTGATTTAATTAGCATACAAAATCCAATTAAAATTCATTTATTTGAATTTACCTTTTTGCCAATCAACGATTTATGAATATGTGGAATAACACCACCTCCGGCAATTGTTGCTTTAATCAGACTATCTAATTCTTCGTCACCACGAATTGCCAACTGCAAGTGACGCGGCGTGATACGTTTGACTTTAAGATCCTTTGAAGCATTTCCTGCCAATTCCAGCACCTAAAAAATATATAACAATTTAGTAATTGGTTGGAATTAAAACCAAAAAAAAAATAAACAAATTGCCAAACATACGGTGGAAGCGATAAACACTTTTTTCTTAATATACACATATTATATAGTTACAATAATTCACTTAATAACCTATTTTTTTACTTTATATATAAATCTATTAAGATACAAAAAAATCGTATAATTCTTTTTTTTTGTTTTAATTTCCATTTTACTCGTTCAATAATATTTACTAAAACGGCAAACAAAAAACAAAAATGGCGGGCAAATGACGCCACAAAACAAAACACTAAAAAACGCCACTTCAAGTTGACATTACAAACAGCGCGCGGAGTACAGCACACACAAATACATACACATCTAAAAATGTTTGCTTTTTCTACGCGCGCACAAACTACGCTGAATGAGTACATTTAAGCAACGATATAGGAAAATTAGGCGCGATAACGCATCGATTTCTATGGGTGAATTTTCCCCCTTAAAATATGTAACTTACCTCAGCAGTCAAGTATTCCAGAATTGCAGCAGAATATACGGCGGCCGTTGCACCAACGCGGCCATGCGATGTTGTGCGGCTCTTTAAATGACGATGTATGCGACCAACTGGGAACTGTAACAGAAAATTATATATAAGCATATATTTTTAATCAACAATGAGGGTGAACAATTTAATTATAGTCTTTTTATGCTGCCTCAGAAAAGGCGCGAAAATTTAGTCTGGCGGAACATTGTCTGTACTTTATTTATCACATACCTGAAGCCCCGCTCGTGCTGATCGAGATACTGCCTTCGCCTTAGCTTTTCCTGAATCTTTACCTGCTTTACCACCAGCCTTAAAGAAAATATAAAAATGGATGTAATAATTTTACGTTTTCAAAAGTGAAAATTGCGCCAAAATCGCCGGAAAACGCTGGCCAATGTGAGGTTAAACACGAACATTTAAATGGAGAACACGAATATGTCCGACAAGATCTTAAATTTACATCATCCATTTAATTTGTTTGCAACACAAATTTACAAAATTTAATATTTCGGATTTTACTTTTCATCTCAATATTTCACGATGTCCCACGGTACATTACTGCACGCGCACTCACATTTACGACGACTATTGGCCAACGCCAGCTTTTCATTGCATTCTAATAGTTGTATTTTTTCTATTCACAGTATTTACCATTTTTTATATTCTAAATCTTTTCACAAGTAAAACGAAAATGCCAAATAATTTCTATAACACCCTTGGAATGGATTTAACACTCGATTTGTAATTTTTCATAAATTTTCCTTGCACGACAACTTATTACTTTCGACACAGGAACGTCAAGTCCGAACACCACCAAGTTTTTTTCACGAATGACGCGTTCGCACAAAGCAAAATACTTCGTGGCGCAAAACGAACACCTTCAACAGCACGGTTGCATTTCACAACAAATATTTGTAAATTATAAAAAAACGGACTAGCGATTGATGGGCTGTCTTTTCAAAATACATGCGTAGAATTTCATTTAATGAAGAATATAAACAAAGTTTACATCGTGGAGGACTTAAACGATTAATGCTGGTTCATTGCTAACGCTATATAATAAGTTTAAAGTAATGAATATTGAGGATGAAACTCACCGATCCAAACGAAGTTAATAGTACTTGGCCGGATAAAATCCAGTTAATACTGACAACGAGTACCGTCTATAGTGAGAATTGAACAAAAACAAGACTATTTCGGTATATTTGGAAACCTTTTATATGAGTAACTGAAAGAACAGTGATTGTGTTTAATTATTATTTTATAATTCCATAAACATTTTATATAATATTCCACAATAAACAAATTATTATTTTTGCTATAAAACCCTATTTGTTTTGAGTAATAATAATTTAAATTTATAACATGGCATCACCATTCAAGTTGACGAAAGCAACTTACAAAATAAGAAGAACAAGAACAAAATAGAATTCAATGAAATTCAACGGTTTGGTACAAAGTAGGCAAACAGTGCGAGAACACAATCGTTGAACAAATTGGCGCCTTTAGTTTAGCATTTTGAAAGAATACAAGAACATTTGGAACATATTTGAAGTTTTGGTTTCGAAAAAAATGCCTCGAGCAACCAAAGCAAAAGCAGCAGCAGATGGTGCCGCCGAAGGTGGTGTTCCCAAAAAAGGAGCTGCTCCTAAGCGAAATAAATTATATGCTATGCCAGAAAAGATAGCTGAAGGCACAATTCTCACCGATTTATCCAAAGCTCAGTGGTTAATTGGATCTTCCATTGGAACTGGTGGGTTTGGAGAAATTTATTCTGCTTCTCGCGTTGGTGAGAAAACTTATAACTACGTTGTGAAGTGCGTAAGTATTTTATCGAATATGATTAATAGCGAACTATTAATATGACACTTGGTTTTTAGGAGCCACATGGAAATGGTCCACTGTTTGTTGAAATGCATTTCTATATGCGCAACGCCAAATTGGAAGATATTAAGAGATTTCAGCGTGAGCGTGGCCTTAAGGCCATTGGTATGCCATATATGATTGGGAATGGTTCAGTTGAACTAAAAGGCACCAAACATCGGTTTATTGTAATGCCACGATATGGCAGCGATATTTCAAAACACTTATTAGCAAATGGACGTCGTTTTCCCGAAGAAACCATATACAGACTGGCGTTACAAATGTTGGATGTTTATGAGTTTATACACTCGTGTGGTTATGTGCACGCAGACTTAAAAGCAGCTAATATACTCTTAGGTTACGGCAAAGAAGGCAATAGTCAAGCGTACTTAGTTGACTACGGCTTAGCCTCACATTATACGACGAAGGAATTTAAACCTGATCCCAAAAAAATGCATAATGGTACTATAGAATATACTTCTCGGGACGCACATCTCGGTGTAGCTACAATGCGTGCAGACTTCGAAATATTAGGTTATAATATCATAGAATGGTCCGGCGTTCAGTTGCCATGGGTAAAGGACAATATACTAACGGTACCAGTGAAAGTTCAAAAAGCCAAAGAAGAATTCATGGCAGACGTAACGCATTGTTTAAAAACCTTATATTCTAAAGATGTTCCAGGTCAGTAAAATATTTCATATCATACATTTAAAAGTATTATTTTGACACATTCTTCCAGGTCCTATTGCCGAGTATATGAAGTATGTGGCAAAGCTGGAGTATAACGAAAAACCTGACTATGAAAAATGCCGTAAAATATTCAGCACTGCTCTAAAAGCTATGAAAATATCAAATACAGGAGAGCTACGTTTTACGATAAGTGACAATAATAAGTCTGGACCGTCCACAAGCAAAGGTCGCGGAAAAATGCTGGGAAAGCGAGCAGCGGCCATGGACACATCAGTGGAAATGTTTGCCAGTGACGACGATGATGATGATGTAATATTTGAAGAAAAGAAACCGGTTAAGAAAGCACCGCAAAAGCAACTGAAAACTGTGACAAAACGTTCACCGAAAACTATTGACAGTGCTTCAAGGCTCATAAAATCATCTCCTCGCAATGCTACACCAACTTTACGCGGTTCGCCTGAAATGAAAACTTTCAATAAGTTGACACCAAAAGTAACTCCAGCTAAGAAGCGTCGATCGACGTCTTTCTCGCCAAGAAAGGCAACACGTCATTCACCTTTGCAAAAGAAATTGCGAACCACTCCTCGTGATACTGCCAATGGTAAAAGTTCTAGCACGCCAAGTACTTCCACTTCGCATTCTACGCGTTCCACTCCTATTGCTACAAGAGCGAATATAAATTTCAGCCCAGCGATTTCGTTATCCACTTCGAGACATGGAAAGACTGTAGTTAATGACAACACAACGCCAGTACCACGTACTGGTAAAACTTATGAATTCAATTTTGAATTAGATGTCAGTATGGATGCCAATGTTATTGTTAATGTAAAACGTAAAAAGAAAGCCGCAGCGACTAGTACCAACAGTGATAGTGCTGCCAAAAACAGTGCTAAATCAATGCACTCTAATGAGGAGACACCTGGGGATAAAAGGAATACACCAGTTACTCGCGTAAAAGTTCGGAAACTGCCCAGTGATGATGCGTGCGGTAGTCCACCCACCCCAGCTGTTACTGTTAAAAAATCTAGACGTGGGGTCTCATAAAAAAAACTAGTGTTGTTTTTTGAATGTTTCATTTGTATTACTAGAAGACCTTTTTTTATAAATTATATTTACATGTATGTAATTGTTTCTTTTATATTGCTCATTTGTTAAAAATTCATAATTGTTCCCTCCATTGAATAAGATGCGCTTTGACGTATCTCTCCAGGCAAGGGATACAATATATAAAATTCGTTGATCTGTACGCTGAATAAAGTTTTGTAAGAAAATACTGTTCACACAATTCATTTATCCATTAAACTATTTTCATTTTGTATCTTTTTATTTTATTTTATATTTTTTTTTTATTTTTATTATTTCTTATTTGTATAATTTTATTTCAATGTTTCCTACTCAAAAAGATAATTCCACTTAATGAAATAGTCATAGTTCACAACAAATTCATTTTTTTACAAAAAAAAAAAAAATACTTTATTAACTTATGCTGTTATTTGAAATAATATGAAACGGATATGTAATTATATTTTTAAAAGTTTACTTTGCTTTGCGCTTATTACTGTCATGGTGTTTTGAAGACGACTTCGATGACGATGATTTACTGGATGAAGAAGAGTGCGACGATGACTTCTTTGACGAATGTGATGAACTCTTCTCACTTGCACTGACGACATTGAAAGTGGGATTAACGGCACTGCTTGATGTTACAGTCTTTGAACTACTAGAAGAAGGACGTTCTTCCTTATGAGACCGGGAGCTTTTATGATGATGATGTCTACTTGTGGACATTGTCGGCACTTGTACAGATGGAACAGCTGAAGTGGATGTACTAGGTGTTTCTGCCTGTATGATTGCAAAAGGAGAGGACGAGTTTGATGTCGATGAGGAACGCGAAGATGTAGCTGATGACTTTGTCTTCGATATTAATGAGATTGGTTCTTCAATAACAACACCCGCTGCCTTACTAGTAGAAGGCTTATTAAGACAATTATCACATTGCCAATTGTGCTCTTGACCTTCGGAGGCTTCTTCATCAGTGATCGGTGGTTTGTGGCATTCTTGGTGGTAAAGTGTACCACAATTTGAACATTCGATTAAGCGATTCGTAGCAGTGAATACCATTTCACCACAAACAGCACAATTTAAATCGCCAAACTCCTTCAGATTAACATCCTCATCGCCGCCTCCAAGCATTGCTCCGCCGATATTTGCGCCATCATCAGAGTCAATTATAGTATCTGGAGAATCGGATATAGTCTTCGCAGGAGAGCCAGTTAAATTAATAACTTCATCTACAGTGGGGTCTTGATCCATTGCCGTTGGATGTTCTGGAGGAGGTGGTGGTGTTGCGGCACGACCTGGAAAGTTAGCTTCCAATTCCATTAGACTTTTGCTCATATTATTCGATATCATAAGCTCCGGGCCAAAACGTTGTTTTATAGCTTCATCTAGCATTAATCTCAGCTCAACCGCAAAAGTTTGGATGAGGCGAGTGTAGTAATCTTATTGCTTTGCGCAACATTTCCATCTCATTCGGATTTGCAGTCATATCGTTGTAAATTAAACACACTTTACAAAATGAATACAAATAAATATAACATTAGCTATAAGTACGAAATAATGTAAGCTTTCTATGAATGCGCCAAGCAACAGCTGTTTCGGCTTAACATAGGGTTGCCGTGTTAACGAAAATTCGTTGACATGCAATAGTCGAAATCAATTTTGAATAATATATACTATTTTCACAAATATGCAAAGTATTAATAATTATTACCATACAATACATATATGCTATCTGTATATATATCACAGAAAGTACATAATACTATACAAGTGTAATGGTTTAATATCCGTACATATGTATATGTGCATGCATATTGTACTATTTATTACATTATTTGCATAAAAAGTGCAGTAGACCGGAAAACGTGTTCGTTTTGCCATCTCTATCGCATTGCATTTTCATTAATTCCAATTGGATTTGTTTGTTATGCCGAAGCAGCTGATTGTTAAGAGTAAAAAATAAAATTGGTTAACTGGCACAAAATAAAGTGTTAATCATCAGGTGCACGATTTATTAGTGCTTATCGTGAATTTCTATTAGCTGTGATAAGACAAAGATATATTCATAGCATTGAAAAGTTCTAAAGCGTAAAACATAGCAGGTTGTTGAAAGGGATTGATAGATTCTATTGACAATAAATTCGTAAGCGTGTACATCTCGTCTGTGAGGCGCCAGTAAGTTTGCAACCGGAGAATCGATAAACAGAAAGTGTCATTTCAAAGTTATTAAATCCATAAATACTTATGACGTCGCGGCAGATTTTAAAGTGAATTTCATAATCTTAGCAAAAGTAGTTTCATATATCATAAACAAAACTGCAATGAATAAGCAAGTGATAACATTTTGCGTGTCGATCTTGATAGTGTTAGACAGTGGTTATGCTGATACTAATGACCCACTGGTAAGTTTAGATTATATATTATTTAAACAATTTATTGTCGTAAAACAAATGATGTTTTTGTTCATGTTTGCTATTTTGCTCATTTTCTTATCGTTTTGCAAATTTATTTTCTGGTCAATTCGCCATTTATCTCTTTCGCTTTGTTTTCTAAAATGATGCCACCTGTGTATGCACTAGGGAAGGTTACCATAATATGACTAAATAGTTGCTATAAATCGTACACCCTTTTGTGAAACCATATACTCTACTATTGCGAATCGGCCTATAGGTTAAATCACTGGTTAATTACCCAACAAAGATTTAATTTTATTTCTGCTCAAGTTTGTACGAGTTTTTTAAAGCCCAATTTATAATTCTAACCGAAGCTTTTCTGTAATGCTTACGCAAATAGTTTCAATAGCCGTTTTTGGGTTTGTAATAGTTTTTTGGGACTGTCTTATTCCATTTTATTATCCATATATTTTTTTCTTATACTTTTTGTGTTGAGATTTCTATATTTTGTTCTATTCATGATATCAACAGCTAATAGGATGCAGTCAAATACTCTTAAACACAAAAATATGGGATTAATGCTTGCGTCGGCTTCCCAATTCTGTTAATTTTAATCCTTTGCATTAAAAATTTAGCTTATGGCTTAGATCTTCTTACTTCCGTATGCCTTATGAAAATGTTAAAAAATAATTAATTATAAAACAAATGAGGTTTTATATCCAGCTTAAAAGTTCTTTAATCATAATAAAAATTTATATGACTTGAGAATAAGACATTCTTTTCTTCATTGATTTTCTCCGCGATATCCTTGAACCAAAAAAAAAAAAAAAAAAAAAAAAATACGTTTAAGTGCTATTTTCAGTAGGTTCTTATTTTCTTATTAATTTTTGCTATTCGTGTGACGGTGGGTTTCTAAGTAAAACCAGTAAAAATTGCAAACTATTTTTGATAAAAACACTTTTGATTTGTACATGGAGCAAAACATCACGAAGTTCTACATAAATAAATAATTATTACAATTCGCACTTGAAATATTTCAGATTACTTAATTATTTAAGATGACATTATAATTATTAATATCTTAGGCACATAATAAGGATTATAACTAATTTAGCAATTTTTTTAAACAACTAATCTTCAAAAAAAAAACTTATATGCAAATATATTTTTTGAATAAAATAAAAGTTTAAGTTTAAAAAAAAGCTTATTTTAGTATAAAAATATTGGAAAAACAACCTACATTCCATTATATAAATTCTCTGAATTCTTAGCTATGGCTTCATATATGCGCAATATAAACCTTATTTTGGCATACAACCTTGTTTGTGTGTTACAAGACAGCAGTTGTGAATACGGCTATTTGAGAAAGAAGAAAAAAACAACAAAACTAAAAAAAAATGAGCGAGTGGCAACGGTGGGCAGCAAAAATATAGCAACAAAAAGTGTATTGATTCAAAGCAATCAGTTTCGTCCCTCTTCCTCCATTCTATTATCCGATTGTAAATTTGCTCTATTCCATATTTATCTTCGTTCTTTGTGACGTATCTTCTTGTTTTGATTCAAAATGGCGTTGTCTTGTTGAAAATATGTTAACCTAATTAACACAAATATGGCATCTTTAGCGGATTTTGGTGTTTTCCATTGCACATAAATACAACAATGCGAAAATTTAATAGTCATCGTCTTTTTTGCTAACTGTAATTCTTTATAACTGCGCTTTTCCAAAGGATTGACGATTTTTTGAAGTAAAATCTGGCAACATTGTTTGTCTGCATGCGTTTTACATTTTTGACAAGACAATTTGCATTTCTTTATTATCTGCTTGGATAGTATTAGTTTTTGTTCTCTGAAGGCTTTGGTGAAAATCTGGAATCAAGTAATATTTTATAACAGTTACCATTTACCGTTGTCGGAAAAAAAGAATTTTACATTAAATTGGAAGAAAAATGATTACAGAAAATACGACGAATATGCATGCAAGTTTGGGGTCAAAGAGTGCGATGAAAGCGCTTCAAATGGTCAAGAATCCGCAAGATGACATGGGATGGAAATCAAAGCTTAAGATTCCGCCAAAAGACAACCGGTTTAAGACGAGTGATGTTACCGATACTCGTGGAAATGAATTTGAAGAATTTTGTTTGAAAAGAGAACTCTTAATGGGTATTTTTGAAAAGGGCTGGGAACGTCCATCACCAATTCAGGAGGCCGCAATACCAATAGCTTTAAGCGGTAAAGATGTGTTAGCTAGAGCAAAGAACGGTACTGGTAAAACCGGAGCGTATTGCATTCCCGTTTTGGAGCAGATAGACCCAAGAAAAGATTATATACAAGCCCTGGTGATAGTACCAACACGAGAGCTAGCTTTGCAAACATCGCAAATATGCATTGAACTCGCAAAACATCTAGACATACGAGTTATGGTTACAACGGGAGGTACGATTCTTAAAGATGACATACTTCGCATATACCAAAAAGTACAGTTAATAATTGCCACTCCCGGACGTATTTTGGATTTAATGGACAAAAAAGTTGCGGATATGTCACATTGCAAAATTCTAGTGTTAGATGAAGCCGATAAATTGCTGTCTCTTGATTTCCAAGGCATGCTGGATCATGTAATTATGAAGTTGCCGAAAGACCCTCAAATTCTACTGTTCTCTGCAACATTTCCGTTAAGCGTAAAAAATTTCATGGAGAAACATTTGAGGGAACCATATGAAATCAATTTGATGGAGGAGCTGACCTTAAAAGGCGTAACGCAGTATTACGCATTCGTTCAAGAACGCCAAAAAGTTCATTGCTTAAATACGCTCTTTTCGAAGCTACAAATTAATCAATCTATTATATTTTGTAATTCCACTCAACGTGTCGAATTGCTGGCGAAGAAAATAACGGAACTTGGTTATTGTTGTTATTATATACATGCTAAAATGGCCCAGGCTCATAGAAATCGTGTGTTTCACGATTTCCGACAAGGCTTGTGCAGAAACCTCGTATGTTCGGATCTTTTTACTAGAGGTATCGACGTGCAAGCTGTAAATGTTGTTATTAATTTTGATTTTCCGAGAATGGCAGAAACCTATTTGCATCGAATTGGCCGTTCTGGACGTTTTGGTCACCTTGGTATTGCAATTAATTTAATAACCTACGAGGATAGATTCGATCTGCACCGAATTGAAAAAGAACTTGGAACCGAAATTAAGCCTATCCCCAAAGTTATCGATCCAGCATTGTATGTTGCCAACGCAGCAGCTACATCTACGGAAACCAATAATGATCTTAATAATTCAGCAAATGAGGAGGGTAATATCAGCAAATGAACGAATACGAGGAACTATTATTTTAAAACTCAACAAACCTAAATACTGAAATACAAAACAATTATAGAGTTTGTCAAATAAATGAAATGAAATGTAATGAAGTTTGGCAAAAAACTGTTTTTTTAAATAAAGAACGTTAGTTCTGCGCAAAAAAACGAAACAAAAATATTTGTATTTGATTTTGATTCATGGAAATAGAAGTGGGTTAAGTGGTTTAAATAAGTTAATATAGTTAAGATAGGATCTTTCACAAAATATGAGTTTAGGTATTTAGTTGGCTTCTAGCATAAATAATGTGAAAAAGTAAGTACTTAACAAATAATGATTCACATTCAGCTGGCAATCCCAAGGTTTACTCAATTTATATTTTATAATAAATGGAAGACTGAATTAAATTGCTAATTATGCCGTTTCAGATCTTTTCCACTAATGACTGCGAGTTAACAGAGCCTGTTTATGGGGAGAAATTCAACCTCAAAGCCTTGCATTCCGACATTGCAAAGGTTGTGAAGGGCGCCAAGGACGACACATTCGAGTACAATATTTGTGGCAGTTTGGGCAGAGCATGTAATGGTGATAACAATGCGTCTGCTTGCCTTAGAAGGGGCAACCAGGAGTTTGTGCTCGGTAAGCAGCTTCATTTGATAGAAGTAAATTAATTTAAAATCTTTATGTGTATTGTTTAGGCACTCAACACCAATTGAACTATCGGCGTGGCAAAATGTACTTTGAGTTTAGTAATGGCTCCAAGTGTACCAGCGGCGATGGCGAGTTTAAATTGTTTGTGTTCCTTGGCTGTGACTACACATTGGATGCTGAACAATCGAAAGTGACATTATATGTGAGCTGAACTGCAAATAAATATATATTTTATTTCTGTTAACTTTGATGATCTACATTGCATAATTTTGTGGTTTTTTGTAGTCCGCCGATGCGTGTAAATTCTATATATCGTTAGAGACACCATATGCCTGTTTGCCTGAACCCGAGACGGTTAAATCGAATGGTTGCAGTGTGCAGGACCCCGTTACTGGACACAATTATGATCTGCTTGCGTTGAGTGACTTTAACTATAGGTTACAATTAACGAACATAATTTTTGAAAATTGTCTTTCTAAAATAATTAATATTACAGAACAAGCGATCGACGTGGCAATATATTTACGGTGAACATTTGCAAGCCAGTGCTGTATGGCGAGAATGCAATGTGCCCCAAAGGGAGTAGTGTGTGTTTAGTAAAATTAAACTCCGCCGACTACAAACAACGGTTGGTAATCATTTCATAATACAGTTCTCTAATCTTCTAATTTTCTTTTAATTATTGTTAAATGTCACTTTTATGTCAAAAGTGTGTGAAGATAAATCTTTTAAAAAACATAGACAATCAAAAAAGTTTATGGACGTAGGTTGCTAACGTGGGTAGAGGCCGGCGCAGAAATTTTCAGTTTACTTCAATTGAGCTTCAGTCTTCACTCTTTTTTCAGGTTCAGGGAGTAGCATAGAATAATGTACGTGGTTAGTTCTTGGAATTAAAAAAATTATAAGCGTATGATTGGATTTTTAATTCAGGAATTATTTTTCGTTACTTTTTTGTTTTGTCTATTATTAGAGTCAAGGTAATTTAATTGTTTAACATATTTGTGTTAAATATTTCAAAGATGCTTTATGATAGCAAGTGTATCGTAAACTCTAATTTCGAAGTGCGAAAAAGCTTGATCAGATTAGCTTGTTCGACTGAAACAAACCATTTTTTTAGAAATGCTGCGGAGTAGAGGCTACTTGTTTGGATATAAATCCAATTTCGCTCAGTGGACCATATTGTCGTGGTCCGAGTTGCAAAAACTAAACTATGTTCTGAACAGTTCTGGAAACAGGATGCTATCATAACCTTCATAGGTGCATTTCTTGTGGCATAAAATGGTATACGATGATTAATATTTTGATTTTGATCGGCCAGATTGAAAGGCAGATTTAAAATAGTTGTCTGACCAGAACAGTTTGTTGGAGATTTCAGTGTTGCTTTGGACAATAATATATGGCAACTTTCAGGAAGATTATTTTTATCAAACACAAAAGTTGTTTACAGAAGAACTTGATTTTGATCGTTCAGTTTGTATGGAAGCTATATGCTATTGTGGTCCGATATCGGCAGTTCTGACCAATGAACAGATTGTTGGGTAGAAAAGCACTGATCATTTAGCTACTAACAAACTTTGTGGAACTTAATATACCCTGTTCAGTGTGTAAACATATTATTTACATAACAAGTTAACATTATAAATGATGTACAAACATATGTACATTAGAGCTGGTTGATTTTTTCTAATTTTGAACAACTTTGCCTAACTGACTATGGGCCTAAACCCAGTTTCGAGCTAGCAAGTTTAAAGGCAAGGTTTATAAAATCGATAGTATAGGAGATATGTGATATAGTTGTTAAATCCGGTAGATTCCGAAAAAATCAATCGAATTAAAATTCGGATTCATATGATCTCAAAAGTTTCGAGCCAGCGATTTTTAAGATGAAGTTTAAAAGATCCGTTGTATGGGAAATATGTGATATAGTTGTCCGATCTGGTCGATTCCGAAGAATATCAATCGTATTATATTTTATTTGGATTCATATGATCTCTAAAAACTTTGCTTTAATATGGCTGGCTCGCAATCGGCTTGGACCCATACTCTTAGGCAATGTTGTTCAGAATGATACCTGGAACATTTCCCGCATACACGATTTTTCCGTTTTTTTCGTTTTTTTGGCTCCCTGTAAATCGGCCCGCTCTAATGTACACGTGTACTTGTATTTATGTAAAATGTCTATATAACACTACTACATGTTTCTCTACTTTGTTTTAGGTTTGTTGACTATGGTACCGTGCAGCCTAATCCTATATTAGAAAATGGGAATTTGCTCATGCGCCTTCCGTCCCCAACACCTTATAATGCGACACACAATTACTCCTCAACTATACACTTCATATGTGATAATGAGATAAAGGTAAAGAGCTAAGTGATTAATGTATATTAAACCACCGGTTGCTCCACAATAGCTCACACATATTTTATATGAATTGCTCTATCATTGATTTTTTCATTTCCAGAGTTCTAAATTGTCATTTATTGGCGACAAAGAAAACGTGTATGACTTTTCGTTTACCACGCCTTTGGCCTGTAATAATAATCCACCATGCACTACGATAACCCATGGCAATGAAGTGTAAGTAAACTATAATTTTATATACTTTTTCTGGGTCTCATTACCAGGAAGGAATGTGCTGAATTTCGGTTTATATAAAATTTTTGCTTAATTTTATTAATGAAAAATTATTTATTGAGTTGAAAGTAAGTTTTCGATGATAAAAGGACCTAAAAATTAATTTATTACAATTTTGATTTTGAAAATTTGTTCCATCCGAATTTCAGCCCAATCCTTAATAGTAGTATACCCTCATATAGAAATACAAAATAATAACTGGACTTCATTGATTTAAGTATTTAATCTCTTTTCATGATTCTGATTATTGTGGTTTAAACGCACAGTTTGGATATGCGATCGCTGCAGGGTAAGACATACGAGTTGTCGATGCCTTTAAAAAACTATACGTTCGGCATCTGTTCGAATGCGGGTCATTCGTGCTTGCCAAATGATGGTGAGTTGTTGGATATTTGTTTTGACACATATTCATAATAATGTACAAATCTATGCATAGAAGTTTGCTACTTTTGGGCTCTTGGATATTATATTTTACATTTTATGACTTTCAGATTTTAGAATATGTTTTGTGTTGTTTGAAAGGCTTGCAGTGAAATAATAAAACTGCTTTAAAATGACCAGATGTTGCCGAAACAACAAATGTCTCTTGAACAAGGGGCGCGTCATTATGTGCAGGTTTTGGTTAGGAGTCTTTGAAGCTACTTCTTGATTGACGTAGACATCGCTTAAGCGGTTATAGCCGAGAAAAGGGAAGGAGTCTTTGAAGCTAGATCCATTTTTATTTGAATTTTTTGTATGTAAGCATATATTTTGTAAAGTAATGTATGAATTGCTGGTAGGAACTCAGATTTTTGGATTTTTCCAAGTCCGTTCCCTTTACATACATAAGTATACCCGACAGTCATGGGAACGTTCAAATATGTGTTAATGTTAACTGTGCAGCAGCATGTATGTATATATGTATGTACATACATATGCATACTGATAAAAATAATCCATAAAGACATATTTACTTATTTATGGTTAAATGTGTGTTCTCCTTCCCTTCCTCAATTTTGTTATACACAATTGTTGAGTGGAAAATTCAAACTACCCCTGTATAGACAATTTTCCCGCTCCTGCTGCTCAATCACATACACACATGTGTACATTTTTATCTGTGTGCCAGTAAAACTATCTATAATAAGAGAAGTTATCGTGTTTTTTGCCAAAAGCGCATGCTTGTTCATGCATTTTACATCCCTTGCAGTGAAGCGAACTAGTTACAAACTATTCCAGAAAAAACTAGTTCGACTATATGTCTTATATAAGAAGCTGGTATGTTTTATATTGTCGAACTTTAAATGAATCGCTTTTCGTAGAAAGTACGTACATAGTTATATCAGTCTGCACATACTATAGTCCTAAGCTCTTCAAAATATTGAGCTTCAATAAAATATTTAGTTAAAATTGGTAAGATATAGTAAGAATAGTAATTCGAACAAATGAACGCACTACTTCGATTTGAGTTTGGAATAGTTCTTCTTTATCGGCGTAGACACAGCGCCACAGTCCTTCTTCCGTTTTCCTCTTTGGTAAGAACCAGAACCTTCCCCACTTAGTCTTTCCAACGGAGTGGAGGTCTTCTTCTTTCTCTGCTTCCCCCGGCGGCTACTGCGTCGATTACTCTCAGAGCTGGAGCATGTTACTCCATTTGGACGCACAACCCAGCTCAACGTCAGTTAACACAGTCGTATTAGTTTTGCGGGGATACCAATTCAGACAACGACATAAACACAACACCTTTTCGTGCTGTCAAAAGCAGCTTTGAAATCGACGAGGAGATGGATATAACCTTATACGCGATATTGAGGAAGCTAATCCCACTGTAGTTGGCGCAGAGGTCTCCCTTTTTGGGGATTGCGCAGAGCACACTTACATTCCAATCGTCGCGCATGCTTTCGTCCGACCATATTCCTTCCATAATTTCAGTTCGTTCTGATTTTGATATCGTGGCGGGAGCAACTCTCATAGGTGCGTTCCAAGCGCACATAGAAGACATCTTTGGTCACGTTGTCCTTCTCTTCCATAAATCAGCAGTATATTGTTTAGCTTTGACGCGGATTGTGTCTAGACGTTCATCCACCGGGGTGAAAGCTAGAACTCAGCGACGGAGTCTCTTTTCCAACCAAAACAATAACACCGCCTACTCGTTTCAGTCTTTATCCCGTCCAACGCATTTCTTGGACGGCGATGATGTCAGCCTTCACTCGAACGAGGACTTCAGCCAACTGGGCAGCGGCACTATCCCAATTTAGGGACCGAATGTATCAGATGCATGCCCTTAAATCGTAATCCTTTCTCTCTCATTCGAGGTTGTTTTCTTCTTTTCTTTGGTAGTGTTTTTTACGTGGTGGGTCTCAAACCCAGCGCACAACCCTGGGGAGGAATAATTCGCCTTCTCATTTTAGCTCGCCTTTAAACGGATGTTTTTTTGGGTACCCAGAGGATACTTGATTAAGACACGAAGTCGTGAGCTGCTTGAGATATACTACTGTGCCCAAGAGGTGTAAGGTGACATTGTATTTATTTTGAAAATTCTTTATTTATTCTTTCAAATCAATTTCATCCCCTTCAAAGCAATCCCCTTCCATGCAATGCACTTATCTATGCCAACGTATTTTCCAATCTTCGAAACACTGGTTGTAGTCACTTTCCGGGGTGGCCTTCAGTTCCGTCTTCGCTGCGGCTTGAATCTTCTCTATCGTATAAAAACGGTGTCCTCGGAGCGGTCCTTTGAGCTTGGTGAACAGGCAAAAGTCGCACGGCGCCAGATCAGGTGAATACGGTGGTTGCGGAACGATATGGGTTGAGTTTTTGGCGAAATGATCACGAATTACGAGGACAGTATGGGATGGTGCATTATCGTGGTGTAAAAACCAAGAAATGTCTTTCCACAATTTCGGACTTTTTAGACGGCTAGCGTTACGCAAACGACGCATAACGTTCAAATAATATTCCTTGTTGACTGTTTGACCGGTTGGAAGGAATTCATAATGCACAACACCACGATAATCGAAGAAAACAGTCAACATGACCTTGACTTTTGAGCGACTTTGGCGCAATTTTTTGGTCTCGGCTCTCTTCAGGCACAATATACGCTCGGTTGATCGGTTGTTTCAGGGTCGTAAGCATAGATCCAAGTCTCATCGCCAGTTATAATGCATTTCATGACACCCTGGTAGTCGGTAAGCATCGTTTCACACACTTCAACGCGTCGCCTTTTTTCCAAAAAATTCAATGTTTTCGGTACCAGTCGAGTTTTGACGCGCTTGAGGCCCAAAACATCCTTCAAAATGATATTGGCTGATCCTTTCGATATGCCATCAGCAAGGTCTCTAATTGTTAGTCGACCATCATCAACGTATTTGCAGCAGAAAATTGATTCCGTAAACAAAATTTAATGCAAGTTCTTTTAGCAACTCACAAAACGACACGTATCTCAAACACTAATGAATATTTTGACATGAAATTTGACATAAATGTGACTGACAGTACTACCAACCTAAAAAAAAAGAATTCTCCAAATCCTTCGACGCGCGCAGTTTAAATTCAAATGTCACCTTATTTTTTGGGAATCGCTTCTGGCCACTCCCAAGTGGAGGACTTTCCTCACTTGCGTGAACTTCTACACATGGCTCTATCAATCGGAATTCAGTTAGGGTTATTACGTATTAGTTTGATGTTACGAATTCTTTTGAGGCCATGTATAATATGTATATGTGTTCGCTCGTATCTGTTCTGGTATTTTGCACGTATCTACATTCAATTCTAGATACCACTCTTGAATGGGCTATTTGATAAGCTACCATAATCGCCTTCTGACCACTTTCTGGTCATCAATATCACTTCGACGAGCACTTCAATTCGTTGAAGTAGAAAAATGAGCTTACACAGTGCCACTTTAAAATGTGCAACTATTCGGTTAGTTGCCAAAAAATGTACGAAATTCAGGCAAATACATATATACATAAGTATATGGGTATATACATATATACGTATGCATAGGTTGGTGTGAAAGTATCTGTCTCAATAAGGTATATGTGAGTGCTTGTAGTAGAATAACGATTTGACTTATTTTTATGGCTTTTTGCTTGACTTGCAAATGCGACACAAATCGTGGCACTTCGCATACGGTAATAGGTATTTCAAAACTGGGTGAAAATATACCTATTGTATATGTAAATATATTTTAACGAGCGCGCACAAAACGCTCTAATTTGAAATTGCTGCTTATGTTAATTAACGCCTAGAAACGCTAATTTTTTAACGTTATTTGCTCTGCTCATGAGTCAATACTTCCTGTATTGAAGTGGTGTTACATTTCAAGTTTTAATAGCTGGCAGGGTGATAAATTTAGCCTATATATGTGACCTGGTCTACGGAAAGGGGGCTTAGGTGTCAAAAAATCAAAAAAATTAATTTTCACTTTTTAGTTGATTCGGATGGAAGATGAGAAAAAAAAAGTTTTCGCACGTTAGCTCCCTTTTCGTAGACCAGGTCACATATGTACATATGTTAATGAACATTATACTACCTGATCAAATTTGAACCGGACTGACAACAAAAAAATTGAAGCATCATCGGGTAATCAGTCCCAAAAGTATTCAATGTGATTTCTAATTTTTTTTTTGAAGATAAATGGGTCATTGAAATTTTTTATAACGAGTGATCCAAGTAGAGGTAATTTTTTCAAAATTCTAGAAAAAGTCTAAGCCGCAATTTTTCACACTTTGTACATATAAATATATATTTTTAATACTGATTTCTATTTGTTTTGCTTACAAACATTTAAATTTTTCGTTTTTAGCCAGTGGTCCACACGCCATTGAACATAACTCCGAGCATTGAACATGTTGCGACCGGAAAGCGTCGCATACAATCGCATTTCCGTTGTTGATACATTGTTGCTGCCCCCGAACCACCATTGGCGCTCTATTCTTTACATATAGCACATACACACATAGTCGTGGGAGCACAAAGCAGCTAACCGCAAGTTAGAATATCCAGCGCTTGAGCAGCTGGTTGCCTCCGGTCCACTGGCTGATGGCGGTCACTTTGAACAGAGTCAGTCGAATGTTTCCGCTCGCTGTCGATTGTTCCTTCTTTAAACGCGTTTGTCGGCACTATTGTGCCGTTATTTATAGTCGCACAGCCATTTGTTTGTTTACTCTTATTGTTGTTGTTTTTTGGTGCATAAATGCCGCCAGCGCTCTTTCACGCGTATCGATAATGTTTTTGTACAATGTTTTTCATCGCTATTTAAGCATTGTTGCATGGACAACGCTTCTGTAAATAGACATCCATGCGTGAGTTATTTTATATTCGCATTTTGTGTATTGGCGCTGTATTATTTGTGCTAGGCTCTTCGGTATGCAACTTTTCGTCGGCGGCATTCATCAGCAATTTGTATTCGATATTCTGTTATAGCGTTGCCATGATTGTCATATTCACGCTGTCTGTTGTCGTAAATGTTGGCTTTGTCAGATCACGCGATGCTGGTTGTTGTAATTTCTTTCATTGGATTTCAGCGGGTTGGGAGGGGCAATCGCTATTTGGTGTTGTTAATTGTTAATTCAGGACACGTTTCAACAAATTCGCATTTCGTACGCGTTTGATGGCAGATAAATGCAATAAACATAGATGAATGCCATCATTACAATATATATCAATGTTTCGTGCTTGTAATGCCATTAGGGTGGTGCATATTTTTCGGGTGACATTTTATTAAAGTTGACTGAGGTCAAAAAATGTCCCATACTGTTGTCAAATTAATAAAGAATATTATTTTTTCATTCTTTTTCACTTTTGTTCAATTTATCATATAACCAAATTTGACCCGGACTGCCAAAAGATACATTTTCATAGCAGCGCCATTCGGTATATTGTTGGATGGTTTAAACGTCATATTCATAAACTCACGTCTTGCCAGCAATTATCTCTTTTCTGACTCTACACGGTTGTTGTTGTAAAAGAATTAGGACTTTTGGTACGAGTCTAGCATTGACACATTTAATACCCGAAACGTTAACCATGTTGACACACTTACTACCCAAAATATTAACCATGTTGACACACTTACTACCCGGAACTTTAACCATATTGATACACTTACTACCCACAACATTAACTTAATACCCAAAATGTTAACCATGTTGACACACTTACTACCCACAACATTAACTTAATACCCAAAATGTTAACCATGTTGACACACTTACTACCCACAACATTAACCAACAGAAATTTTGAGATTCTCTGCTATCTCTCGGATGCCAACACAACGATTTTCCAGCGCTGTTTCTTTAACTATTTCGGTGGCATCGTTATTATTGGAGGTGAGAGAAGTCTTTGATGACTTTACGACCTTCACTGCATGTTATGTGCCACTGAAATATTTGAGTTCGCGATAAAGTAGATTCCCAAAAATATTTTTGCCACATTCTTAACGATTCCGCGATTGGAGATCGGACTTTACGCGAATAAAAAAAGGTTCTATCAATATATCAGGTGAGTTCGAAGTAAATAGTAATCTAGCGCCCCCTGGTGGCACCATCTATATGTCGACTGATGCGTTAGCATCCGCTATCTTTATCGATTGTTCAGTGAGAATTTCATGACATTTCATTGATTGGAAGTGAAGTTATTGCGTTTTAAGTGTCAGTATGTTTGTGTTATTGGTGCGAAAATGAGCTTCGAACAAAGAGTTAATATTAAATTTTGTTTTAAAATTGGTAAAACTTTTACCGAAACAAGTTTATGGCGATGATTGCCTATCCCGTAACAGAGTGCACGAGTGGTTTAACATTTTTTAAAGTGGTCGTGGCGACATAAATGACGATCAACATGTGGGCCAATCAAAATCCGTGATCACCGGAAATTCCATCGAAACTGTGCGTGAATTCATCAAAAATCAGTCGAAACCATCACTGAAAGTCATAGAATGGATCTCCAAAACAACTATTTATCGCCTTTTGAGCGAACGTTTGGTCTTATGAAAGGTGTGTGCACGGCTTGTTCCGCACAAATTGATTGACGATCGAAAATTGCTCAGAATCCAACATTCGAAATACGATTATTTGACCAAAAATCACATTTTAACCATTAAACACTCCCTGTATTCACCTGATATGTCACCGTGCGACTTTCTTTTCGGAGAAGTGGATTTTCCGATGGAGGAAAAGCACTATGCAGACGTAGAGTCCATTCAAATATACTGGCATACGAGCTAAAACGCTCTTTCGACATGCTTTCTGGACCGTGCAAAAAGCTGTATTGAAGAAAAAGGAGTCTAGTTTGAATAAATTAAATTGATTTTGCCGAAAAAACCATTTGTTCTGTTTTTTTTTAAGTCCTGTTTACTTTGGAACGCATCTTGTAGGAAAAACATTTTATCTATTCGATTTACAGATGATAAATGGATCAGTTCAAGTCAAATCCTTTTCATAACAAAACAGAAACAGAGGTTTTGAATTACCCAACGGTTTATCTTTTTATGTTCAAAGCAAATATGCAGCGTATCTCGGCTCCAGTAACAGTAGTAATGACTGGGCCATAGCAACCGCCTTTCGGTTGGTTTCTTCTTCTTTATTGACATAGACAGCGACACCGGTTTACGAAAGATTTTTTGGGGATTAGTAAAACTTTTGTGTGCATTTACGAGTACATCTATGTTAGATTACGGTTCAAATCCTTGTACTCTTTAGGCATAACTCTCATTTTTACCTGGAAGCAAAAATTGCGACAAAACTGCGGTCACACCCTAATTGACATGTACATAAGCATATAAGTATAAGTATATATGTACGATTATATACATATGTAAATAAATATATGTGCTTATGCAAGTAAAAGTAAATTTATGAGTCTGGGCGCATCTGCGGAGCGACAGCTGAATTTATTACCATTTTGTTGCCTGTCAACACATAAATCTCGTCAATTGCAATTGGTTTTGATTTAAAGCAAATATAAATATGTGAAGATTCGAGTTTGAACAAATGCATTTACATACTTAATTTGTAATTTCTATGCTGTATACTTGGCGTAGGTGTGATTATTTAACCGGATTTATACCGCCTTAGCAAAGCACGCTTGAGAATTGCTTGTGAGCGCTTTAAAATCCCGTTATTTATTTTCAATTACTTCGCAATTGTAGCTTTTTGAATTCATTTTACATTTACCATCTCAGCTGCGACCGCGTTTATCGTACTTTAATAAGAATACTGTACTCAGTTTAAAGCTAGCTTATACCACAAAAGAATTGAGATAGTGAATTTTGTAAAATTCTTGAATCAAGGTGAAAAGCCAGCAACTCAATTCGTTTGTTTTTATAACCCTTCGTGCGCTATATGCACATGTTTACCAATTTTCATTTTCAATTCATTTTCCCCGCTCGTTATTCCAATTTTTTTATTGGCTCATGTCGCTTGCGGTGCCACCGGGGCGTATGAGCAACCAATAGTTTGCCAATTTCCATGCAATCAATCGCATTTGTCAATTGGCCTCGTTCGTTACTTTCGATTGATTCGACTGACTTGACTTGCTTGACGCTTGTTTTATCGCAGCATAAAAAAAATGTACTTTTATTTCATGTTGTTTGCTTCCCAGTGTGTGTTTGAGTGTGTAGTCGTATTTTTCTACAGCACAAACCACTTCCAAAAGAAATTACAATTTCAATGGCATTTGCATACATTTGTAATTGATTCCGAATTTTTATTTACACTACATTCAGTTGGCTTCACTGTCTTCATTAACAGACTGTCATGTGGAGATTTTAATGGAATGCAAGAATTTTCTTTTTAATAGAATAGTTTATGGAGGTTCTTTTGGATCAAGAAACTTCCACGAATCAATAGATTCTATTTTTGGAATGTATATTGAATTAATTGTTTAACCGCCAATGCATAAAGTATATATACTACTGCCCAAAAAATAAGGTGACATTGTATTTATTTTGAAAATTCTTTATTTATTCTTCCAAATCAATTTCATCCCCTTCAAAGTAATCCCCTCCCTATACAATGCACTTATGCCAAGGGATTTTCCAATCTTCGAAACACTGGTTGTAGTCACTTTCCGGGTGACACCACTTCAGTTCCGTCTTCGCTGCGGCTTGAATCTCCTCCATCGTATAAAAACGGTGTCCCCGGAGCGGTCTTTTGAGTTTGGTGAACAGCCAGAAGTCGCACGGCGCCGGATCAGGTGAATACGGTGGTTGCGTAACGATAGGAGTTGAGTTTTTGGCGAAATGATCACGAATTAAGAGGGCAGTATGGGATGGTGCATTATCGTGGTGTAAAAACCAAGAATTGTCTTTTCACAATTCCGGCCTTTTTAGGCGGAAAGCGTTACGCAAACGACGCATAACTTTCAAATAATATTCCTTGTTGACTGTCTGACCGGTTGGAAGGAATTCATAATGCACAACACCACGATAATCGAAGAAAACAATCAACATGACCTTGATTTTTGAGCAACTTTGGAGCAATCTTTTTGGTCTCGGCTCTCTTTTGGCACGGTATTCGCTCGATTGATCGGTTGTTTCGGGGTCGTAAGCATAGGTCCAAGTCTTATCGCCAGTTATAATGCATTTCATGTCACCCTGGTAGTCGGAAAGCATCGTTTCACATACTTCAACGCGACGCCTTTTTTCCAAAAAATTCAATGTTTTCGGTACCAGTCGAGATTTGACGCGCTTGAGGCCCAAAACATCCTTCAAAAAGGTATTGGCTGAGCCTTTCGATATGCCAACTTCATCAGCAAGGTCTCTAGTTGTTAATCGATGGTTTTTCAACACCAAATCTTTGACTTGTTGAACGTGAGCTTCGTCGGTTGAGGTTGATGATCGCCCTGGTCGCTCTTCGTCTTCGGCAAGTTCACGGCCGGCTTGGAACTCACTATACCACTTTTAAACATGTTTTTTAGACATAGCCTCATCACCACAGACTTTTTGCACCATCCTCACTGTATCCGCAGCAGAAAATTGATTCCGTAAACAAAATTTAATGCAAATTCTTTGCTCAACAAATTTCGACATCGCAAAAAACGAAAAACTTACTTTTAGCAGCTCACAAAACGACACGTATCTCAAACACAAATGAATATTTTGACATGAAATTCGACATAAATGTGACTGACAGTACTACCAACCCAAAAAAAAAATAATTCTCAAAATCCCTCGACGCGCGCAGTTTAAATTCAAATGTCACCTTTTTGGGCACAGTAGTACAAGATCTTTATATTTCCTTCTCTGAAAAAATCATCCAGACTAGTTAAGGTGAGATGGTAGGTTTGATTCAATCACACAAAAGGTGGTTTCCAGATAAATAGGTCTGATAGCGTACCTTTTGAGACACCTAAAAACTCATAAAAAAGAACGAAGTGTTTTTACCATAAATTTGTTAAGCGGCTGGGTTCGCTGAAGATGTGTCTATCGAGACATTTCAATCTCAAACTGGAAAAAGCTGAACAATAGAACAGAAAGTGACAAAATGCGCCCGACAAAATATTTATTCGCTTTGTTACGAGCAAGTAGTTCTGAGTACCTCTTGCGGTTCATTCTGGACCAGAAGGATCTCGCAAGCGCAAGAGTTCTGGTTGTTGTCTAACGCTTGTCAAGCTCATGGAATGTAACTGCAGCGCTAAAATCCGGGAGGACAGCGGAGAAATTTTAGTAGGGGTAATCTCCCTTTCTGGCTGGCTTTGAGTTTTCGGCGAAATCGGTGTATCTAGGTACCCAAACAAGTCTAAGAAGCTTTTCTTATGACGTCATGCACTCCTAGACCAGCTTTGAGCGCACAGTCAGCGAGCTAAATGCCATTGTAGTCACTCTGCTATCGGAGTGAATGCACAGATCTCTGAAGGAAGCTGCATGCCACTGCTAACTTGATAGCAGCCACTTCTGAAAGCCTGAAGCTAGAGTAAATAAAGAGCTCTAGATAGAAGACTCCACGTGCTACCGTCCTCCAAACTTCGATACATCCATTAAAAAGCTCATTACTTTTCTCTTCTATTATTCTCATTAATATTTTTCTCTTCAACTCTTTCGCCCACCCACAAATCTGTCGTATGAAGAAGGAACCGCAAGGAGAAGCTTCCATGATGCAGGTGTTCAGTTTAAAATTTAATCGAAGTAGAGCAGAAATTCACTATCTCCCTACTTTGGACCCTTCATTCAACCAAAGAATTTCGATTTCGTTTGAAGAATCCAGTATTTTTCTACTTAGTTAGATGGAAATAGTATAAAAAACAAAGTAAAATAGGAAAAGAAAAATATTTTTTTGCCGCAAAGGAGGCTTAATTTTATATATTTTTTTATAAATAAGTGGTTTTATAAAGTAACAATTTTACATCGAAATTTTGTGTGCCAATCCTTGACGACTACAGCCTTCTACTGTACATATCACAACTAACGGGAACGATATGCTATTTCATATTGGCTCGCTACACTCTAAGCCATACATATCTCTAACTTCGACATTTCTTTTTCCAACTTCTCGATACATGTGTTTTGCGGCAAAACAGCGCGCAGTTTCTTCCAGAAGTTGACATCTCCCCATGTTAAGTAGGTGCTCGCTCGAAGGCATATCTTCAGTTCGCTATCCAAGCGCTCAAAGTCGTCGATTTCACCATAGATTATGATTATCAAGCGGTTTTGTATTGAACTCAAGGCAGTTTTATGCGCCAAGCGGAATTCCGTGTCGGTCCACACGGTTTTAATGAAATTCTGCGACAACACCACTATGGTACGCTGCGATTCATTTACCGAACGCACAAGATGCCGTGTAAAACAATCGCCGACGATCCAGTCACGTCTGGGCAAACACAACCGATATTGTATGGGACCATTTTCCAGCTCGGGCTTCAGGTGCTCAATGATGTAGTGTTCATCCAGCGGCGCATAAGAGACAAAAGCGTCGTAATATTTGTCCTCATCCTCTGTTTTGACGTCGAAACATCTACACATTCCATTCCCATATTTGCGACAAACTATCGTGCAAAGGCCGATCATCAATATACTGATTGCGATTGTCAGGCCAATGATGAAGAACCAATCCAGTTTGGCTGGACATATTTGACTAACGCTAATATCGCGGAATCTTAAGCTGCTCGTTAAATTCGACGACTTAACCACGCAGCTCAAGTGTTGCATGTCGTGTTCGGCGAGTTTGCGACGTACCGCCGCACTTTGTGCGAACTCCAACAACGGTTTTGCCTCGCAATCACAAGTCCACGGATTTTGTGTAAGGAAAACAGCTTGCATGTTCGTGCTGCTGTTGAGGAAGTTCAATACACCGGCGCTCAAGTTTTCCAGTAGATTGTGGCGTACATCCAAAAACTCTAAATTTTTTGGTAGATTTTCCAAATTGAGTTCCTGCAGCTGATTGTCGGCAGCATGTAATGCCACAACGTCAATATAACCGGGCGTAACGTTAAGTGGCAGGCCCTCCAGTCTATTATGCGACACGATCAGTTCGATGCCCTTCAATATGGGCACGGTTGGTAGCAGTGGAATACGTGTGAGGTCGCTATAGGAGCAGTTAATGATCAGCATCAAATCGACGGGACGTACCAAGCACTCACAACCTTGCGGACACAACTTCTCTTGCGAGTTGTGATCGTCCAGTGGGCATACGAGCTCCATGTAGCTAAGATCGATTATTTCTTTCTCCTTCAATGCTGGCGGTCCTTCACAACGCAAATTGTTGGTTAAGATTTCAAATTTGTTCGCCACATTTTCGTTCAACTCGCCGAATATGAATTGTAGAAAGTGTAAGAGTACGCAGTCGCAGTGTAGTGGGTTGTCGTTAAGGTCAAAAACTATGGTATGCGCGTCGGCGTGCAGTTCCATGTTGCTGATGCCATTGAAATTGATTTCCTCTATGAGATTGTGTGAGAGGTTAACATGCTTGACATGTTTGCTCAGGAAACGCAGATCACGATCAGAGAACAAGTTAATGTTGTTGTAACTGAGATCGAGTTTGCGCAGTTCGAGCAGTTGTGTTCGCCAATCCTTATGCAGGTACATTATAGAGTTATTACGCAAGTTGAGTTCGCGCAGTTTAAACAGGAAACGGAAAGGCGAGGTGGTGTCAATCGCGAAGTCTTCATCCAAGGAATCGAGCGATGTTGTATCGAGTGACGTTGTATCTAGCGGATCGGCGAAATCGATTTCGTTATTTGCCAGGTTGAGAAATCGAAGGTTGGCCGTGTCGCGGAAAGCGTCAAAGCTGATACTGACCAAGTTATTGCTATCGAGTTGCAGCAGCTCCAGATGCACCAAAGGTTTAAAGAGCTCACTGAAAGTGTAAAAAAGGTTTGATTGATATTAGTACTCGAATATTTTTTGTTTCAGATATTTTATCTGTAAATATTTGTTGAGTTTGACCTACCTTGATATTTCGACGAGCTGATTGTGTGACAACCTGAGTTCGATAAGATTCGTTGTAAAACCGAACAGCGTATCCGGCAAGTTTTCCAAACGATTATTGGACAAGTCTAGATCATAGAGATTGTGCTGATACTTGAAAAAGTGCTCTGGTAATGTCTTCAGCATATTATTTTTCATTGTGAGATTTGTCAGTTTAGTGGCGTTGGCGAACAAATCTGCCGGTACCTGTTCCAAGCCACATATCAAACGAACTTCTTCGAGAAAAGTCAAGTTCGCGAATAGTGCTGGCGGTAAGGTTTTCAGCTGTACTTTATTGTTTACGAGTCTGAATTCCGTAAGGTACTTGTTCTGTGCAAATAGTCCACTGGGCAGTTCACGTATTTTATTCATATTTAGATCCAAGCTCCGTAAACTGCCGAGTAACGAGAAAACATCATGCTCAAAGCTTTCGATTTCATTCGAACTGAGGTCCAAAAGCACCAGCTGCTCTGCACCGCGGAACGCTTCCTTGTTTAGTGTACGCAGACGATTGCTCCACAAATTCAAATGTTGCAACTTCTGCTGATTCTTAAATACACCTGCGGGCAAACGCTCCAAAAAATTGTGCCCCAAATCCAAATATGTCAAGTTCGGCAGTGGTTCCAGCAAGTTTTTGCTCAGCGTCAAATTGTTTGAGCGCAAATCCAGCCATACGAGGCTTTTTAGGTTCTGGAAGAGATTGCTCGGCAAACATTTTTGTGATTTCACGCTCAACCGCAAATGCTGCAACTTCTCCAGACCACTTAAATGCTGTTGTGTAACATTGCCGCTGGATTCGTCGATTGCATAGGCGAAATAATTGACTCTTTCGACGCCCAGTTGCGTAAACAATTTGGCTATCGGCTGTTCATCATTTGGCAGTGGACATTGTTTGATTTGCATGATTTTGGTGTAACCAATTTTCAACTTTGGCAAGATCTCATAGTCTTCGGGTGCAATGTCCTCACACTCGATCTTCACATTCTTGCCTGGTCCGATGCGTAGGTTAAATTTGCCATTCGTCTCGGCTGATGCGCACTCGATCTCGGAATGCGCAAGTTCCGTTGTGCACTGACAGTTCGTGTCGGCGCTTAGCGTTTTACAGTTCTCCGATGTGAAAACTGCGTCGATCCTTGGCCACTGAGTGGCAAACATAAGTAGTAGCAGTCTTATGTAGAAACACTGAAACATTTTGAAGTTATTCATAATACTGGATTACTTCCGTATTTTGCTGCGTTTTGTCTGAAGTTCGTAAGTCTCTGCGTGGATAGTAGTGCTATCAATGCAAAAAGTTTTTCAACTGACTTGAATATTTTTTACGCTCCGCTTTTATACTTTTCTAGCGATCCTGCCGCCATGCAGGTAAAAGGTATTAACGTATATGTTCTGTAGGTGTGTATGCATGTTCGGGTTAATCCGCGGGAAATTCCGCCTCCCTTAATCGCCGTCTACCTGTACGGCTGCCGTATTCTGCCTAAAAAGGTATTTTCGCAATTTTCCCTTTGTTTTGGGAATTTCTAAGAACGTAGTAAAGTTACGTAGTTAAACAAATGAAAGTAACAGTAAATACTTGTCACTTAATATACTCGATTATATCGGCAGCTAATTCCTAGTTTTGTTCGCCATATGTTCTTTTGTCTTTAATAATATCAATTGAAATACAAAAAAAAAAGAGTTTTTGTTTGAAGTTCTCGAAATCTCTCTTTGAAAAAATATGCTTTAAGTCAGAGGAAAAATGGTTAACAATACTATACTATTTGTTCGGAAACGCCTCCGATATTGTCTAACTTTAATATGAAGAAAGTGTATTCAATTTTATTTTTGTTTTTATGAAATACTAGCAGCCCGTCCCGGCATCGCACGGGGTAGACAATTATTTATTTTTGGAAATTCGGATATAAAACACTTTTTTTCACAAATATTTTTATTAGTATTAAGTCTATTTATGTTCAATTTCTTTGATGGTTTAAGTGGCGGGCACTTTTGAAAAATTAAAAAATAAAAATAATAATAATCAAAAAATTAAAATAACATTAATAAATAATGAATTCAGTCGTTTTACATATATTTTTGCCACTGCACGTGCTTAATTCTGCTAAATAGCAGCGACAACGTCGAATTCCTTACTTTGATTCTATCGGCTCTGTTAGCCGCCAAATCGAACATCACATAGAATTCAATTTGCACCTTCTCTATACTTTACATCCTCTGGTCCGGCGCGCTTTTCAGGCTGCATCGCAAACAACGGCCACGGCGCTATGGCGGTTTTGTTTACTTTTTGAATTTTTTAATTCGTAATATCTTTTAAATGGAAAGTCCAATTTAAAAACTATTTTATAGGTAGTTAAATGGTCTTGACCATAAAATAATTTATTTGGATAAGGATTAATATAAACACATAAATAGCATAGTTTGAATTTGGTTAGCATTTTCATTAATGTTTAAAATGAAAAAAGTTGTTGTAGTGACATAACTACAATAGTTGGACATATGCTACCGCGGAGGTTTTTGTAGACATTATGATGTTCTTCAATAGTGTTGTACATTATTTTGTTCTATCGCTAATAGTTTCGGCAGCACATTCGACAAAAGACACTTTAAGACTCATTTTTCTGCACCTTCGGTTACATTATTCAAATTTTACCAAGGATCCCTAATTTTTTTCAAAATAAAATGTAGCCTATGTCGAATTGGAAGAATGTAGCATTCTACTGGTGAAGAATTTTTTAAATCGGCTCAGTACTTTTTGAGCCTATTCATTACAAACATACAAACATATAAAAATAGGTACTAATCTTTCCTCTTTATAATATTAGTATAGATTGTTAATTTCGGATTTTAATGCTTCATGAAGGTTTTATTGAAAGACAAATTTCGTGATTCTGATCAAACGAAATTCATATAATATCTTTCGATTAACGAAACGTTTTTTACTTGATTAAATCAGTTCCTTAATAGATTAATGATATAATCATATTGCAATAAAATAAAATAAAAGAAATTAAATTTGTTAGAGATCACTAATATTGACTACCGGATTACACAATTCGGATGACGAAATATTGTCGCTTTATTTTTAAGATATATGGCACAGTATCCCGCCAATCCATTAGAAACCAGGAAAATGATTCATATAGTTATGCGTTTAGAGTCAAATAAACCAAAAATTATTACGATATGTGAATGTAATTTTTTTTTTAATATTTATTTAAAATATAATTTTTTCATAAAATTGAGAAAAACTTAAATGTTTTTAGTATTAGTGTTTTGAATACGATTGTCTTTCTGAAACTTTATTTTTAATAACAGTCTTCACTCTTTGAGGCGTACTATACAATTTAAGCAATTCTTTATAATTATTCTTAAATCTGCATCGTTTAGCCACTGTGATCCCACTGGCTACTGTGGGATTTCTTCGGGAATACATTCTTCGATTTAAGGAACGTCCAACAGTTTTCGATGGGTTTAGGTCGGCAGAATTGCTCGCCCAAAGTAATATATCGATTTCCACGTTATAAAAGAAATCAGTCGTTTGTTGCAAGGCGCGCAATATTGTATTGGATTGCTGTGGGGTTCAATGTTGCCAAATATGGTACAAAAACTTGTTGAAGTACATTGATACATAGCTGACTCGTCAACGTTCCCTCAACAAAATAAATGGTTCCAAAACCTTCCACCGAAATGCAGCTCCAAATTGTTGCAGTAGGGAGTTTTTTTACCTTTTTTTTTTAATGCAGTTCGCGCATAAAGTTCACACGGTCTACGTCGCACAAATTGAATTACTTCTGTCCCTGCTTCTAGTCGGCATTCGTCGCTAAAGACAATCCTTGTTAAGAAGAAGATCGTGTTAAAAAGCAGGGTAACTTTGAATGGGGAATATTCGGGGGTAGTTCATAACTCGTTGTGTTTATCTTGTTCCAATTCACCTTTATGTAGTTCTGATGAAGCCTGACCCATATTACTCGTTGATGTTTCATTAGCTTGGTAAATTTTGATTTCTCTGCTGGACGGTAAATTAAATTATTTCCTGCAAAATACGTTCGACTGTTCTTTGTGATATTTTCACTTTGGCATCATTAAGCTCCTTTGTAATTTCTCTAGTGGTTTCTGCGCGATGAGTGAAATTATTCAACAAAGAAGTTTCATCCAATTTTGTTTGAGGAATAAAGTTTCTGGTGCCGAAACGTTCAGAGTGTTAGAAAAGGCTTTCGATGATAATTGTTTAATCGCGATCAAGTGTTTTTGATTGGTACAAATTATTCGAAGAGGGTCGAGAATGCGTTGAGGACGAACCACATCCAGGACGGCCATCAACATCAACTGATGATCAACACGTCAATAAATTAAAGAAATTGGTTAAGAGTCAGAGATCTTACTGGCATCGTTGGAATATCGGAAGTGTCAGTGAAAACCATTTTTAAAGATCATTTGGACCAAAGTGAAAGCGCGATTGATTCCAAAATCACTTAATAACGGTTGGGCCATCTAACGTTTCAAAATTGAATTATCTATATTTCAACATTGGAAACGTCAAATATCATCCGGAAAGTGACATATATTCAGTAAAAAGTCTAAAATTTACGAAATGGGTCGCTATTCACTAGAAGAAAACTGGAAAATATTGAAAACTTTTTTCCAAAGTGATGGTCAATTTGACCAAAAAATCATTTTTTCGGACGAGGCTCATTTCCACCTCAATGGTTACGTTAACAAGCAGAATTGTCGCATTTGGGGCACAGAAAACCTGCACGTAATCGTCGAGAAGCCATTGGACCCAGCACAAATCACTGTATGGTGCGGATTTTGGTCTGGTGGAATCATCGGCCCATTTTTTTTCGAAAACTGAAAAAGGAACCGCCGTAACCATCAATGATGAGCGATATCGCGCAATGTTAACCGAATTTTTCTTAAAGCAAATTGAAGTGGAAGACTTGGACAACATTTGGTTCCAGCAGGACGGCGCTAAGCGCCATACAGCAAACGCTACACTCAATCGTTTCGAAAATCGCATAATCAGCAAAAGAGGTGATGTGAATTGGCCTCCCAGAAGCTGCGATTTAACTCCGTTGGCCTATTTTCTGGGAGCTGTTAAAGATAAATGTTACACCAACCATACAGAAACAATTCAAGATCTAAAGTACGAGATTCAAGCTGCTGTAATTGCCATAAGGCTGAAACCATCGAGAAAGTACTCCAAAATTGGGTGGATCGGATAAGCTACTGTAAACTCAGCCGTGGTGGTCATTTGTCCGAAATTGTTTTCCACAAATAAATTTCATAAAACAACCTTTTAAATAAATGTTAGACCTTTGAAAAATATCAAGACATGTTTTTTTTTACTTTTTAAATTTAAAATTTTATATGGCCCACCCTGTATTTTCGAAAAACAGCGTTGCGTCAACGTCTGTGAAACAATGTTTTCCGACTACCAGGTTGCCTTGAAATGTATTATTTCTGGCGATGAGTCTTGGATCTATGCGCTCGATCCTGAAACAGACTCTCAATCGGCTGAATATCGTGGTAAAGGTGAGCCGAAGCAGAAAAAAACACCTCAAAGCAGGTTAAAAATCAAGTTTATGTTGACAGTTTTCATCGATTATTGAGGTTGTGGTGCACATTAAATTTCTACCTATCGGTCAGATTGTAAACAAGAAATATTATTTGATTCTTATGCGTCACCAAGCTCTTCTTAAAAAGGCTAGAATTATGGGAGATGGAAGCTAGGGGAATTAGTGAACCGATTTTATCCATTTTTGACAGCATTGCACATTTTGATTTCAACCATATATATCACCATCTTGTGGCAAGGCAGTGGTCCGGTTTTCACTATATGCAAACCACCTCCTTACCAATGCAAACTGATCACCTTAGAATGCCAACTGAAAGGTGTACCAAGTTGTAACAAAATATTTTAATTTACTCTCCAGTATCGTTTGTAGGCATTGAAAGATATTCGGATTCTTCATAAAGTAGCAGGCGTTTCATAATCCCGATGCTTTGAGATACATAAATCTGTAGTTGTTACAATTAACCCTTTTATTCCCTGTGCAGTATGTTGCGTGAGAAGTATTGTTTGTGTTAAAGTATTGTTTGCCAAATCCAAATAAATCCAATGTTTTTTTGGCATTACTTAAATTCAATCTTATTACCATATCCGGCGTATCTAACTCCATTACATGGAAAACGAATTCAATTACACTCTCCACTGTTCGAGTGCGGAGTTGCAAACTCGTTCATTCAGACGTAACAAGCCACTCTATACTTGCCACATTCGCACCGTTCAAATACCCACAACCATCAGTTTCACCCTAAATCGACAAGCTAGCCATCTAGGCGAAACCATTTAGGCAGCCTTTCAGTCGATCGACCCCCCCAAACACTGCACACCGTCGCTGCAGCCATCATAACAAGCCTCACCATGAGCCGCTCTCCAAATCTAACAAATCCACATTGTCATTTATCAATTTAGTTGACAGTCAATTTCTTTTCGATTCCGCAACATCACTCGAATTGATTTAGTCGCCTTTGCATGCAACTGCTACCCAATAGAGAAATCCACCGGTACACTTTCCGTACTGTATATATGGTAATGTCTGCAAGTGAAAAGATTTTCTGCAATTGAAACGGGACATTTTTTCACTTCTTCCGGCGTGGTTTATACTCCTACGAGTGCTGGTAAGTTTGTGGAGCAGCGTGTTCAACAGAGACACACTTCAAGCGCGGTGCGTCGTGAGATGAGCCTGCTGCTGAGGGGATGTTTTGCGGATGGGTGGCTTAACCAGCAGTTGGTGTCGGCCAGACTGCCAGCACTCAATCAAATTCAAGCAATTGAAATAAATTGAGTGTTGTCTGTGCTGGCGACTGTTGGGAGGTATTAGGTGGATGACAGCCAGGCGCATGAAGCTAGGTTTTGATGTATGCCTATTGTGTGTTTGGCTATTTGCATGCTGGCAATGGGCATAAAAACGAAGTAAAATTTGCTAGATAACTCGTGTGCTAAATTTGAGCACACCATATTTGACATATTTTACAAGGAATTTAATAAAGACTTACACATGCTCTTACAGCTCGCAAATCGTTTATATGTATGTAAAATTCTTGGAGACAAACGATAAGTACTCTGTAATGCATTTAATACCAATTTTTATTACTTTGAAATCAAGGGCTGCTATCCAGGTTTTGTTAGGGGCACACCCTCTTGACCTGATCGATATACAGCGTGTTGTTGCATTCAGGTTAAGAGTGGGCTTCAGTGTGTTATTGCTGCAGAATGACTGGATTTCCGATGATGATGTGGAGAGGGAGGGATGTCTAGGGTGATAAGGTCAGGTGTAGGTGGCACGACCATTGGGACGATAACTCTAACAGTTGAGTGACTTATGAGTACATTCGGGACGTTGGGTTTGTTGAGGGTAAGCCATATTTCAGATTCTGTCTGAGTCTGGATTTTCTGCTTACGGGGAATGGGCCTATGAATTGCATTTTTGCATCAGAGGCACCTATTTGATAGTTCGAGTTATTTTTGTGGGACGCGGGTGGAGAACTGGATGCATGTAATTGCAGACTGGCCGATGTACTCGGACAGTAGGGAACTGGGGATTAGCTGGACTCTTAGATGTTAGTGGTGTGTGCTCCACTATTCGGAATGCCGATCAGTTAGGCTCGTTTGTGCGTGGATTGTTTAGGCGGCGAAGGCGTTTAACTGGGAAATAGGTTCAGCTTCTTGTTTAAATGGTGTGTGCGAGTAATGTGCGTGTTAGGCCCAACCCTTGGTCACTAGTCCAGCGCAGTAGGGAAGCTGAACTGGTAGTAGTTTCGGCTACCAGGCCTGACCGGAGACTTAATTCTGGTACCACAGGGAGCAGAGGGGAGCTCGCGCTAAACTGCTCTTCTGGATCGCCCCCTCGGCGAGTATAGTAGTGGTTGTGGTTAAAGCTCCCGTATGCGGGAAGAATTGACATAACTGAACTATCAGACCCAAAGTACGACCTTGGTTTTAGATGGGTCTCGAACTCTTTTAAGGTGGTTAGTATGCCAATTGATACTGAAAATGACTGGCGTTTTCAGGGCGCTGATCATCTCATTCATTTGATCCGCTGTGCTTTTGAGCGTCGTGTGGTGAGGCTGTCGTCAGCAGATATCTATAAGTGCAAGAATTTATGGAACTTCAAAGAAATTTTCTGATCTATTGCACTGAATTCGTCGGAAGTATTTCTGAGTTCCAACATAGTGAGTAGAGAAGTTTGCTTGTAAAAATATGATGACTTATGGCTTTCCGAAAAAATTCCTCAAAAAGGGTCCAAAACGTCAAATCAATCAGTGAGTTGATGTCCTTGAAGCTTCATAAAATCTAAATATCCAAAAATCGCTTCAATATTTCTCTATTTTCAAGATCACAAGGCTCAAACTTAATATTGACAAAAAATTTGGAAAATTATAATAAATACTGAAAAAATGTTAGAATGTCAAAGAGAACCATTTGTTCTAGAAATTTCTCAATTTACCCAAATACTTAAAATTTCATACATTTTTGTTCATCCTTGGAGAAATTTATTTGTATGATATCGAAAAAGGGTGCAATTCTGAGTTAAAATTTTTGATGAACTTTTTTCAAAATTTCGAAGAGTCTCCAGAGTCTTAGAAAAACTTATTTTTAATTAGTTTAGTAAATACTTCTAATTTCTCTTTCCAATATTAAAAAAAAAAAAATTAAATCTCATTATTTCATCCCCCGCTAGGCTCTTGTCTCGTCGAAAACCAACAGACCACCAGTATGGGCCGAAGCAATTCACAACTACGTACCGATCGTTCCGGCTCACCGTATTTGCTGTACACCGATGGAGCACTTTGTGATGGCCAAAACAAGTGGTCGACGAGAATTGAGTTTGTCTGCGCCAACAATGCGACCAAAGACAATGGGACGGCGAACGGCAACGGCGACAGCAATGCATTGGGTCCGAAAATAATCGAAAATAAAAATTGCCAACTACTAATTCACTTTCAAACACCATTGGCTTGTCATGAGCAGATTGCCTGCAAAGTCAAAGTCTATGTTGAGCATTCGGAGGACGGCACCGGCGAGGAGGTAGTCGATTTGACGCCATTGATTAGTGCAACGGACAACTACGAAGCCGAAATTAATAACGCATCGATAACGGAACAACAAGTGCCTAAATCGACCAAGGTGAGACCGACCATCGAACACTTTGACTGCCACTGTGGGTGTGCTTGTAGTTGACGCGGCTGCTGCAGAAGTTCATTGTCAAATAATGTCTGCACAAATCCAACCAACAGCACACCAGCACACCATTGCAGTTGAACATTTCATTTTCATTCCAACAAATTTTTAATATCTATCTGCAAACATATCTACACAATTGTTCTTGCTTTTCAGTTTTTCCTCAATGTTTGCCGTCCGTTGGTGCCGAAATTCGGTTTGGGTTGCACGGGCGGCTCGGCAGCCTGCATGGCTAAGGTGGATTCGTCGTCGGCGACACCGGAGGAGGAGAAGGTGAGCTTACGTGCATTAAAGTATTTTTCAAAATTTCACTTCCAAATTTAGTGGAACGTAAACAAGTTGGGTCGTTACTGCTGTTGTTGTCGTTGTTGTTGTTCAAGGCTTTCGCCTTTGGCGTGCCTGCAACTTGCATATTGAAGCATCCTTGGGAATTCCTTGTGGGAATTAATTAAAAACGACACCACTACAATTTGCTATTGCGCTCCATTGTGCCATGTCGCACCGCCTGTACTGCACAGCTCCGCTCTGTACTGTTCTGCTCTGTGCTGCTGTTGATGAGTGAGCCGTTGTAGTGCTGCATTTTTAATTTGTGCCTCGGTTTTCTCCCTACCGTTATAACGAGCTATATGCATTTGTGTGCTGTTTGTATGTGTGTGTGTGTGTGTGTGTGAGTATGCATGAACCTGCTTATTTCTTCTGTGAGATTGTCATTTTAATTATGCAATCACTTATGAAATCGTTGAGCTTGTCAACCAGTGGTTGCAGTCAATAATAATATGGGCAAATACAATGTACAACATCGTCAACAACAGCAACAACACGATACGGCAATCGAACAAGTTGGTTTTCAATTTGTGCTGGCAAAGTGATTAGGATTTTAAAATTCACAATCAGCAACAGCTGGAGAAATTGAAGATATGTCTACGATGTTTGTTCGACAAATAAGAGAAGGTTGGAATGAGGCGATACTATTTCAGATGGCAAAATATAATTTTTGCAATGCGCAGTCAGTAATAAAATGCTAGTTGTTTTAATGTAGGCTGCCTCTCACAGGTTCATACTTGTATTATACTTTGAGTGCATTATTGAGTTAAATGAAATTTCAACAAATGACATGTCAGTCAAGAAAATATTAAACTGCCGAGAATTTGGAGCTTTTGAGGCGCCACTGCAATTGTATTCTTCTATGCTCTACTCTTGATCCCATTGGAAAAGCTTGACAATTAGTAGTCAGTCAATGTAAATCCCCAACTACCACCCAAGGTTGAGATAAGTTGTCATGGAGATCATCCAACGTTAGGCCTAGGAAACGTGCTTTTTCAACGGAGCCGGGCCATAGGGAGAGGGATGTTGGATGTACGAGGGCTGCTATATATATTTCTGGCCCAATAATGAAAATAGGAATATTTATCAACGAAAATGGTTTTATTGTTTTACAAAATATTCTCCATCAAGATTTATACACTTTTGCATGCGCTCAAACCAAATTTCGAAGCACTTTTTCCACTCCGATTGAGACACCTCCGAAACATGGTTTTTGAATACTCAACAGCATCTTCTGGCGACGAAAATCGTTGACCACGCATTATTTTCTTGATGTGTGGGAATAAAAAGAAGTCATTGGGTGCCAAGTTAGGGCTGTACGGCGGATGACCCACCAATTCGTCGTTTTGGCCGGACAAAAAGGCGCTGGTTTGAGCCGATGTGTGAGAGCTCGCATTGTCATGGTGCACAATGATTCGGCTTCTCTTGTTCGTTTTTGGAACTTCTCCGAAGACTTTAGGCAAACAAATGGTGGTGTACCACTCAAAATTAACCGTCTTACGTTGCTCAAGCGGAACAGTCGCCACATGACCAGTTTTGCCGAAGAAACAGGCGACCATTTGCTTCGACGTGCTTCTTCCACGAACAACTTTCGTTGGATTAGGCTCGTCTTGGAAGACCCACACGGTCGACTGCTGTTTTGTTTCGGGCTCATACGCATAGATCCATGATTCGTCACCTGTGACAATTTTATAAACGTCTTTTGAAGCACCCCGATCGTATTTTTTCAGCATTTCTTTACACCAATCCACACGAGCCTTGCTTTGAGCGATTTTCAAATTGTGCCGGATCCAACGAGAACAAACCTTTTTTACGGCCAGGTGTTCATGCAATATCGAATGTATGCTGGTGGGAGAAATGCAAAGGCATGTCTCTATCTGAAGGTACATACATATGTTACATGACGGTCTTGCATTATCAGTTCACGTACGGCGTCGATGTTTTCTGGCACAACGGCTGTTTTTGGACGACCTTCACGGAATTCGTCTTTGAGCGAGCGTCGGCCACGATTGAATTCGTTGTACCAGTTTTTCACAGTGCCATAGGATGGTGCTTCATAGCCATACAAAGATTTTAGTTTATCGAAGCACTCTTGTCGTGATAATCCACGTCGAAAGTTGTGAAAAATTAGCGCACGAAAATGTTCACGAGTTAATTCCATTTTTTGGCCGAGATGAATTTTTTAATTCCCTGTAAATAAAACAATTCATGATTAAATGACAAAACGTTCTGTGTGATGTTATGCTAAAAAATGTCAAACTTTCCAATGGAAATGTCAGATTGCACCTGGAAACACTTAGTGTTGCCTAGTCCAGAAATATATATAGCAGCCTATATATAGGGTTAGCTAGGCATGTAAAACGCTGGTTATAGTCATGCGAACACATATTTGATATGTCGGGATTGATTCTGAATAAGTAGGAGTTTAACCTGCTACAGAATCCAGAATGGTAAACGGGTCCTCTACCTCCGCGCTCAAATTTCAAGCGTATATTTGAGGAAGGATTTCAAAAAAACTAAACATGATATTTTTTAATTCAATAATTAATAGTAAAACTTGGATAGAGAAGAAAAAAAAAATTATTTGACAACTCTGTTCTTGATGAGTTTATCTCTGAGGGCCAAGGGAAGATAATGTCTCAATAAATGAAGGCCTTAGAGGAAGACACACCACTGGCCCTTTCTCTAAGCGATGGCATTACAAAGAGGGAAAACTTTAAAAAGAAGTTTAGAGTTACTCTCGGCAGCAAAGCGGAGAGAAGTGACTCCAAGCTTGACCTACTACTGAGAGGCAGCACTTGAAAACACCGGAAAGCATTGAAGCAGGAATTACGGGACAGCATATAAAACTATCCACATCAATGGAACGTTTTCCGAGTATATTTCAGGCAAAAGTTTTCGCTATAAGTCAGTGTCTAGCCAAGTAACACTAACCGCGATCTGAGCGTTCCTTATGAGGTGGAGGAGTGTATAGGAAGGCTGAACCGCCTATCAGTTTGCAACTGTGTACAACTGATTTACGTGTCGGGGCATACAGGGGTAGCCGGCAATGAGCTGACCGACTAACTAGCCCGCTCTGCGGCAGCTTTCACAGCTTTCAGGATGATGGGGCCAGAACCATTCATTGCGGTGGGGACGAACATCATAAAGCTGTTGCTCTGCACGGATGAAAGAGTGGCGACAGAATAGCACTGCCAAGCTAATGCAGGGATGTTACAACGTCTTTCGCAAAAGATATGATCAATCTCCCCCGGGACAAATTCCGTCGCCTTGTCACGCTCTATGCAGGTTCAAGAAGCACGTGTCCAACATAAGGATAGTCTCTTTCGCAAACTGCCGTTTTTATGTCATGGAATAGGAAACTCCAGAACACCTTATTCTAGATTGCCCAGAAGTTTGTAGAAGCAGGCTCAAGGCGCTAGGATCCATCTACGTGGACAGGTCACATCACTTCAGTCGCGCGCAGTCGTTGCAACCGAAGCAAGCTCCTGGCATTATTGAGAATGCTGAACCTTTGTCGATTTCTTAGCGATAGATTTTAGCTTCCTTTTGTAATTTGTCAGGATTTGCAGATCTGCGAACTGAGTAAGACCTTTGCTCAATTTATGTCCACTTTAAAGATATTGTTATCGATGCCATCTAATATAGTTTTAAGAAATGGATCTGGATGTATAGCTAAGCGAATTGGCTCGTATTGTCTTGAGGTAGTTAGTACCTTATAGTTTGTCGGATTCAAATCCAGACAACTAGGAGTATAACCTCTCCCAGTATCCAGTTTTACAAGAATCCAACGGTTTGAACCCACTCCGCGTGGCATTCAGAAGCTTAGCAAGTGCATTTTAAGTCCATTTTGAGCTCCCTGAGTGATCACAGTTCAGTTCAACTTCATGTTTCTTGCGGAGCCAGAAAAAGCGCCAACCTTCAAAACCTCTTGTTGCAGTCGTTGATTAAAAGGGCATGCAACAACCTTCCGCAAATAGCAATTATCGCAGACACATTTCAGGCGAGAACTCAACAGTTTCATGGCACCGTAATTGAGCAAAAGAGTTTACGTACAACAACAACAGCGCTGAATGTACATGTCATATGAAGCGGCAATGGAAGGGTGAATGTTTTGTTGAAAGGCAGCAAGCAGTCGTGCAACTCCCGGCCGTGGATGCGTGGGTGGACGTGTGTGTTTGCGTTTTCGAGCGACTTAACGTGTTAATGATGCTGCAAACAAATCGAATGGCGACTGGTGAATGGTGAATGATGAATTGAAAACGAAGCTTGCCAAATGCAAAACAACTGGATCTGCCGAAGTATCGTGCTTTATTCGTGCATGAATTGTGAATTTTCCGCGTTAGCTTAGCTCGTCATCACTCATGCAGCAACCGATTACATATACCGGGAAAGATGAGACAATGTAGGCTCTATATACTTGTCCAAAATGAGTCGGGTGGCTACCGTTGAAACGCTGAGTTCGCCTTTTTGCATGCAATTTCCACATAATTTTTCGAAGTTTGCAATGACTGCATATCACGTCGTATCATATCCTAAGATCGTAGCAACCGAAGCAATATGCATTGTGTCGGTAAGAACCGTGGCTACCTTTTGGGATTTGAAGTACTACCGTGATGTAGCAATTGTGGCTTTGTACTTACAACTGTATATTACACAGCATATCCATTGTCTTGCTGTATTGCTGCACTCGTTGTTGTTGTTACATTTGGTTACCGTCGGGAATTTTTGTTCTACTGCATTCTGCGTACAGTATCAGCCTAAGCGCAGGCACTGGAGACCCGATCAAAGTTTGTTATCAATACACGAAATTAACAGTTGGTCTTGGTTGAAGCTTCAGCAATGCACAAGTGGCTTATTGCTGGCATACAAAATTGCCCCCGTGTCGTCAACTTGCATTATGCATTATCCCATCTATGTGAGCAGATAGTCGCTGGCAAATGCATTTAAAGTGCTTACATTATGCAAGAGCATTAAGCAGCTCCAAAACGAATGCTAATGTCATTTTAGCAGTTGAGGAATGGTACTCAGGTGGCAACTTATTACTTGACTAATGCATTTGTGTAGTCAATAGTAATACTACTATTGATAGTTCATGGACAATACATGATTAATCACTTTAAAATAAAAAAAAAAAGATTTTCCTATAATAATGTACCCTTAGCCATGCAGGAATGGCCTCAATGTCTGGAAATCAGTTGGATGCTCCGTTTTTCGTATGACAGAGCTATTATTGGCCCTCGACAGCCTGCATTCCTTCACCCCGCATCTGACAGCGAGTATTGCCAAAGCAATGAGTCGCACTAAAATCCTTAAGTCACTAGCCGACAGCACTTGAGAGAAGAGCCAAAGAAACGGTGTTGGCAGCTTAAGAGACAATCAGTCATAAGTTACGTAGCGCCGGTATGGTCCCGTGAATATGGTGAAAGGCAGAAGAAGAAGCTTCAGACGTGTCAGAATATGGCTACAATAAATGGATGCCTCTCCATGTCTCTCATCGAACATCTACACAGTGAGATCCGTACATCTCCGGTTAAGGAACACAACGAATTTCTTTCCAGGAAATTTCTACTAGGAGGCTATTGGGAGGTACACATCTGATTAAAGTGGAAGTGCCCCCTAGGATCTTCAAGTGAACATTTCCTTATAACTTCAACAAGATACGTATTGCACACCTTACCGAACATACTGCGGACAGAATGTATCTCAGTCAAGTATTGAGAAATTCATGCAGGACAAAGCATGATTACATTTTCACTGAGTGTCTTCCAGTGAATGGAGTTCTTAAAGTCAAACCACCACTCTCAGCAAAAGAAAAGTTCGCGTTACCTTGCGAATACAGAGTGAAACTTTCGCAACGTCGTCTTTGACACCGTAACTAGTTAAACTCCAATCCATCAGAATCGTCTCCGACATACCAAATCTATACCCTGTATGCATCTTGCACCGCATACGACCTCTTTGCATGTCCTATGAAAACCACTCATCTAACATCCTTTTCTCTCCGACTTCATTGAAACATCACTTTTCCTAGGAAACCTCTCTTATTAGCAATCGACAGCCTTTACAACAACAACATGCACTCATGGCTTCACTAGCTGTAAAATATACTTTGTTTAGTCGTGTTCGGTATGCTTGAGGATTTAATTTTTTTTACCTTCGGTTTAATTTCTGATATGATAGTATAAACAAAAAGAGCCAAATATACCTAGTCATAGGGCCATATGATCAAAATGCATCGATTAAATAATAGACAACTTGAATAAGCCATGTCTTTTGTCAGTCCAGTCCAGTAAACGGAATAACATATCCTAGAACCTGAAATGAATTACAATTGTTTATAAAAAACTTAAGAAAAACGTTACTAAAAATCAACTGATTTTACCCTTTCGATCGGAAACAAGCTTAATTTCGGCTTAAAGTGTCCTCGAGTGTCATGCTCGGCAGGTAATCCACCGGCCGCTGCCATTTTGTTGTTCTTCAGGCGGGTAGTTGCTATTCGAACCTCATCATAGTCGGGCAATGGAACATCTATTCCATCGTCATCGATTGGGAAATCGGGTTCGCCATCTCCAGATGTTACACTTTCACCACCGTTCAGCACGCTGAAGAAGTATTCCCTCCACAACTTTAGTATGCTCTCAATATTAGACACTAGATCAGCTCTTTGGGTCCTACAATAGTATGCGACGGTCTTGAAACCTTCCGTTAATCGCCGCATCCTTTTGTAGAATTTTCGAGCATTGCCTCTGTCGGCCAGCTTCTCAAGTTCTTCATACTCACGCATTATCTGCATATAGGTCTCGATTCCTTCTTCAGTTTTCGGTATCTATCACACCCCGCTCGTGTTGTGATCGATCGAATCATTGTGAGATAGGCTGTCCATTCGGAGAGGTTTACGCTTGTTGCGATTTGACTTCAGCGAGACCTTAAACTAAATATGTCGAAGTTGCTCCGCTGAAGATTCTTCTCTTTTAGCCCTGATCCTAGGCTCCACACGGGTTCGCTACGGCATCTTACACAAGGGTTGCTCGTGGCCCTTCGACTGCAACTGCTTTAAAGCTACGTATATTTATATTTTCATATAACCAAAGTGTATGGCAAACACAATTTCTTTATATTTGCCGCTTCTGCGAATTTTTTTCGCATCTAAATTTTTTCCATGAATTTTTGTGAAATTTTCCGGCTACCCACAAAATTGTCGCGACCGAGACATCGCTGATTCGATAAAAACGAGCACGTACGCCAAGGCATATTTGCGCGCTGGAAATCCGCTGAGACAGATGCGTACGAGCGAGTTAACAGCTAAAAGTTGTTGAAGGAAAAAGCGAAAGAATTCAAATAATAACAGCGCAAAGGTTGGGGTGATAAAACGCTAACTTCAGCAAAGAGAAGGGAATTTTAAGCATTATGCTTACACACATATAAACACACAAACACAAATATATGTGTATGCATATGAAAGACACAACTTAAACTAAAAAACAACTTAAAAAAATATGCTTCCACATTCCCTGCTAGAACACACACAATATTTAGACAGTTATATGCACTCACACGCCTGCTTTTTCGTGTGAAATGTGGCAGTCGCACGCTGCGTCCTGAACACGCTGCGTGACCCCATAATCTACAAAATGTGCGACACGACACGACACAGCCAAAAGCGGCGCGCTTCCAAACTCCTTCAGCATAGCAAATGTCAAATGCGCTTGCCGCAATGCAATTGGCTCATATGCCACTGAGCGCATTTAACACTCAAGTGTTGCAAAGCGACGAAAATAAGCGAGTAAGTGTGCGCGCTCGAAGAAATCGCTAAAGCAGCGTGAAGAAGATTGCTGTGTCATAAAGTTTGCCCTCCACAACTTATTTTATTTCATTGCCTGCTTTATGCGGCGTTCTTTTTCTTGGTTACACACGAATGACATAGCCAATTGTGGAAGCGGAAAAGGAACCGGAAACAGCAGCATAGCGGAAGTGTAGTGCCAATATATACGCGTATATATAGATATCCAGTAGTGTGTGTGTGTGGTGGCAGCGGAGTTGGTCGCATTCTGTTGGCATACAAATCAGCGCTTCAATTTTGTCGCTGCGGAAAAGTTGCTGCTAAACGCCGCTTTCGTACTTCCGCTCGAACGAAGCGTTCGTTGAATTTTGCGATCTTGCGTAGAATGCAAATAAAACCACTACTTGGTATGCATGCAACTCCTGCAGTCAGTAGAAGTGCTGCATTTAGATTCGGCGCTCTTCACTTCTCGCCCTTGGCTGCCGAAATCAGTGCTAAGAAAACAATTTTTGTGAAGAGCAGTGGTTTCTTTTCAAAAATATAATCCTTTACAAAATACTTGTTTTATTACAATTTAAGTGCCAGTCGTAGCAAAGCGTAGACAATTTCAGTGTAGAGCTCGGTATGCAGTTTTCCGTTGAATTTCCATCTTTTCAGACCGACATCGTTTAAAAATATTTCTTTCAATTCCTTATTTTTTTCATTTCATTTTTTTTTTTTTATTTTAATATTTTAACACATCTACTAAAATCTCTGTTACGTATAGTAAGACGCTGGCGGTTGTTGACCTAAAGAGCTTTCTCTTTTCTTGTGTGGGCTCTCCTATGCTGGCCAATAGTCTTCTAAGATAGGTGGTGATTTTCGCTGCCTTTCCTGCTTTCCTGCGGCATGCTGGATTTGTACCCAGAAGGTTAATCCGGGCTGCAGTCGTACGCCTAGGTAATTTAATCTTTCTGTCTCCATAGAATATCCTTAGACGTTTGCATACTCATTACGAGAGGAATGTGCTTGTTCGTCAAAAGTAGTAGCTCTGTTTTTTCTCCAGCGAGCTGGAGGTTATGTGAGTCCAGACACTTTTGCGTCCGAATCATGACCTGATTCAGCTTTTTTCGGGTTTTCTCTGTGTTTTGAGCTGTGGTTACTGCTGTTATGTCGTCTAGCAGATTAAATACGATTTGTAAAATTCGGATTGACTTTCCGGGTTTACAACCTTGCTGTCTGCGGGAGAGTCCGTCAGCTTTATTGATAACAGTTCCAGTCAAGGTTTAAATAGTCTTTCATAGGGCTTTCCCGAAGTGACGAGCATGAATAGTGGGTGGTGTGCTGATGGCAAGCTGGGATCCCCTTCCAAATTTCAGGAAATATTTCAGCTCA
>CM050325.1:85817305-85882242 GCA_027475135.1 Bactrocera correcta
TTAGACTACTATAGCATGTATACAATATGTGGCTGTCATATACATACATACATACATTGAACGATCTAAATGAAGATAAGAATCTACTTATGCCACTTTCTTTTTCTTCTTTATTGCCATAGACAGCGCTCTCGCGGTTGTAGGCGCGTTCAAAACAGCGCGTCAGTCGTTCTTCCTTCCTTTCGCTGTTTGGCGCCAAATCCAGATTCCAAGTGTAGCCAGGTCCTTCTCCTCCCGGTCTTTCGAAAGGAGGGGAGGTATTCCTCTTTCTCTGGTTCCCCCGACCGGTACTATGTCGAATACCCTCAGCGCTGGAGTGTTTGTATTCGGATAGTATTACCTAGCCGGGATAGCCGCTGTCTCTTCAATCACTGAACTATGTCAATGGCGTCATATGTCTCGTACAGCTCATCATTCCATCGACTGCGGTATTGCCCGTTGCCAATGAGCAAGGGATCATAAATCTTCAACAGAACCTTTCTCTCGAAAACTCGTACCGCGGACTCATCAGATGTTGTCATCGTCCTTGCCTCTGCATCAAAAGCAGGACGGGAATAATGAGGGGCATATAGAACTTGGTCTTTATTCGTTGAAGGGGGACTATGCTTCTCAATTGTCTGTTCAGTCCGTTGTTGTTAGTAGACACAATTTTCTTCGACATCGAAGTTATGACTATCAACAGTGACGAGGGAATCAAGTCAAGAGTGCAATGGCTGTTTGTTTGAGGGCAGGAAATATTTCGTCTTGCTCTCGTTCACTACCGGACTCATTTGCTTCGCTTCTTTGTCCAACCTGTAGGGAGCAGAACTAAGGGCAGGGTTGTTGTGACCGATGATATCGATTCCACTTTATGCTATAAAAAATCCATCTAAGAAGGTGCTGCCGAAATTAACAACTTAGAAAAAACTTGCTAGATTGCATAGTCCTCGAATGTGTAATATTCAATAAAGAAATAAAAAGAAATACAAAGATTTTCATTTCGGGGTAATTGTATGTCAGCTGTATGTTATAGTGGTCTGATCTGAACAATCTCTCCGAAAATACTACCGTTGTCTTGGAGAAGAATCCTTGCCAAAACTCGTTTTTTTTTAGGAACCAGATTTCGATTGTCCAGATTGTATGATAGCTGTATGCTAAAGTGGTCCGATATCAGCGGCTTCGATTAATGAGCAGCTTCTCGGGGAGAAAAAAAATTTGTGCAAAATTTCACAGCAATATCTTAAAAGATGAAAGACAAATTCGGGTATATACAGGCCAGACAGACCGCCTACTTTCGCACTATGACATGCAAATGAGATAATAATCTTATATACCAAATTTGGTTGCAATTGGTAAAGAAGGTCCAGAGATATGTGATTTCACACAAAGGTGCGTGGTGCCCCTTGTCCAATTTCAAAACCGATTATTTTAAAGCCGTCTTGTATAATCCTGGGTGTGAAATTTCATGTTTCTGTAAGAAAGTACTTTCCTTCTGAAAAATGTTCACATCTGCATATTTAAAGCCATTCTCTCTTTAAAGTGTCTTTTAAGTTATGCTAGTTACCCCACAGAGCCTCTTTGGCTCTAGACATCGATCCTTGCTCCAACCAATGTAAAAAATTTTGCTTTTAATTGTGATCGAAAACCTGCATTAACCACAGACTTCCAACATATTTGCGCCATTAAAAAGCTTTCTTCTTTGCTTTCCACACTCAGTTCTTAAATACCTTAAACCTTAGTGATACCTTCATTTGTGAGTCGCTGCGATCGCTTGGATGAGTCCATTCTACGAGCAACCATGAATAGTGAATAAAGCGATGCCCCACAGTGCGCACCGAAGACCTCAATGCTGCTGTGAAGCATAATATCAAACATAACACGAATAAGATTCCGACATCTCGTGCTAAAACTGGAGCTTTGCTCATTCACTTTAGAGAAGATTTTGCCGAAGGATCTTGGTTTGCAGCCTGAGAAAATACAACTGTTACAATTGAAACCGAACGACCATTAACCGTGTCGCACGTTCGGTGCATGAGCCCAAAAAGAATCTACATCAATCAAAAATCACAAAACACTTTTGGTTGAATGGTTAAATAGTTAAAAAACAAAACTTTTGGTTGAATGGTTAAATAGTTAAAAAACAATATCGTCGCAATTAGAGTGCTTATAACCCACAAACAATGGAGGATGTTGATGTGAACGAGCTTTGATCCCAACAAAACGGCATTACATGCCTTATAGCGGTGGACGAATTATCTTGCATCGTGGGCCTGTGGTGTGGCCGCCAAGATCGTGCGACTTAACACCGCTGAACTACTATATTAATTTGTGAGGTTATGTGAAGTTACTTGCCTGATAAGCTCCAGACGATTGCTGTCTTGGAAGACAATATTCGGCGTGTTGTTCTTGGAATATTTAGATTGCTGCAAAAAGTTGTCGAAAATTGGACCTCTTAGCTGGAAAGTAAGCCGCCAGCGGCTATCACTTTCCTCAAATCACATTTATAACAAAATAGCAAACCCTTATCTTTATTAAGAGCTAAATTCTTGGCCATAAAACTAGTAAAATTTCTGCCTATTATTTCTTCCTAAAAACCACATGTCTAAAAATAATCCTTTACTTACCACGCTTTGTGTTTCCCCAACCAGCTTCATCAGTTGCCTTTATATTTAATTTTTATAAATATTCCAACCTCTATAAACCTGTCTGTATTTTGGGATGCGCACGGAAATATTTTTATTGACCACCTTGAAAATGGATGAACCATCAACAGCGACTGTTACATATCGTTTTTGGACCGTTTAAAGAACGAAAGCTCCGAAAATTGATAAAAAAAAATCCATAAATTGGGCTTCGAATTACTTCAGCATCCACTGTATTCTTCAGATCGGACTTTCAGAGACGATGTGCTCTTCTCAGATCACAAAAGATTGCTCTCAGCTAAGAAATTTTCGTCAATACAGAGGTGCTCGGCGAAATTGATCGGTCTAAAAAAAACTCAAACAATTCACATAAAAGAACTATTGGAAACAGTAGCCATCGCTGAGACCTCTCAAGCAGTCCTAGTAATAACGGCTACCGGTCAATAAAATCAATTCTGCGTCTCTTGGGACTTATTATGTTCTTTCATGTTGAATGTTGGTATGTGCTTTGGGTATTGCCAACTGCAGTTGCACCTATGAGTGCGCGATGAATGCCATCTGTTTGTATGTGGGCATGTGCAACAAAGCAATAATTTCTTACTAAGTATAAAGCCAGCAAGTCTACGCTGGAAAAGTAGCTGGAAGCGTAGAGCAGAAAGAAAATCCCGAGTCATGCGCTCGCAGCTGAATGCCGCAGCAAAGACTGGCCAAGGGCGTGCGTGTTGCATGTTGCGTGTATGTGCATGCGTGCGTGCGTGCGCTGCTAGTCACGCTGCCGTGCATACGCAACAATAACAAATAGCGAATGCTTGTGACAAAAATAACTACAGCAACGACGTCATCAACTGCAAACGCACAAAGCTACACAGACACAGCTGTACGTATGTGTGTGTGTGAGTATGAGTGCGCATAATGCATTTGCTTTTCTTTTCTTGCTTTTGCTTTTGCTTTTGTGTTTTGTTTTTTTACTTTTTTCATTTGTGTTAGGTTTGCATTTTTCGCGCCAACGCAAGACATTTTGCGTCTAGTGAACGGCCAAGCCAACCGGTCCAAAGGCCGGCCGGTTGCTTGGCTGGCTGACTAGTTTTGGCTGAATGACCGCAGATACGACGACGACGACGACGACGGCAGCTGCAGCGCCGACCATTGCTTGCTGCCAATCAGCCAACCAAGCAACCAACAACCATCCAAGCAGTCAGCAAGCCGGCAAAACGGCCAGCTAGTCAGTCAGACAGCCGGCTGGCAGTCATCAGGCAACGCGCCACTCGCATTCGATTCTGATAATGAAGCTGAAATGCACACTTTTACATTTCCTCGTAAACAATTAACGACCTACTGCGACGGCCAGCCGAGCGGGCGGACGTGTATGCATACTGCCGACTAGCCGGTCGTTCGGTTGTAACGTCCATAAGTTGCAGCGTTGACGACGATAACGTGCTGGCCAAGCAGCTTTCTTGGAATATACCGAAAATTATTGCATTAATGCAAAGCGTAGTGCAGCAACACGCTTGGCTGGTATTGCCCGTGTGCATACAAGCGTACGCACATGCAGGTAGAGTCGTCAACAAACACCAACGCATTTGAGCACGCGCCAATGGTCATTCGTAGGCCATCCAGTTGACCAGACAAACATTGGTTGGTTGACCACAGCCAGCTAGTTGGCTGACTGGCTGGCTATTCACACACGTGTGTGTGTGTGTGTTTGTCGCGGGTCGGTTGTGTACGCAGCAGCAGTCAGCCCACATGCGTCTGGACTTACCTGTATTGCCTCCCTTCCTACGCGCTCGCCCGCAGCCGCGCGCGGTTCCGTCCGCCGCGGCTAAGCATGTCCGTTTGCTGTCTGTTGTCTGTTCGCCTCCTCATTTCGCTTGCATTGCGAACGCTTGGTTTATGGCATTCCAAAAATGCTGCCGGCCGCCAATGAGCGCACTTTTGCCTCACGTTGTTGCTATTTTTAACTCGGCTGTTCCAAGCGCATGCATACCAGCGCGCACACACTCTCATACATGCAGACAGACATGCCCGTGTACATATATATGTACGCCTATGCCACATGCATACTTGTTATGATTCAGACGTTGGATTTTCGATTTTCTTTTTCGTTGGATTTTTTGTTTTTGTTTTAGACATTTTACTGCTTTCGCGTTTCTTTCACTAGCTCGGCGCGGCTGCCAGCGTCAAATTGCATTCGCAATGCCAACCTGTGGTATTTGTTTAATAACAGATACGTGTGTATGTGCTTAAAAATGCTTGTGTAGATGTATTTACGAATATTTCATTCCAGCATTTTCCGAATCGCGTTTATCGGTCAATTAAATTACTTGAAAAATAAAAAAATTGAAATTTCCTTATTGTGAAATTTGTTGGTATCGTCGAAAAAATATCCAGGCAACTTATAAAACCTTCCCGATATTTTATTGGTCAGGTAGGATCGCCAAATTTATTGATTGAGCGATGCACATAGCTACCAGCTCGGCGATCGAATAAAAGCCTTTTAGAAATTCGTCCTTGCTCTGAAATAGTCACACTTTTAACGGTTTGATATTAAGGTGGCCAATTCCTAGGTTCCCAACTTTTTTAAAGAAAAAAAAACAGATACTACATTTAATGGAACATGTTTATTATAGGCCAGAGAACATTCTTTTGCCTTTATTTTTTGAAGATTATCTCTTTCAAATGTTGGCTGCGGCTACGGGTCAGATGGTCGGTTTCGGGTTCGGGTTGCTCTTCGTCACAAATGCGGTTTTTGCCTGTTTAAATACCCATTGAACCAGAAGTAGGTCTCATCTCTGAACAAAATTTGGCTCGCACACGTCGGTCTTCTTAGAACTATTTAAGAGCCCATAGAGCGAAGCAATGTGGCTTGGGAAGGAAGAGCGGTTTCGGTTTTTACACAAGCTGTATTTTGTACGTTTCTGATTTAAGATCTTGACGTAAAAAGCGTCAAGTCGTTCCATACGTCAGTCTGAGTTGCTGCGAACGGCGCCGAATCGACTCTTCACTGTTTTCGTATACACTCAAAACTACAAGTAAAACAATGTTGCATGTAAACAAAACAGTTTAGATATAATTTCATATTATACATATTTTAATTTTATAAAAAGTTGAAGCTCATTTTGGAAAAAAAATCGGTAATCCTCTTTTGCCGTTTCTTTTGTTCAACCACCTTAAAAACTGCTTTTTCTCTTAGGTTCCTTAATACATTTAATTCCTTTGTTCAACCATTTCACTTTCAGCCCATTTCAAAGCATTATTAAAAATGTCAATAGCTTCTCTTGCTGTAATCGTCTTTTGCGACTCTATAGTATAGTCGTCTTCGTCGGATATTTCTTGTATTTCATTTTCATTGAATTCAATAGCATCCTCGTTCCATTCTCTATCGTTGCAAGCAGTGATTCTAATCTGCAGTGAATATAAATAGTAAATACAACTTTTTTGAGCTTACGTTTCTGATAAAACAAACCTCAGGTCTCATGTTTTGTAAAAGATTGGCTGAGCTCTCCTCCAAGTCACCCACATTCATATTCAAGTTCCTTCGAAGGATATTCAAAGGAATTTCATCTTCAGGATCATTTTGATTTTCAAGCATACTAAAAACATTGTTCCAGCATTTTGTTAGCACAGCCTCATCCACTTTATTCCATGCAGATTCAAGGGTAATAATAGCGTCCTTAAGTGAAATTTGCTTCATAGACTCTAGCAAGTCACATCCTGTTGCAGCAACGGAAGCCAAAAGACTGTTTCTGTAATAAAGTTTTGTAATCCTGATTGCATTTTGGTCCATGGGTTGTATAATGGGGGTGACGTTGGGTGGCATAAATATTGCTAAAATAGAGCCGTCTTCACTTTTAAGTTCATTCTTAGGTGGATGCGATGGAGCGTTATCAATTAAAAGGACAGCCTTAACTGATAGACCTTTTTTTTTATCAAAAATTTCATTAACTACATAAATTGTAAGCTACTGAAATACGAGTTAAAACTTACCTCAGGTATGAATGAACGATGGAACCAATCTTTGAAGATAGCGGCAGTCATCTAAGCGGACTTTGAATTTCTATAATGAACAGGGCAGTCAAACCCCTTAAAACAACGGAGGTTTCTGGCCTTGCCTATCACAAGGAGCTTGAGTTGATGAGATCTTTCCGCATTTGAACAGCACAAGAATGTTATTGTTTGCTTTTCCATCTTTGCTTCTGGGGCTGTTTTTTCTAATGATGATACATACGTCTTTTTTGGTAAAAGTTTCCAAAATAAACCGGATTCGTCGGCGTTGTAAACTTGCTCCCGGCTTAAACCAAGCTCTTCCATTTTCGTCTTTAGAGCTTTTTTGAATGAATCGACAAATTGGGGCTGTGAAGATAGTTTTTCCCCAGAAACTTGGAGCAACCGAACGCCATATCTCTTTTTGAAATTTTGGAGCCATCCATCACTGGCATTGAAATCAAGGCAATTTTCTTTAATTGTACAATGAAGCACCTTCGAATTTTCTTTTAACATCAGTCCGCTCACCGGGAGTTTTTTGTCCCTCATATGCAAAAACCATCTATACAACGATTTTTCCAATTTTGGATACTCTGATGGATGCATAGTTTTCTTTTTTCCAGGACCCATAAATGTAATGTTAACACATTTGAGGATAGCATTTTTATTTTTCTTTATTCCACATACTGTAGACTTTGCCACTCCATATTTAGTTGCTAAATTTGTAACACTTGCATCTTTTCGAAATCATTCCAAAATATCGGATTTGTCTCTTAAAGTCAGAAACGTATGCTTTTTTGTGTGCATGTTTCAAAATTATTTACATTTGATTATTTCTTAAGAAAATAAAGAGGCACTTATACTTGCGTGCAATCACCAACCAAAAACACTTAAAAATTCTTACAGACGACTGACGTAGACAAAATCAAACCCTGTAATGAGCACATGTAAGCATTTTCGAGCGATGGGTAAATACATATGTATGTACATGCATATTGAATGCAAATAACTAGGGAATTTTCCAAATTACAAAGCGCTTTAAATTCGTTATTGATAACAATATTGTACATATTTTAGAGCTTTTGTCCAAAGTTCATATTTTAGAGTAGTCAATGGTAGCCAAAATTGTTCATATTTTGGGGGGTTCATCATTTAGGGTGTTCATATTATCGCGAGTCCACTGTATTATCCAATAATGAATGATCGGTCTCAAGATGGGTGATGGTGTTGTGAATATTTCGCTCAGTGGGCCGATTATGTTGACCATAGGTGGAGCGCGAAACATATTGAAAAAAGTACTTCTTCTTGCATCACGCGTCATATGAATTTGACTAAAAAATGATGCAACTTATCTAGATATCTTCAAGTGTTTCTAGGTGTTTAAAGTAAATTCAAAATAAATGCAAAAATATTTAAATTAAGCTAATTTCTTAGTGCCGCTCTCATATAAACCCCATCCCTGGGACAGTCGATTTTCACAAGTTTCTCTTGAGGCGAATTTTTTACCAGAAAAAGCGTTTGCCGTGGACAGAAACAAGAAAAATAACAACTACTTGGTGTCAGTGATATACCATAAGGTGAATGTTTTGAGTACTGATCTGAAATAAGAGTTTGGCCGATGAATTCTGCGAAGGGACTGCGGCCATTTTCAGTAATCATCCGCTTCAGAAATACACATATCGAGTAATCGATAGTTTTGACTACTGGCCTCCCAGAGTGTGGTGCATATTTGACATGAAATTGATCAGAAGTTGTTGCAACCAAAATAGAGCGAGAATGTCTGTTATAGTATCTGGATCATATACGTACACATTTTTAGTCAAATGGCTTTCGTTTTCGTCTTTATTAAAGAAAAACTGTAAAGTGTTTTCTCTTTGTTGGTGTCCATCTTTGACATGTGCTCAGATAATACTAAGTCAAGCAATTACAAAACTGCCTGAAGCCCTTTTTTAGTACGAAATTGTACCTTTCCATCGCCATATAGTATATAGCAGCTTGCACTATATAAGTCATTTATAAAAGAGACTCAAAAGCCCGTAACCATAAAGTTAAACTTTCGCTTTTCTTCTGGAGAATGTTCATCAATATCAAAATATTTTTACGAATTATTTGAATTTTTAGGCAATTTTGGGAGTGGCTCGATGGCTGATCGAATTTTATAAGAAGTTTCTGTTATATTCAGCTTTATGAAGGTCAATACCAACTGATGACGAATTATGGCGATATTTTCAATATGGGTCCAAAGGGAGCATTTCTAACCAAATTTCGTGTGCGGAAACGTTGCGAATGTTGGAAAATGCTTATGGTGATTCAAAAACACAAGCCCATGAGCAGTACAAAGCTTTCAAAGACTGTCAACAGATCATTGAAGACATGCCTCGTTCTGGAGGATCTCGACCTCTTGACGAAAAAACTAAAAAAGTGAAGAATGTGGTGCTTAAAATTCGCCAAGTAAGTGTTGTAGAAATGTGAAGAGCTCGACAACTCTCACGAGTCCGTTGAAATGATTTTGATGGATATTTTAGGTATGAAACGCGTTCTTGCTCGACTCGTCCCTATAAAGCTGAAGTTTTAAAAAAAGATTACCGTAAACAGGTTCCTTTGGACGAATTCCAATTCCACATTATTGCAGGGCAGACATGACTTTATCAGTTTGACATGCAACCAAGTCAACAATTATCGGAATAGATTCCGTTTTGAGTCGATCGAAGAGATAAAACAAAATTTCCTGAAGGAACTGAGGGCCATCTCAAAAAGTGCTTATGGAAAGTGTTTCGAGAACTGGCAAAATCGTTGACATTAGTATATTAGACCTGATGGGGACTAACTTCAAGACGACAAAATAAACATTGATGAATAATTAAATACTTTGCATTTTATTTATAATTTCCGGGTACTTTTTTGTCACAAGTTATATAAAAGATCAACTGATCCGCTAAAGTTGAGACCAATACCTCTAAGTAACTTACTAAACCCTTAACTCCATCGTTACTGTTTGTTATTCGCCCCACGGCACTGCCGCTAAGGCCTAAGACTCGTCACTTACGACATTCCGGCCTACTCCTCAATCATTTTTCTGTTTATGCTGCGTTGCAAATCTTTCTTTCTTAGCTTTTTCAAAACTATAGCACACAACGCTCTCATGCGGTCCCACACTAGTTTCGATTCAGTCATCAACCGCACTATGTTATTCGCTGTTACTCGTTCCGTTGTTAATTTCTCTAAACTGTCGCTCTTCTTCTCATACCGCCGACAGAAAGAGAAGATTTGCAGCGCTTTTTCTGTCCTGTGTCGCAGAAGGAACAATTCGTCCCGTAGTCATGTCCACATTTATAGAGATACTCTCTAGAACGTGTCCCGTCAAAAACTGCATCAGGTAGAAATCTGTTTCTCCGTGTTTCCTTTCCATGCTTGTACATTTCTAATTAGCCGTGGGTCCATCTCCCTTTGTAGCTGCATCCCAATGTTTTTGCCATTCATTGAAGCTTGTTTGCCGATCCTCCACCGCTAATCGCCTGCCCAGTCTTGTGGACCTGTCGTATACTCTTTTGAATTTTAACGACATAATCTCTGGTGGAATGATGCCCGCTTTAATTCCAACTGCTTTGTGGGATAAGGTAGATGCGCACGTGGCTCTTAGTAAACGTTTTTTGCTGTAATGATAGTCCCCATATATGTAGGTGACACGTATATCAGAATTTATTGGATTAATTTAACCAATATGCTCATCTATTTTTGGCTTGGTTCACCAATATTGGCCATTCTTCTTGCTAGAGTTGCCGTTATAGGCGCTTCTTTCTGACTTACCTTTTCGATGTGCGCCTTGTAGCCAAGTCTATTGTCTATCAGTACTCCTAGGTACTTCAGCGACTTCAGTGTCCTGATACTATGGCCGTCGATGTTTACTTTTGTGTTTTCAAGCTTATTCCTGTTTCTGATCAGCTTCTGTTTTTGCCCAGCGAGTTACAGGTTTGTAATTCTTTGACCGTTGACGCCACATGATAGCAGAGGTTCTCAGTCACTACAGTTATGGCAATATCGTCCGCGTACCCGGTGTTCTGTACCTGCTTCGGGAGAGACGGAGGCGCAGCACTCCATAACATTGGGCTAAATACAGAACCTTGTGGCACTCCGTCCGTTACCGCAGACTATATTTGTCAGTCATCCGTATCATACAGTATATTAAATTTTATAAAACTAAGCTTGCTTGAAGTCGCACAATATTTATAAAGTTTACTTTTGTTTTCTTTCTAGTGAAAATAATGAGGCAACCACTTTGAAGCACCAGCGCTACGCCGCGGCTCAAAGAAGCGAGACTCTCTACTGCAACACACGAAAATCGCATAAATTACGGATCAGTGAAAATGTGCAAAATCGCGACGTTTACAAAATCCGTTAAGAATACAACAAATACAACGCACACACTAACATTTCTCAAATCCAATTACAAATACAAACGCAGAGTGCACACAAGCATGACGCATACGCACGCAACGCCAAGAGCGCGCCAACCACGGCGACGCGCTGCAATTGCGGGGGCAGAGAACCGCTCCGCTAATGCCAAAAATACATTAAATAATGCAATTAATCAAATAATCAACACTAAACGAATTACATGTGAAATTAAATTAATATTTAAATTATTTATTTTTTGCGTCGGCCATCTACTGACGCACACACCTTGCCATACCCGCGACGACGACCGACGCCCGAGTGACAGCGTGGCGCTAACGCAGCGACGACAAGTCGTCGGCGGACGCTTTGATGACACGAGCCATCAACGGCGAAATTATGATAAAGTGTCGAGCGGGCGATGCCAAATCGCGCAGCGTCTCCATCAATGGAGGCAAAGACAGATGCGTCAACACGCCAACAACAGCCAAACTCGGCTAGCGCCGCGGCAGCAACAACAACAGCAGTGTTTATATGTGAGCGGCTTGGCGTGTAATCAAAGCAGCCGTCGCTGCAGTGACAGCAATTGGCAAGATTTATCGCCGGTGGTCGCGCGGCTGTCAACAAAAGCAACGGCAACAGCAACGACAACAACAACAACAACAATGCTGCAACGGTGGCACACATCGTCAGCCAGTGCCGGGAATGGACGCCTTAATGTGCTCTCAACACTGGCGGCAATATTATTTATGGCATTGGCATTCAATGCGACGCCTCTAGTGGATGGTGAGTAATCAATGTTGCTATTGTTGTTGTGTGAGAATGCATGTAATTGGCATGTTAGCGCGTACGCGCCTGCGTGCATGTGTGTGTGTGTATGTGTGTCTGTGACGTTACATCTTAATAAGTGACATTGATGTCCTAACTGATTCGTAGCCGTCATGTCATTTAGACAAATGTAGACAAATGCCTTAACGAGTCCACAGCAAAGTGGTTATTTGAGGTAGAGGTGTGAAAACGTTATTAGACTGTGTAAGGAAGGGTTAACTGCGCATGAAGACGCGTATATTATTGACTATACAATTGAAGTAATTTAAATTCGCGTTGGAAGGAAAAATAGGTCGGTGGTAATAAGGGATTATGCGCGTGAGTATTTCCCGAAGAGTTATGAGTTCAAATTCGTCCGAAGACACTCAGATTTTTATTTTTTTTTTTCTAAAGTGTGGTTTTCCCCGAGGCAAATAATATCAATTCTCTGGCTTCCATCTCTATTACTTATAATGAGAGCTTCTCTAAATATTATGATGATGCATATAAACTTTAGAAGTCCTAAATATACCCTTCCGAACTTAGAGTGTTCTGAATGCATCATACAGTCTACGAACAGCTGATAAAACTTATGAGAAGTATACGACCGAAATAATATTGTGGGAATAGCATTACCTGACGATCATCGCTATCCGAAAAACCTTATGTAGGCTTAGATTTCCTCTTGGTCGGGAAACACCTAACTTAGCTTAGGTTAGGTTAGATGGCAGATCGTCAAGATCATCGCATTTGCTAATCGCACTACCATAAGTAGACCTCTGTGATCTCATAAAAGAAGATGCAGGATCCGATCTTATAAATCGGCAAACCGCTTTGAGGCGTTTAATTTCTAATTCTATTCGCTCAGTAAGATATATAAAAGTGTGAGATCCCAAGTGTTTAAAAGTTTGAGCTCGCGAAGGTAGGATAATCAAGAAAGATGAGATTTATTCAACTCATCTTCTTTCATACAGCTTCTGGAGCTGACATCCGGTAAGATTTTCAATCTTACATCATGAACGCCGATAAGGCAATGACCTATTATAATCACCACGACAAGGAAAAGGCTAGCCCTTACCTAGAGCAAAGAGCTCTCTGGATATTAATTGATCGATCTTGGGCCAAAAGGATATTGTTATAGCTTAAGAACCGATAGTAGCGCAGCGTAGCGCTCTAAACTCCCACAAAGACCCGCTATCCAGTAGCAGAAAGCGCGGGGAGAACGGAACACCCACCCATTCCGATTCTCTTGATAGCTGGTTTAGAGTCCCTTTCCTTTCCAGCTCGTCAACTTTGCAGTTACCTGCGATTCCGCTGTTGTGTGGCACCCTCACTCACTGGTCTTATTACAAATTTACTTGTTGCTATTGATAACGAAGTTAGGCATTCCTTAACAATGCTATCGGACTGGTTAATCTTTCTGAAGAAAGCTGCACTTCGGAACAATATTTCTATAGCTACCATAATGGTAGTAACCTTAGTTTAAAACAATCTGCAGTAGTCAAGAAGTCCAAAACTGAAGTTTATAGAGAGTTCCTGATATAATCCTACCCTAAAACTCTCCATGAAGGTTTGATTCATCCGTAAAGAAGCTCACAGCCCGGCAACTCCAGCGCCAACTTCTCGCAGGTATTTGAACAGAGAAAATACCCGCAGAGTTTGTAGGTAAACAAAAGAACCTAACTCTTTCGAGTTTAGGAAGATTTTAACATCTTTGCTTTGAAATTTCTCTTTCTTCTATATTGTTTGTAGGATTTTGTACGAATAAAAGTACTTCTATTAGATAATCTTATAAACCACTAATTTCGATCCATGCACCAGTTTATAGGCTTTGGGGGGTAGGTGTGGGCGTATAAGATTGTCCTATCGTTCTTAAACGATCTTAAGAATGCTCTCCCTCAGCCCTTGTTAGCAAATTATTGCCAATCTTTCTAAATCAATGTTACTGTAACTATTCACAAGAAAGAATTAGTCAATTCTCCACCTCTTCACCTGAAAGAAGCCTAATTCACTTCACATGGGAGACACCTTTATAAACATTAAGTATATTCTCGACCTTTGATATTTAATGTAACTTGATACAGGCAATTTATCAGCTCTTCGTCGCCTAATTCAAAGAGATCGGACAGTAATCCATCATGCCAGCAGCTTTGTTATTCTTTGTTGTCGATTATTATACGGTGCTTAATGATAGATCTATCCTACTCACTTCTCAGTAGTTGTTTTTGTTCTGTTTTTGACATGTGATTTTCAATGAGGTAATATGTATGTATTTTATGCCCTGAACAGGGTATATTAAGTTTGCCACGAAGTTTGTAACACCCAGAAGGAAGCGTCGAAGACCCTTTGAAGTATATAGTATCTAGTGCTGGTATGGAAAACTTTTGCATTTGACAAGACATATTCACGAAATTTGGCATAGATTATTTTCTAAGGCAACAATGTAATCTCCAAAAAAATGGCCAATGCGCAAAGGACCATAAATCTTTCACAGAACCTTTCTCTCGAAAACTCGCAACGTCGACTCATCAGTTGTTGTTGTCGTCCAAGACTCTGCACCATACAGCAGGACGGGAATAATGAGGGACTTATTTTTATTTTTGTTCATCGACAGACTTTACTTTTTAATTGCCTACAAAGTCCAAAGTAGCACCTGTTGGCAAGAATTATACTGCGTTGAATTTCCAGGCTGACATTGTTGGTGGTGTTTATACTGGTTCCTAAATAGACGAAATTATCTACAACTTCAAAGTTACGACTGTCAACTGTGACGTGAGAGCCAAGTCGCGCGCAGAAGATATTTCATCTTGCACTCGTTCACTGCCACGCCCATTTGCTTTGCTTCCTTGTGCAGTCTGGAGGAAGCAGAACAAACGGCGCGGGTATTAAGGCCGATGATATCAATATCAGCTCGGTTCGGAGAGTTCCTTCCCGATCGTGACAGAGCTTTTGGTGTTGCTTAATGTCAGTTTACACAGCCGTATTAGTTTTGCAGGGATACCAAATTCAAACATCGCGGCGTAGAGGCTGCTCCTTTTCGTGTGTGTCGATTCTCCTTTGAGGGGTCTTTTATAAGATTTGGCGCATGGCGAATATCTGGTCGGTTGCTGATTTGTCAGGTCAAAAGCCACACTGATAAGGTCCAGGTGTGCTGTATCGGCAGAGGGAACTATTGCTCCTTATTCCTTCAAAAATAAAGCAGACCATAAGTTGTAGTGGAGATTGTTACAGAGCCAAAACTTAGGACTTTTTCGTGCCTGAATTGCAGAGTATTGATGTGGACGACTTTGGTTTCAAGAAGATGGCGCTCTAGCCATACAACCTACGGACCAATTAATTTATTAAAGGAAGCTGTTGGCGAACGCATTATCTCGCATCATGGGCGTGTACTGTCGGTTTTAAGATCGAGAGAGTTTGCATTGTTATATAATATTATTTTTTGTGGGGTTATAAAGCAGTGGCGGTTACTTCTCCGAAATCAATTTTAAAACCTAGTGGTAAATCCTTATCATTATGCTTAACTCTACGCTATAACATTAATATGAAAAATGTTTTAAAAAACACCCTTTACAATCTCAATAGCCAATATGTTTCCTTTAATCACAAACTTGACACTGATTTTGGTGGCATACAAAAACAACAACAATTTCGTTCGTTCGACTCCTTAGGTAAAAGGGAAAACATTTAACCGCTTCTAATAGCTGTGGGAAAAAATGAATCATTGAAGAATTGTTTGAAATCCAATCATTCAGTCAAAAATTTGCTAATTCCGCGAAATCCAAAACAAACAAATCGCTTTTAAAATAAATTCACCTCATAAAAATCGGCAGACATAAACAAATGAATGTGGATAGAAATAGAAATTGAAGTAGAAATAGAAATAGCAATAGGAAAGAGGCTTTATGGCTAAACGTGTCGATTTGAAGCATAGGCAAATTCCATTTACGGCCAACGCAATCGAAATGTTCCTGAATCGCTTGTTAATAAACTATCACGCTAATACTTTTGTTTGTCTGTGTGTGTATATAGATTTGTTGCGTATATTTAGCTTTTGCATATTTATAGCGTCTACTTCTGCACTCTGTGAGTTTCTGCGAGATGAATGGCAGTCGCGCGTGGGAATTAATGACCGCGCATGCACGCTTGTTTACGCTCGCCAAGCGCCCCGGCGACTTCTTCGACTGCAAAATCCATAAGTGATTTGTTTATTGATACTTATGAATCAGTTGGTTGTTGCTTTTGTTATTGACTTTATTTTTATATATACCGCTTATGAGTGCATATCTCACACTTGAATTGGGAGCACGACACTGAGCACGACGACATTTGCTCACCGGAAGTATGATTGTTTCCCGTGTAAACGGTTTGTTTGCCACCATAACAATTATTTGGGGCTTAAAATTGTTATTTTTATACTTTCTTTAATTGGTACAAAATTGAGTTGATCCAATATTACGATTGCTTCTAACTGCTGAAATTAATTCTGTAATAAAATATACTAATTTGTATTCTCTAATGTGGTTATGGTTAATATTCCCCATAATAGGTTTAATGTATATAGTATCTTCTTAAGTCGGTTAAAATAGGTGCTATTTTAGCGAAATGAAGCTTTCTCGTAAAAATATGTTGTTAGACGCTTAATATGAATTGAATTGGTTTAAACCATGGTGCAAACCTCACATTCTTAATATAATAAATTTCGATCCTTTGGTTGAGCTTTTGAACATCATCTCGATATATTAAATTTAGTCTTTTCTACTAGCATTTTGTCTGATATGTCTTAATGAAGGATGACTTTAATGTAATTTTCGCTGACGGAATGTAAAACATAATTACAAGATTAATTTAGTCTCTGACTTACTCGTATAATACAAGTCGATAAGATACAAATTTTATTGTATTTTATAATAATAGACGGTTTCGTCGAACAATAAATATTGAGCACTTTCGCAAGATTTTTGAAATCAATTTGTGTTCAAATCTGAAGATAACAAGAGTATGAAATGTTCGGTTACTACCGAACTTATTCCTTACTTACTTATTATTTTTTTTTTATCCTACCATTCCTTGGTTTAACCCCATAATATATCGCTCTTATTCCACCTTACAGCCGGCGCCTGCTGGCGTTCGTCACAAAGTAATGGCAAATGCAGCGAGATTTACTTGAGGAACAGCACCAAAGCCGAGTGTTGCCGCTATCCGGAGCTTTTCTACACGGATCGTGATGTTACCGATGTAGAGTTCTTCTTCACAACAACCGTTGGTGATGGAATGACTTGCTCACCTTGTGCGCGTAAGTAACCAAGCTTTATAAAAGTTTTTCGCGGACTATTAACCGTTTTTAGATCTACATATACTCGCCGAATTTTACTATTTTTTAATTATGCGAAAACTATTTTCTTTTTTACCGTTTCTTTCAAATATAGTTAGCTGCAAGAGCATGCAATGCGGTTGGAATAAGAAGTGTGTCAAGCGCAAGGGCCGTCCAAAGTGTGTCTGCGCACCGGAGTGTGGAGCGGCCAAGCGACACAAGCAACGGGGCCAAGCGAAGATTTACCGTGGACACGAACCACACAACGAGCAGTTGCGAATGAATAGGCATATCATCGCTGGCGCATTCGGTGCCGGTGCTGCTGGTGAAGAAGCCGTTGAAGGCGACAGCGCTGCGGCATTCTTCAACGAAGGCAAGTCGCCACGCGACATACGTAGTTTAAGTAGCGAAATTACAAATGTTAATTTAGGTGTTGAACACCAAATGCAAATACAAAATCAAAATCAAAACCAAAGAAAACTGATTATAATGCAAAGTCAAAGCCAACAGAAGCCTCAGTTAAGTAGACGTGTAGAGAAACCGGGAAGACTTTTAATAACGGCCAATGTCGAACATGACACAGAGAAACCCGTCCAACAGCGTATACAGATTATTAGTAATGTAAGAATGAATAGCCGAAAACATCACAACCACTTTAGTCGCGACGCTTTCGATGATGAATTCAACGACGAAGAGGATGATGATGAAACTAATGAAGACGACCGCGACGAGAACAACGATGATGATGATGACGATGCTTTTGCTGTTGCTGTTGCGAATAATGACGACGATGATGATTTGGATGATTGGTTGGATGACGTCGTTGGCGCAGAATCGACGGGCAATCATCGGCGTAGTAGCGATGATTCAACAAGAACACCACCGTTGGAGTCACGACGAACCTACCATTTGCCGTCTAGACATAAGGCAAATAAAAATTCAAATCACAACAAGAAGCGGAGACAACATGAAAATGAAATGGAGCTCAGCAAGCGCCAGCAGGAGAATAGCAGCAACAACAATTTCGCCATAATAAAACGTTTTCAACCGGCAGCAGCATCCAGCGCATCAAATGCCAGACGGCTCGAGAACGCTCCAAATCACGAGGAGGTGTTGCCATCAGCAGGCGATACGGTGAATGTTAATAGTGCCAGCAAAGGCAACGGCAACGGCAACAACAATAACAATTACAACAGCAATAAAGGCAAAGGTAAGCACAACATTGACGGCGGCAGACAACGTGAACGTCATCACCATCAGCAACGCAAACGCAAACATCAGAAGCAACAACAACAACAGCAACAACAACAACAACATCAGAGTAGCCATCAGCACAATCACCGCTCACATAAAAAGCACAAGAAGCTAAAGGATCACAATGCTAACAACAATGACAACAATGTGCGCACGCGCACCTCGTCTGCAACATCCTCGTTGGCCGCGCACAGCGATAACATACCGATGGCAACGGCGGCAACAACAACAATAACAACACAAACGCCCATAGTATCAACAACAATGGAGTGGCAGACAACAGCTGCTACCACTCCCGTAAATTCCATGTCGCCGTCTGATGATCGTCGTTTATTAAATCACGGAAGTCATATTGCAAAATCATCGCCGTCGTTGGCAGTGAAAAAGCAAAAAATCGGCGCATCGTCTGAGGCGTTTTTCGGTGCTGATGCTGTTGGTGCTGGCGATGGAGGTGTTGCCGCTGACGTTGGCAAATCATCTCTTAATTCAGATGACTCGACACTAGTGGATGGCATATACGATGATTTCAATGTCTACGGATTCCCGAATCGTCAATTTGAAGTAGCGGTGAGTTTCACCTGAATCATTGCGTCTCCCTTTCTTCTTATTATTTTTGTATTTGGTTCTTTAATGGATTTTTAGTTGCGGCTACAATCTTGTTCTTTGCTTATTTTCGTTGAGTCCGCAAGTTTGTATTCGAACTCCACCGGTTCACAAGCTTAATCGATAAACTCGGCTACCATCTAGAGGGCTTATATCATGCTTATAGCCACTGGGGGTTCCACACGGCGGTTTGGGTATCAAAATCCCCTTCGAAATCGTAGAATTTAATTCAAATTTAGAAGAATTTAGAGAATAATAGCAATTTCAAAATATGATGCTCAGCAAATTCTCTCCCCCCAGAAAGAGATTCTGAATCCGCTACTGTCCATAGCTTTCTAACCTAATCTAGCAAACCTTCATCCTACAAACTTTTTTTATTAGTTTTTTTGATCTAGAAAAACTTCTACTCTGAAGTCTAAATCCAACTTCATAGATTAGGTTAGGTTCGGTCGTAGGGTTGATCCTCAATAATAAATTTTACTTGAACAGCTGTTGGTACTTTATGTTACCCACAAGCTTCTAAAAGTGGATCGCTTACCACGAAGCGATTAATTTCTATCCCAGCCACTTCGATAGGTTTGCCGAAGGTATGTCAAGTAGAGTGATTCGATTTACAGGGAGCTAAAAAAACAGAAAAATCGCGAGTGCTAAAAATTGGGTCGTTTTTTTTTTCTAAAAATTCGCGTACGCGGTAAATGTTGTACTGACTAAACTGAATAACTTTTCCTAAGAGTCTATGCGTCTAAAACCGTTTCAAGCCAGCGAAGTTTTTGAGGAAAAATTTTATTCCAAATAATATTTTGAGATATCCAAATAAAATTTAATACATAAGTGCATTTTGACAATCTTTTGATGATTTTCGGAATCGGACAGATAGATCATCCCCATACAACCGATTATCTAGAATTTTAAGCTTCGTCTTAAAAAATCGCTGTTTCGAAAATGGTCACAGACCCATAGTCTACGAGTATTAGGCAAAGTGTTTCAGTATAATCAGTCGAATATTTTCCGCATACGCGATTTTTTAGAAAAAAAAGACGACCGATCTAGTATCTACCGAGACATTTCGATTTTAGTTGGAAGGCTGACGAGATGGTTCCACTTCGTTTTCCTCCATAAAACTCTTATCCTGCCATCAATGCTAATAGAAAGCTTTGTTTAGTTTCACTGACACTATCAAAACAATAATTTTTCTATTTTATATTCTAGCTTCAATCATCTTTTTTTTAAATATGTTGGATTATTAGCCAAATAAACAGACCCAATCCTAACCAATTTACTAAAAATAAGTCGTTTAAAAGAATCTGCATATTTCTATCCTTGTATATTTATATGTCAAGTTCTCTTAAGTCTAACCCACCTTACTAACACGTTTAGTTAGTAATAGGTTGTCAAAAAAGTCTTGCGGTATTTTCGCTACTTGCCGCTGAAAGCTCGTAGTTCTAGTTTAATTCGTCGTGTCGGGTCATGCTATACCTTTTTGGAAAGCACATTTCACGCGCTAACACGTGTATGATTGATTGTCGTTTCTTTTAAGTCCTTCGTGAGTTATAGCGTTGCAAACATGGAGCAAAACAAAGAGAAAATACGGCATACAGTACTAATACGATAAAGGCAAAAATGCATCTCAAGCCGCCAATAAAATTTGTGCAGTTTATGGACCCGATACAGTTTCCATTTCCACCGCACAACGATGGTTTCAACGTTTTCGTTCTGGTGTAGAGGTGGTCGAAGATGCGCCACGCTCCGGAAGGCCTGTCGTCGAAAATTGCAATAAAATCGCTGAATTGGTCGAAATAGACCGGCATAGTAGTCATCAAACCATTATAAACCATTCGAAGAAGCTTGGAGCTACTAAGAAGTTCGATGTATGGGTGCCACACTAATTGATTCAATAAAAATACCGCAAGACTTTTTTGACAACTCATTAATATGACAACTGCAATTAAAAAATCTCTTTTGTTGATTTTATTGAAAAACAAAAAAGTGGCATGCTCATTATCATCAGTTTTATATAAAGTGCATTCTAAATAATTGAATTATGATTTTTGAACATGTTTTCAATAGGTAGAAAATTTCCATGGCCCACATCCGGTTTGTGGCACAGATGGTCGCACTTACAACACGGAATGTCAATTGAAGAAACGCGCCTGCCGCACCACCAATCCAACGCTGGCTGTGGCATATCGAGGACATTGTCGTAGTGAGTATCATTTTTAATTTTTAATTATTACAGAAAAAGAAAACGCGAAATAATTTATATGAAAAATAAATTTGCTCCGAATTTATTCAAGATTCGATAAATACTAAGCAGCACAATTTTCCTCATTTTTATCACCACATAACTGACATTTTAAGTCTGTGCATGTAGGTGCCTTCTCGTGACTTTGTAGTACTAAACAGTTATTGCTCAAGGCCGTTATACTCAAGGCCAACGTTATACTCTTATAAAGAGCTTTGTTACATGAGTTCCATTGCTCTGCGTATGGCAATCTACGAGTATGAGTCTTTCGATGTGTGTGTGTGGCCTGATGTTGTGCACACGTTTCAATTCCTCTCTTATTGATCAAAGCTGGGCGCTTCTGGGAGACTGATTTCTTTTGACGATCCAATTGTTGGCATCACAAGTACGATTTAAGAGTTTGGCCGTAAGGAAGCGGCTCATAACTACTAACTAACTCTCTGACAATATATAAAATACGGCTAAGTCTAGTAAACCGCCAGCATAAAAACGCCCAGATAGTTCATGACCTCAAACAAAAACCACCCTGCGAGAGGACGATCCTCGTAGCATTGGACTTGTCAAAAGCCTCTGACATATTTTGGACTATAAACTATAATGACGTCGGGCAATGGAAACGATAACATGTGCTCAAAACTAAACGGCTATCTCTCCGACCTTTCACACTTCCTCGCTGTATGGAACCTAACACTCTCATCCACTAAATCCACAACGACCATATTTACAATATATTAGTATTACAGTCAGTGGCGTTAAAATCCGACTGTCAATAACCTTAAGATTGTAGATGTGACACCAGGCGGCCTGTGCTTTTTCATTTCTCACACGATTATTGCCAAAGTACGGAGCCGCAAAAAATCCTCAAGTCGCTGGCCGGCGGCACATGGGAAAAACCATTGAAACGTTGTTGGCAACATACAAGGCAATCCCTCTTTAAGTCTATTCTCTCCCAGTGAATGGCGTACTTGGAGTCAAATCACTACCCATTGCATACGACGAGCTCAAGTTGTCAAGAGAATCGGGGGTGACCCTTGCGCAGTTTCGTTCTGAATACTGTAGCAGGGCAAACTCCTACTTATCCAGAATCGATCCCGACATAATAAATATACTATTGTGCCCAAAAAATAATATTATTAAATATTTATTTTGAAAATTCTTTAATTATTCTTCCAAATCAATTTCATCCCCTTCAAAGTAATCCCCTCCCGATGCAATGCACTTATGCCAACGGATTTTCCAATCTTCGAAACACTGGTTGTAGTCACTTTCCGGGATGGCCTTCAGTTCCGTCTTCGCTGCGGCTTGAATCTCCTCTGTCGTATAAAAACAATGTCCCCGGAGCGGTCTTTTGAGCTTAGTGAACAGCCAAAAGTCGCACGGCGCCAGATCAGGTGAATACGATGGTTGCGGAACGATATGGGTTGAGTTTTTGGCGAAATGATCACGAATTACGAGGGCAGTATGGGATGGTGCATTGTCGTGGTGTAAAAACTAAGAATTGACTTTCCACAATTTCGGCCTTTTCAGGCGGATAGTGTCACGCAAATGACGGATAACGTTCATATAATATTCCTTGTTGACTGTTTGACCGGTTGGAAGGAATTCATAATACACAACACCACGATAATCGAAGAAAACAGTCAACAAGACTTTGATTTTTGAGCGATTTTGGCGCGATTTTTTTGGTTTCCGCTCTCTTTTGGCACGATATTCGCTCGATTGGTCGGTTGTTTCGGGGTCGTAAGCATAGTTCCAAGTCTCATCGGCAGTTATAATGCATTTCATGATACCCTGGTAGTCGGAAAGCATCATTTCACACACTTCAACGCGACGCCTTTTTTTTTAAAAATTCAATGCCTTCGGTATCAGTCGAGATTTGACGCGCTTGAGGCCAACATCCTTCAAAATGGTATTGGTTGAACCTTTCAATATGCCAACTTCATCAGCAAGGTCTCTAATTGTTTTTCAACACCAAATCTTTGATTTGTTGAACGTGAGCTTCGTCGGTTGAGGTTGATGGTCGCCCTGGACGCTCTTCGTCTTCTACACGTTCACGGCCGACTTGGAACTCACTATACCTCTTGTAAACATTTTTTTTAGACATAGCCTCATCACCAAAGGCTTTCTGCACCACCCTCAACGTATCCGCAGCAGAAAATTGATTGCGTTAACAAAATTTAATGCAAATTCTTTGCTCAACAAATTTCGACATCGCAAAAAACGAAAAACTCACTTTTAGCAGCTCACAAAACGACACGTATCTCAAACACTAATAAATATTTTGCCATTAAATTTGACATAAATGTGACTGACAGTACTACGAACTTAAAAAAAATAATTCTCCAAATCCTTCGACGAGCGCAGTTTAAATTCAAATGTCCCCTTATTTTTGGACACAGTAGTATGTCCAGCATGCAACGAGTCCTCGCTTGACTCCACCCACCTCTTTGCATGCCCCGCTAAACTAACAGATCTGACATCCCTCTCCTCTCCCTTTATTTTGAAGCGAAGGAAAAATAGTACTACAAAGATGGTATCGAAGAGTCGGAGGGTCGCTATAATCAGTGAAGGCAACTATTATGAATAACTAAAGTAGTTAACCCTTATTTTTCTATCTATATACAATATGTGCTTACCATATATGTAAATCTTTTGCGATCGGCGACGCACGAAGTAAGAGACATGCTCCGGCCGTGCACCTGACATTAACACTTGATATCGTGGCAAAGCTGATGTGAGTCAAAAGAAAAAAGAGGTAATAAATTAAATATCGTCGTTGATTACATAAAAATACAAAAAAATGAACAAAAAAACATTTTATGTGTGTGTGTGTGTGTTAGTGCCGGTAATCGTTGCCTGCTCGGCTATCTGGCCATGCATTTGCATATGTTTATGCAGCAGGAAGCCATCCGGACGACGGCCAGAGTGCGCTCAAATCGGTAATAAAGATAATCCGAGTCGAGTCTGTAATTTTCCGATGGCAAAATACTTGTTGCACTCTGATTGAATCTGAAAGCGACGCAACGCGTTTCAAGCGCTTGGCAACCGTACATTTACGATGGCAACAGCAACGCGTGCCTAAAATGCTGCAGCAACAATTTAACAACGACAATAGCAACAGAGCAAGCAACAGTTGGCTATTTTTGCTATTGTTGTTGCTGTTATTATTATTGCCGCCACAACTAATGACGCTGACGCTGACTATTGCCACGAGCCATGGCCAAAATAAAAGACATCAGCAGCAACATGAACAACAACACCAACAACGCCACTTGTGAACACTGTCGCCAGCTCGACCAATCGACCAACTGGCAACAGAAATCGGCCAAAGATTGCAACAACAAATCGCGATTGCCACTTGTGGCTTGTCGAACGTCCGTCCGTGACCGTCGCCCGCTCGTCGCTGCTCGGTCGTCGGTTGTCTGCGATGCGTAAAATAATTTCATGAAAAATTATATTGCAATTTTGTTGGTGTCACAGATGGCGCCAAGGCGTTGCCGCTTCGCTGCAATGTTCAATGATAAATTTGACAGTTTATTAGTTGCAAACGAGTGATTCGCTGGTTATACTAGTTGTTCATGTTGCTATTGTTTGTTAACTATTCGCCATCTGCATTCAATTGGCGCTAATGTTGTTGTAATATGATTCAATTTGGTTCGATGGCTGGTTGAGCATGGCAAAACAAATTAAAAGCAAAACCTGTGTGCCTATTTTTAGAACTCACTTTCAAGCGCAATTTGTTGTTGTTGAATCGGCAGTTGGTTGCATATTGCCTTCAAATATTTTCGTAAGTCGCCCCAACTAACATACGTACAAGTACAGTTGTTTCGAGCACTTAGCGTTGCTAAAGATTATATTTGAGCCCCAAAGGCTTGAGAATTTTATCTGTGTTCAACCAGTTGAGTTTGGAGTTGGCTGCCTGTGGACTCAAGACTAGTGAAGCCATTTCTAGGCTCCTCGAACTCGTCTCGGAATTTGAGAAGTTAACTACAATCGATCGTATTGAGGATTAAGATTTGAGGGCATGCACCTGGAATATCCGGTCTCTCAATGGGATGGTGACGCTGCCCAGCTAGTTGATGTCCTCGTAAAAGTGAAGGCTGACATCATCGTCGTTCAATAAGTGTGATGGACATGACGAGGATTGAGATGAGTGGGTACTTGTGGTATTTACTGCATTGGCCATATAAAAGAGCCCTAGCATTCACCCCGATTGATGAAAGTCTACCCACAATCCACATCAAAGCGAAGTTCTTCAACTTATCACTCTACGCAACGACGGAAGAGAGGACCATTTGACCAAAGATGCCTTCTATGAGCTCATGGAGAACATCTATAAGAGCTGCCTCCGTCACGATGTCAAAATCATGCTTTGTGACGGTCAACTCAGCCTCCATAAAAAAAACATCTCCAAATGGGTTGAGGCTAATCGGCTTCGCCAAGTCCCGAATTCATCAAGCTACCTGGCTGTCTTCGGTTAGGAAACCCTCCATCCAGATCGATCGTGATTTGATAGACAGAAGACACATCTCCAGTGTTTTAGACGTGCGCACGATCCGAGGTCCCAGCATTGACTCGGATCACTAGCCGCACCCACCTCGGTGCATCAAAAAAAAAAAAAAAACAAGTCAATGAAAACCATTGATTTTCGGAAAAGCCAAAGAAACAGTTGATGAGATAATGAGTGCCGTGTCGCAGTGAAGAGAAAACAGACTACCTCGCAACTTTGCAACCGACCACAACACTTGCGGGATGAGATAGATACCGAGAGTTAAAGAGAGATGTGATACGCATTTGCAGACAGAGAAAGAAAGAGGCCGAAATGCGTGAGTACGAAGAGCTTGAAAAACTGGCAGAAGGGGTAATGTCGAAAATTCTAGGTAAAGATGCAGTGACTAACAGAAGCTTTCAAGACCGAAGCATACTTTTGTAGAACCCTCAGAGGTGACCTAGGGACTGACGCCCAGAGCACACAGAAATTATGGAGGCTACACTTCTCCAGCCTGCTGAATGGTAGTGAACGTACAACGTCAGAAGAAGGCGAACCCGTTTCCGCAATCGATGACAATGGAACAGACGTTCCATTGCCCGACCATGAAGAAGTTCAAACAATTTCCGGTTTGAAGAACAACAAAGCGCGGGGGCGAATGGATTGCCGGCCGAGCTATTTAAACACGGCGGCGAAGAATTGATAAGGAGCATGCATCTGTTTCTTTGTAGAATATGGTTGGACGATAGTATACCCAATCCGCAAAAAATTAGACCCCACAATCTCTCGACGAACAAAGACCAAATTTTGCAAGTCGTTCAGTATCCACGTCCTGCTAAATGGTGCAGAGGAATGGACGATGACAACAACTGATGAATCCGCGTTACGAGTTTACTAGAGAAAGGTTCTGCGGAATATTTATGTCCTTTGTGAATTGGTAATGGCGGACGCCACATTCAATGGAACGTTGAGCTGTATGAGATACACGACGCCATTGACATAGAAGTATTTCAGAGTATAAGAGACAGCGGATACGCTGGCGTACGAATGGATGAAAACACTACAGCTCTGAAAATACTCGGTATAGGATCCCCCAGAGAAAACTGTCAAACGAGCAATGGAATAGCGCTTGAGCCGAAATCGAAAATCTAAAATTTACTGAAGGCACCGAATGCCATTATAGTCGAGGCTTAGAAGAATTACATGGTTAATTGAATTAAGCCTTGGATTGTTTGTATTCGCTCAGGTATCAATAAAAAAAAATAATAATTGTGTTCATTCTGGGTCAAATTTGATCAAATGTTGAACAATAAAACTAAAAATAAGCCAAACAATGGTTATTTCTTCAATCCGTTATGATTTTCAGTTTATCTGGTGTTGAATGAATAAGGTGAAGAATAAGAACCAGTTAGACAAACGGCTCTGTGATAGCCTTAGAACTCATTCTATTAAAATATGTACTTATTTTATTGTACTTTTATTGCATTTTTATTTCCTTTATATGCATATTCCTAATAAACTATCGAACTTGATATATATTTTATTAATTTCATCATCTAAATCACAATAAAAAAAAAACAAAACTTTCGTTTCTATTTTCCAGCTTCGTGCAACGGCGTGAAATGTCTCAACGGTCACACTTGCGTCGAAGATCAATACACAATACCCCACTGTATTGCTTGTAAAATTGATTGCCCCGAAGATGATGCAGCCGCCATTGCAGCGTTGCCGATCGATCCGTCGCGCGCCGTCTGCGGTGTTGATGGAAAGACATATCGTAGTGTTTGTGATATAAACCGAATGATTTGCAAGAGTGGTCGGTCAATTGCCGTTGCATATCCGGGACCATGTCGAGGTAAGTGATATAAATCGATTTTACAATATTCCTAAAGTTGATATGGATATAATGGTTAGGGATTCTCGATTTGCTAAGCTCTCGATGGTAATACCTTATATTCCTCTACTATTTTGGAAAGCTTAAAATGCACGTATTTAAGTTCATTTATTATATATTCTAATTATGTCTAAACATTTGTGAATTTCATCCCGGTAGCTCAAAGATTTTCATCGAATAAACCCATTAGTAAAACTGTTGGTTCAGCCTGTAACTTTACATCAGCACCATATAGCAGGACAGGAATAATGAATGACTTGTAGAGTTTGGTCTTTGTTCGTCGAGAGATGACTTTACTTCTCAATTGCCTACTCAATCCGTAGCAGCACATTTTGGCAAGGGTGATTCTGCGTTGGATTTCAAGGCTGATATTGTTGTTGGTGTTGATGCTAGTTCCAAGTTAGAGGAAACATGGAAACAGGGAGTCAAGTCGTTATTTTATTGTTTGTATAATGACATGAAATATTTCGTCTTGTCCATGTTCAATGCCAGACCTATACGTTTCGCTTCCTTATCCAGTCTGGGCAAAGCAGAACGAATGGCGTGTTGGTTGAGGCCAATGATGTCAATATCATCGGCGTATTTCAGCAGGTGCACACTCTTATAGAAGATTGTGCATTTTCTATTCAGATTCGCAGCTCGAATTATTTTCTTCAGGAGTAGATGGCTCCGGCTTTAAAATCGACGAAGAGGTGGTGTGCGTCGATTCTCCTTTCGCCAGTCTTTCCCAAGAATTGGCCATGATGAAAATCTGGTAGGCAGCAGATTTTCCATTTCTAAGGCCATACTTACAAGTGCCAATCTTTCATCCGACATTATTTTTGTCTATTCTTGTTGACGTGATTTGCTGTACAGAGGCTTCTAAGCATTCGCACGTCATGGACACTAGAGGCATCCATCTATCATGACATGATGGATTCGGTTTTGAACTTTTCGTTTCGGAGACAGCCAAGTACATAGTTTGATGAATTTTTTTGTGCTGGAATCTAGTACTACCGACAACCATATTTCGGGCATCGGCAAACTCGATCAACCTCAATCCATTTGGAGAGGTTGCGCCATGGAAGCGGAATTTTCCATCTGTTGTACCAAAGACGCCTTCTTGGGCCACCGTAGTGTTAAAATCGTCCAAAGTCCAATCTTGACATCGTGGCGGTGCCTGGCGTGCTCCAGCCGCTCATAGGAGGCTAGACGTTCATCCAGCGGAGTGAAGACGAGGACTCGACGACTGATTCTTTCTCCCACCACGATATACACACCGAATTTGGGCTCCTTTATAAGGCCGTGGTAATAAAGACCTACTCGTTTTCGTTCTTGTCCCGTCACTATCACAGTAGGTTTTTCATCTGAGGCAGTTGTATCTTTTTCATTGCACCCCGATTTTTATGTGGCGGATCTCAAGCCCAGCGCACAACTATCTATTTTTACTATCCATTTTTTATTAGTTATTTACGAATTTTTGAAGAGTACAGAAAAAAACTAAAAACTAAAAAAAGTAAAAAATTTCAAAAATTGTGAGCTGACGAAGTGGGGGGTCTCTAAAAATTTCCACGTGACCATGCCCATGATTTCAACCCTCCTAGTTATCTGAAACCAAAAAGAAAAAAAGATTATTAATCTAGAAAAATGTCGCAATGGCCGGAACTACGGAAAAGTGGGAAACATTTTTTTTTTTCACAAAATGGCGACTGTCTGAAAAAAAAATTTTTTTTTGATCACTTTTTCTGACTATTTCGAATTTTTTAAAAATAATAAAAATAAAAATTTTGGGATGGGGCTATTCCAACCATTGACAAGCCCATAAAGAAGACTCTATAAAAATTTCAAGTCTAGTGGAACCTGAGAAATCGTGGGCATCGTTGTGAAAAATTCAGTTTTGAGAAAAATGCGTTTAAAGTTTCGCGTTCCGGCCGAACCAGTTTGGATGGCGGGTCAGAAAAATGCCTATATCTCCGAAAATAATTTGAATTTTAAAAATCCTCTTTTACACATATTCTTGAATAGTTAAACTTTGAAAATATAAAAAAAAAATTTTTGATGATTTCAAATTTCTAGACTAGAATGCCCCCTTAAACCAAATATGCCGGATTGGTTTCGCTGAAGCTTTCTCACTTTCAGCTGTGACCCTTGGCTCCACAAAGGGTTTGCTATCGTATTTTCAACAAAGGTGCCTCACGTTTACAGGGTTCATTGCAGATCAGGTACTTTTTGCCCACCTCAATTTGGTTATTGGGCACTTGCAACAGGCAGAAGCAAATAAATTGCATTTCAAAATCACAATGCAATCACCGAATTAGATCATAATTCCGCATCTTAAATCAAAATATGATAAATAGATTCGCTTATAGATATGTGTGCACACAAATCTACGCGCATTTCGAACATCATTTGGTGTGGCACATGTAACACAATATTAAACTAATTGAAAAATTCACCACCTCACCGCCGTCAGCACCGCATCCGCAGCCGCAATTGCCACAGCGTAACACGGTAATCACTACTAAACTATTTTTATGCGTGTTCGTATGTGTTCGTTGTTGTTGTTTTTGTTTTTGTTGCTGCTTGTTGTTGCAGCTTTTTCAATTACCTGACCAATATTTGCGGCTGCATAGTTAACACAAGACTGACTGCGCCGCCGCACAGCGCATTTGCATGCAAAATCGAAAGCACAAAAAAGTACAAACAACAACAACAAGTAGCACCACTGTCATTGTGGCAATAACACATCGGTGGCAGCACACAAATACATACACATGAACGTGACACTCAACCGCATTTTTGCATTTGATTGAGTCTCCAAGTATCTACACACACACACACACACATACACACAAACCGAAAGCCAGCAACAATTGCCGATTCGCAGATTGAATTTCCCGTAGTCGGCACAAATTGATTGCCGATGTCGCATTGTCGCCACAATTGCTTGTTAGTGCGTGTTGCTGTTGTTGTTGTTGTTGTTGTTGCCAATGATGCATAGCATACCAGTATGGCATCTGTTTGGGGTGAAAAGCACACAGTACAATGACCACATTAACTAAAATCGTCTATGCGCTGTTGTTGTTGTTGTTGTTGCTGTTGTCGTTGCTACATATTGTTGCAATGCTTGCTGTGGTATGTTGTCGCCGCAACTAAAACCGCCGCTGCTGCTGCTGCTGCGCCATGACGGTTTGTGTTGCAATAACTTTGCTGTCACAATGCTGCTACACAGTGTTTTTGTTGTAGTTGTTGTTGTTGTTGTTCGACAACTACTATTGCCTGGCTGGTTGATTGGTTTGATCCGATGCCATGTGACATGCCGTTCGCCACAATCAACAATCACCGGCACAACGCTGCGCCGCAATCTACTTAGCGCTAGCCGCGCTCTATTCTACTTTGCTCGCTGCAGCGAGCGTGTGGTGACTTTGTTTGTGGCTTCTGTGCGATTATCTTACTGAATTACAGAATAAATCGTGTTTACAATGTGGCCGGGAATGGAAATTTGTTACTCGGGTTTCACAATTAATTACATTGCAATTGCTCGTTATTGCTTGACAATTTTATTGCCGATCACTTTACATATCCACATACCCACATGTGTGCTTGTGTGTGTGTGTCAGTGTGTTGCAATATGAAATTATACACTTAGAAGACTTGTGATTGTGAAAAATTACTGGAGGACGTCGCTTGATTAGTTGGCATTAGAATCGGCTTGCAAATGCTCAGCTCAATTAGCAGCGCAGTGGCGAGTTGCGGCTCCGGGTTGCTTTCAACCGAAGATTAGCTGGAGGTGGTTGTGTGCTTGTGCGTTAGACTGGCAGATTGGGTTTCAGTAGCCGCAATCACTGAAGAAGCTTAGACACCAGCAATCTACATTGTTGTGATGGCATGGCTGAGAAAGGAGAGAAGATGAAGTAGAAAAGTCAGATAAAACTTAAGGAAAGGTCTGAATATTTATAAATTTACAGAAAAGTAGAATTTTTATCCATTATTTACTATGAGTATCCAATTTGATACTAACCCTGTTGCTTAAAATCAAGGTCTGCAAATACCTTAAAAGCGACAGACTAGACCTGGGAAGTGAAACAGGGCTTTTTGCATTACAATACAGCCAGTCAGGTACAGATCAGTTAACACAAAAATATATATAACTTTTATAAAGATTCTTCTTCTTCTTTACTGGCGTAGACACCGCTTACGCGATTATAGCCGAGTCAGCAACAGCGCGCCAGTCGTTTCTTCGCTACGTGGCGCCAATTGGATATTCCAAGCGAAGCCAGGTCCTTCTCCACTTGGTCCTTCCAACGGAGTGGAGGTCTTCCTCTTCCTCTGCTTCCCCCGGCGGGTACTGCGTCGAATACTTTCAGAGCTGGAGTGTTTTCGTCCATCCGGACAACATGACCTAGCCAGCGTATAAAGATTAGGTTAGCTCAATCTGGTAGGCCAATAAACCACGCATAGACCAGGTATGGTCCTTTGCGATACCAGATGGAGTTCAGTTACTACATCCATGAGGAATAGTCACACTTTAGGATGCCCGTGCTTGACGCGAAATTTAGCAGACTATGTGGCCTCAGTAACGATACGTAGTTTTGCTAATGCGGGGCAAATGCACAAGAGATGCTCCATTGTTTCTTTGGTGTCTTGCTCTAAACATTTCCTGTCTTCTCAATCTGTCAGCCCCATCCTTAGGGCATGTGTGTCACCAGACAATGACCAGTTAGTAATAGGATTTTTGTGTGTTTACGTTCTACCATTTTGCATATTTCTTTTGTAGTTTTGCATCCAGGTAGCTGGTTCCATGCTTTTGTCCAGATCGTTATATAGATAATACATGAGATTCTCAATATTAATCACGTTTTTGGCAGTGGTCTAGCAACTTAACCTTGGACGAGCTTTGTTAGTCGATTCGACTTATAATCATTGGCCAGGGTTAAAAAGCTGCCTTATGCCTAACTCTGGACAATATATTTCCGAATCAACTCCATCGTCCAATCCATATCTTATCCATACAAATGTTTAGAGTGTTGCGCTTAGCTAACACACCTTTACGCCGACCATCTACGATTGGCTTTGAACCTTCTCTCTCAGTTGAAATATGGGATCATGTAATCGATGTTTGCCAAACCGCCATTACCCACCGAGCTAAGCCCGAATGTTCTATATGTAAATTCTCTTGCACCCAGTAATCACGTCGCCGATTTTGCTGCGCAGTTTTCAACGAAGAGGTCTATAGGTGATACATGGGTGGCAGTTGTTCTTAAAACTCTCGTTTGCACAGTACATATAGTCTCTGAACCCTTTCCATTGGCTTCCGGCAGATGGTTCATACTAGCTCTGGATTGAAATTGATCAGTTATAGCCTAAAGTCGTACAATATCGGCGGTATAATAAAATTAGAAGCATCTTTCGGAGAAACACTTTCTACACGTGGAAATTTTCATGTCGATATCTCAGAAACTAAGAAACTAGCTTACTTATATATAGGGTGGACCATTTCGAGTTCCCCTACTTTTTTAAAGAAAAAAACACAGAAACTTTTAATGTAATGGGGAATGTTTATTATTATTCAAAAGAACATTTTTTGGCATATATTTTTTGAAGATTATCTCCGGCCCTTCCGTTGAGTCCAACTTTCGATGGCTCGTCGTGAATGACACTCGTGACGTTTCGCTACATGGCCTGGATCAAAGCGGCTTTAAACTTTACATATCCCCGCAGTAAAAAGTCTAACGGTGTGATTTCACACGATCTTGTTGGCCAATCGACACGCCCAAAACGTGAAATTGTCGATGTTTTCTTTCAATAAATTTATTGACTAATGGGAAGTGGCGCGTCTTGTCGAAACCCGAGATCACGAGCTTCAATTGCAGGCATCAAATAGTTGGTTATCATGCCGCGATAACGGCCGCATTTGAAAACAAGAAAAAACGTTAACTTCGATTGCACCGAAGCTAAATACCCTTCACAGGTGCATTTCTGTTAGTAACTATGTGTCCAGTTTGTATGGAAGCTATATTACTTTGTTGCCTTAGAAAATAATATATACCATATATTTCGTGAATATATCTTGTCAAATGAGAAAGTTGTCCATACAAAAACTTGAATCCGATCGTTCAGTTTATATGGTAGCTATATGCTCTAGTTAACCGATCTGAACAATATACGAGAAATATTACATTTTTGCCCTAGAAACTAATCTATACCAAATTTCGTGAAGATACATTGTCAAATGCGAAAGTTTTCCATATGAGAACTTGATTCCGATGGTTCAGTTTATATGGCAGCTATATGTTATAGTGGTCCGATATCGGCCGTTCCGACAAATGAGCAGCTTCTTGAAGAGAAAATGACGTTTACAAAATTTCAAAAGGATATCTTAAAAACTGAGGGACTAGTTCGTATATATACAGACAGACGGACAGACAGACGGATATGGCTAAATCGACTCAGCTCAACATACTGATCATTTATATATATACTTTATAGGGTCTCCGACGCTTCCTTATAGGTGTTACAAACATCGTGACAAATTTAATATACCCTGTTCAGGATATAAAAAGTATACCGATGACTCCAAGGTCCACAAACCACGTCAAACCAGTGGTTCCCTCAGCAATTTTGTTTGTTTTCATACCCATTAATCCGCAAATATTATGAAAACGCACATTCTGTAATATGAAAGCGTTAAAAATTAAGTTTGTGCAAGAACTGAAGCCACTCGACCTTCCCAACCGACATCGCATCGTTCTATGGTCTCTTGAAAAGTTCCAAAAAGACACCATTCAAAAAAATAGGTTATTGAAAAAAGTATCTCTACTTGGATTACCCGTTACATACGGACAAACAGACGGACACGGCTAATCCAACTCAACTTATCATTTTTATATTATGTACATATGTATACTTTACAGGGATTCTGACGTGTTCTTCTGAATAATTATTGAATAATAACACAGGCCAACACTCCATTTGCTTCTTTGAATTTGCTGATTGGGTGCGCTGAATTCAAATCTGTAATAAATTTGTTTATATCAGCTCTAGTTTTCATGATATAGCTTTTTCTACCTTTCAATTATGACCGTCTGTCAGTTTTTTCTAATTTTTTTTTTAATCAAAATTTCTTATTTACAGCTATAGTAGCAGCCAAAAAAACATTTTTTTCGGAAAATAATTTGTATCCAAAATATTTTTTCCAAAGGTCTCTGAACTTATCCAGCATATTCTTTACTAATTGAACATAACTTGAAGCTTTATTATTTCCCAAGAAATTTTTTATAACTTGCACCAATGATGCCCACGCATTTCGTTCAATTTCGGTGATGGACTTATCAAAATCGTTGTCTTTCGTAAACTGCCTTATTTGGGGACCGTCAAAAACTCCTGCTCTAATCTTATCTCTACTGATATTAGGCATTTTGCTGCAAATATATGCAAGACATTCCCGATCGCGATTCGGAGCCTTAGCAAACTGCTTCATGAGTCTGATCTTTTCACGTGGAATTAAAGCTTCATTTACAATATTTTTATCGCCAACAATCATTTTTTCTCTCGTAGGCCAATATTTTTGCCGCCAATGTTGTTACTTGGATCTGCTATCCAGAGACACAAAAAGCAAGGGTACTTAGTATAAGCAGTCTGTTGTCCAAGAAGAAAATTGACCATTTTAAGATCAACACGAATGATCCATTGGCGGTCTTGGTATTTTTTATTTTTCATCACTAATGCAATGTTGTTATATTCTTCTTTCATTGTTGTGGAGTGCGCAATTGGAATTGATGCCATTGTGCAAAAAAACGCACTTTAAACTTCTCTTGGAACTGTCCACGAAGAGACGGCAATCGCAAGGTAGATACTTGGATAGCCCCATTTCCTGCATAAGACCATTTCTATTACACAAAACTCCAGATTGCCTTCCTTAGTAAAAAATGTTAAAAAAGCTTTATCCCTGGTGCGATCACTGTGCCCAAAAAATTAGATGACATTGTATTTATTTTGAAAATTCTTTATTTATTCTTCCAAATCAATTTCATCCCCTTCAAAGTAACCCCCTTCCGATGCAATGCACTTATGCCAACGGGTTTTTCAATCTTCGAAACACTGGTTGTAGTCACTCTCCGGGATGGCCTTCAGTTCTGTCTTCGCTGCGGTTTGAGTCTCCTCTATCGTATAAAAACGGTATCCCCTGAGCGGTCTTTTGAGCTTAGTGAACAGCCAAAAGTCGCACGGCGCCAGATCAGGTGAATACGGTGGCTGCGAAACGATATGGGTTGAGTTTTTGGCGAAATGATCACGAATTACGAGGCCAGTATGGGATGGTGCATTATCGTGGTGTAAAAACCGAGAATTGTCTTTCCACAATTCCGGCCTTTTTAGGCGGATAGCGTTACGCAAACGACGCATAACGTTCAAATAATATTCCTAGTTACTGTTTGACCGGTTGGAAGAAATTCATAATGCACAACACCACGATAATCGAGGAAAACAGTCAACATGACCTTGATTTTTGAGCGACTTTGGCACGATTTTTTTGGTCTCGGCTCTCTTTTGGCACGATATTCGCTCGATTGATCGATTATTTCGGGGTCGTAAGCATAGAGCCAAGTCTCATCGCCAGTTATAATGCATTTCATGACACCCTGGTAGTCGGAAAGCATCGTTTCACACACTTCAACGCGACGCCTTTTTTCAAAAAAATTCAATGTTTTCGGTACCAGTCGAGATTTGACGCGCTTGAGGCCCAAAACATCCTTCAAAATGGTACTGGCTGAGCCTTTCGATATGCCAACTTCATCAGCATGGTCTCAAATTGTTAATCGACGGTTTCTCAACACCAAATCTTTGATTTGTTGAATCCTTTGCTCAACAAATTTCGACATCGCAAAAAACGAAAAACTCACTTTTAGTAGCTCACAAAACGAGACGTATCCCAAACATTAATGAATATTTTGACATGAAATTTGACATAAATATGACTGACAGTACAACCAACCTAAAAAAAATAGTTCTCCAAATGATTCGACGCGCGCAGTTTGAATTCAAATCCCCTTATTTCTTGGACACAGTTAAGTTAAGTGGAGGATATACAAAGCTATATCATGAAAACTAGAGCGGATAGAGACAAACTGATTACTGATTTGAATTCAGCGCGCGAAGATTAACTAGAATCAGTTGATAAATTCAAAGAAGCAAAATTTTTTTTTTTAATTTTGTCGGGATGTGTAATTCTATGAAGTCTAATTTAAATTTCTAGCATCAGTTTCGAGTCTGATGCCAACTGATTAATGTTTTAGCCTCCAAAATGTACTAGCAGAGAATCTCAATTTTCGAAACGTCTATACTGGCCTAAACCCTAAGTCATTTATTACCAGTTCTCTTTTTTTATTAATGTGCGATGTATGTACATACGTAGCGCGAGTTCTGCAAGCTTTTTTCGCTTCTGTAAGTTATCGCTTATCTGCCACCAACATAATGTTGTTGAGTAATGTTTCCGGTATCTAATCTCTCTTGACAGCCCAGCTGTATTAAGCATTTTTAATTACTTTAAGGGCTTATAATTAATAAATCGAGAGAAACGGCGTGTACTACTAACACCACCAAGACATACAGACACATGCATGCATGTCCAGCATATGTGTGTACTTACAAAGGTAATAAACAATATTTACTTCTTGCGATTTGAGTGAGGATCCAGAGGTAAAGGCACAGTGCTGGTTACGCCTCACCGTCCTAAGTGCTAAGGAATGGGCATGAAGTACGTAAAGCAACAACAAAGCTGAAAACCAGCAGTGGACTTCCTGTCGCGCGCACAGGAATCAACGTTAAATATTTTCATTTATCCTCAATGATCATAAAACTTATAATGTCCCACCATAACGTGCCAGCAATTACAAAAACAAAGCAACCAAAAAACCATACACAACTCACTGAAGATCGTCATTGCTGTTGTTGTTATTGTTGTGGCTGTTGCAATGTTAAGTTGCACCGTCGGTAGTACCAAACACAACAACAATGCGAGACAATAAAGAGCATAAGTTAGTCAGCAAACTGCAGCGATAAACGACGTTCAGCTACCTGTCTTACACATGTACACCTGCCCGTCTGGTGGTGCTGGTGTGCAGAATTTATGAGTTACTCATTTTGCATTGCAGCCGCAGACGTGCAATAACAACACCGCTATTAGTTAGTTAACCATCGCAGTCGTAATAGAATGGCAGTCGTTTATTGGCTGGCGGCAAACTCCTTACTCCCCGCCTCTTCCCCACCGAAGTGGCTGCAGACTGCAACGAAGTATCGATGGCTCAGCTAGATGGCTGGCTGACGAGTGACTGCTCACCGCGCTGGCTTGGTCCAAGTGTCGGCGACGCTGAAGACCAGTAGCCGTGGACGTGGCAGTAGCAATTGTATTTTATGCCTTAATTTTCTTTCAGACCATTAAGCTAATTTTAAATACTCGAATACTCATATATTATCGGCTGTAGCCAGAGTCATTATCGCGCAGTAGAAGAAGAAGACGAAGAATACGAAGTCGGAGTCCAAAGCACAGAAGAGTAGAGGCTATAATAATGATAATAATGTGTTAAGTTTAAACAAGGAGACGGAGACAGAGCTGTAGCGCTGCCAAGCTGGACCATAACTAATGGTTGTACTTACTTGTGTACCAGTTGAAACTAGAAGCATTGCAGACTGTCTCGATGTTGATATATGTGGATATCTGTCAGCGTTATCGAAAAAAGTGCGCATACTCGTTGGCATCTCCTCGCATAGAGACACTCAATAATCTGGCATTTTTAGAGTTATGGAACTTTGAGCTAACGCCTCGATTGACTGTTGACTGGTGTGAGCGGTGTCTGGCGCCGTACTAAGGCAACGGCGGGTTCATGTTGACGTACAAGTCATAGTTGCCATAAATATATGCCACCGGCGAACATAAATTAAGCTCTTCATTGGATAATAATCACTGGATTCCTAACTCAAAGGCCTTGGTTAATAAGCTTTGAAGGTCGAAGTCTTTCTTTTGTGATATTAGACGTCAAAAGCTCACAATCGCATATAAGATCATGCAGTATGAAGACACATTGAGGGAGCCATCCTCTCAAGAAATGCTGCATTGAACTAAGAAGATTACAGAGACTGAACAATCAAACATGATTAGCGCACAACTTTCATATCCAAACAAGGTTGGACTATGGAAAAAATGCTAAGATTGACCTAAGAAACATGTAAAACCTGTGACAGGGTCACAACACCTATTGCGTTCTGGATATTATAGCCATTAAACCCCTACTTATCCCAAATTGACTCCCACATAACCTAAATATTTCCTATGTGTATGCAAAAAGTTTCTGATTATGGTCCGGCTCCGCTGAAAAAGCTTCTTTCCTGCGCCTTAGATGTCCTTGAAGGCAAGTAGACTACCATTGTGCCAAACAATTTGCATCAAAAAAACTTATCCCTGTCCTCTGAGAGCTAATGAAGTCTTCCCCTTCCCTCAGTAGTTTTTGAGTTACATATTATTTGCCTAGGGGTAAGATGAGAAGAATGTACTTTAATGTTTGGAAAAACTTACGATTTTTTACATACGAGTCCTTAAATAAGTCAAAGAAGTCTTTATTTACCCTGAGTCTTCAACCTTTTTATAAGGTGAAATACCTAGGGAGATTCTGCTTAATAGAAAATTTTCCCAGAGGGCAAAAACTGAGGAGAGAGAAAGGAAAGCTAGAGGGGCTATAAGAAGAGGGTGGGGACTCTCACCAAGAGTGGTGTTTTAGCGCTACGAAACCGTTGTCAACCTAAGGCTGAAGAACGTTGGATTCATGAAGGTGTTGGAACGAGGATTCTCCTTCAAATGCACTCTAAAATTCTTCAATCACTAAGGCATATGTGGATAGAAAGGAAGCGTAGGAGAAGTGGGACAGTAAACTTGTTCACGGATGGGTGAAAGCTATGAGGGAAGTTTGAAGGGGATGTTTTCTGTAAAAAGCTCTCTATTAAGCTCTCTTAGCTTTAGTCTTCCGGACCGCTGTAGTGTTTTTCAGGCTATTGTTAACGTGCAGCCTATTTCAGGGAGGTGAGCATTTACTCTGAAAGCAGAGAGCCAATACTAACGTTTAGTTAGCTAACTGTGCGCCCAACGCTAATGAAGGCCTAGTGTAGAATACAGGAGATCTACCGAACTACTCTTACTGGACACTGTCCAATACGCCTTCAGGCGGTAAGACTAAATATCTTCTTCGACACAGTTTGTCAAAGATGCATGGAGAAGGATGGTGTTAAAACATCCAGGTACTTTCTTCTTCATTGCCCAGTCTCTGCAAGACTGAGATTGAAACAACTTAGCAGTCTTATTTTCAACGAACTAAAAGACATAGCCGAACTTGTCATTAGCCGCGTCAACAAATTTGTCATAGGCTGAAAACGCTTTGTCGATTCGTAGTAATCCTATGATCTATTATGGAGGGGTTTTACGTACCGCAACGGACCGGCAATCTAAGCAGTCCCAGTTATAGCCCTGTTAGGATCGACCCTTAACGTATTCCAACCTAGTGTGAGTTTATATTTATGCACTAATAGTTTGCCATTACTGTCGTATTGTCGGAAATGTGTCAAGTCACTAATCTCGGAACATTCCTCACACACGCATACCAACATAAAGCCGAGCACACGCATAACATTGATAAATATTACTCCACCCTCTCGGTGCTGCCACTCGCCTAATCAAATATAATTTCATATGAAATTTGCATTCGCACATCCGACTAACACCGACTGAATGAATTGTGGCATGTTAACACCCACTTCCCGTAAGGCCGAACAAGCAATTCCAGTAGCCCGTCCGATAGCTATAAATGCAGAGCAATTAGCCAAAACATCGATGAGACAACATTGCAGCAACGCAACGTCTTGGTGAACTGGTTTTCCAGAGGGAGTGGCGGCGCACAGTGAGACAGCCCAATAGTAACCGCGGCAAAAAATGGTTTTTGACGTGTCGTCCAATTTGGATGAAATTTTCACAGTATATTAACAGATATATGAGTAACAATTCCCTGAAATTTCAGCCTCATAACTTCATTACTTTTTCGTCTAGAGCAAGTCAAAGTTGAGGTATGCCAACGCGCTTGAAATATGTTAGTTCAATATGTAATAATCAAAAGCTTATTTAAATAAAAATACATAATAAATGTAACTTTAAAGTATTTTTTTAATTAATTCAGTTATTGTAGAATGAGTAAATGAAAAAATAAATTAAAAAAAAAAAAACACAATTTTTTTTTCTTAACAACAGAATTGTGGTGCAAAAATTGAACATTTTGCATTTTCAATGGCCTAGGAAATATAGAGCAGCCCCTCGCCCTAGGTGCAGACTTATACCAAATGAAAGTTTGAAATCTCAGCTTTCATTTAAAGTAGAGGACATATAGCAAAAGTTTGCAAAAGCACTTTAAACATACAAAAAACTACAAAAAGTACGTAACGCGCACATTCTGTCGCTATACGTATGTTAGCATGCAAACCATGTTTACAACTTTTTACTTTTATTTTTTTTAATTGTTTACTATTCACTTATTGTGCAAGAGAATAGTAATAAATTACATTTGTTTTTTGTTAGTTATTCAGAATTATGCTTTAAAGATCATTTATGTTTTAATAAAAATATTCTTGTTTACATAAATTTTATTTACGTTATTAATTTGATAGATAATTTTGTTGAAGGTCATTGACTTTGGGTTAGATAGTTGCATAATTTTTAATTTAAATTGATAGTGCAAGATATTGTTCTTATCTAAGTTGTGTTATGATCACTTTCTAATGTGGTTAGTTTAATTGTTATATTGTAGTGCCGCTTGTAGCCTGGCAGGAAAATAGAAAATAGTCTCTTGCATTATAATTATTTTTGTTGTCCAAAGCTCATAAGCAGCCTAGTATAGTTTTTTTTTTTTTTTTTTACCAATGATGGTAATGTCTCTAGAAGATTTTTTGAAGATCCAGAAATAACCGCTGACATAACTGGTGTAAATGTAGACTTAATTCACCGCTTTAAAATTATATTAAATACTATAAATAGTAGTAAAAATATAGATGTTGGTAAATTCCATACGTATTGCATGGACACTGCAAAATTATATGTAGAGCTTTATGGCTGGTACTACATGCCCACCACTGTGCATAAAGTTCTCATTCACGGCAGCAAATTGGTATCTGAGGCTATATTGCCAATAGGTTTGTTTGCAATTTTTATTTTTGAAAATATTTTTTTAAACTCTATTTAATATTAACTTTTTTTTTGCTACAGGAATGTTATCCGAAGAAGCGCAAGAAGCAATGAATAAGGAGTATAGAAACTGTAGGCTATTCCATTCTCGTAAAAATTCACGTATTTCTACGAATGAAGATGTAATGCACTATTTGCAAATATCATCAGATCCTTATATTAATTCATTTAGAATGAGAAACAAATTGAAAAAATTAGAATACCATGATGATGTTAAAAAATTATTGATTGAATGAAAAAAAAAATATTGTTTTTTTTATTGCATTTCAATGGGAGGTGGGCGTATTAGTGGGCGTGTTATTGTAAATTTTGCATGAAACATTTTAAATGATATAAATTACAGTAATATAGAATTTGAAGATTGTATTTAATATATTTTAGAAAATATGGCACTTTTTATGTTGAGTTAGTATGGGTGATGGGGTTAAAAGTGGGCCAAAGTTCAATTTTTATTTCAAATAATGTTTGTAACTATATAACATTCAAGTATACCAAAATTGAAAGTTATACCTAAAGCATTACGGACAATACGGCATTTTACAAATTTCGACTGTATGGCAGGTGGGCGTAAAAGTGGGCGAATTTACTTAATTTTTTTTTTAAAAACTGGAATTGTCTCAAAAATAACCTATGCAAAATTTCAGAGCTCTACAATGACTCCTTGTATTTAATGCCGGCGTTGTCTCACTGTGCGGCGTGGCTATAGCGTTCAGCACTCAGACAATTCTACTTGAGTGTGGCAAGGCTATTTTTATACCCAGTGTTTCTGATGCTCTGGAATATTATAACTGTTACATTTGAAATAATGGTGAATCTTGCAATAGTTCAAATAAAATAGTTAAGTCGGTTCGTTGGTCTATACTTTTGTCGAAAATTTGGTGATTTAGAGTGGTGAATTCTGCGTTATCTGCAACTGACGACGCCGAGCTCAAACCTGAGCTCCACAACCGTCTGCGAAAAAGGATTTAATAGAATGTAGGAGTAAGGATCCTGTTTAAAAAAGAACGAGTAATTTAATCTTCTGCAGTTTTTTCGATCCGCTTTGGGTATATGTATCAATAGATATATAGGATGATGAAGCATTTGTAATAAAGTGAAGAAAATAATCTTGTTTCATAATGGCAATGGCAAGAGACCCTCAGGACAACTCGTTTGCTTCTTAGTCATACGATCTCGAAAGAAGTTCCAGACGGCTGTTTGCCTCTTAACAGGTCAAAGCCTACTGGCATCACATGGGAGCCGGATGGGCATACGTGATAACGTTACACGCAAAAAGTGCACAGAAATTAACTTGAGAGATATGTTCTCCTATGCCTTTGTCCAGCACTATCTAGAACTCGACTGAAATATCTATGAACTTCGGACTTAAAAAGACTGGACCAAGCTTCAAACGTAGACGTCAAGTCCCTCTTAATGTTCGCAAATAAATGTTGAATTCTATGTGACGAATTTTTACTTCAAATTAAACTGAATCTCCTTCTTCTTCTTTACTGGCGAAGACACTGCTTACGAGCTTATAGCCGAGTTACCCTTTCCATTGGGGGCGTTTTTCACGTGGCGGGTCGCAAACCCTTCGCACAACGCTGGCGAGAGATAGTTTGTTTTCTCACTTTAGCTTGCCTTCAAACTAATTTTTTTTTCGCTGTTTGGCGCCAATTGGAGATACCAAGTGTAACCAGATCCTTTTTCACCTGGTTTTGACAACAGAGTGGAGGTTTTCTTCTTACTCTGCTTCCTTTGGAGGATACTGCGACGAATACTCCCAGAGCTGGAGTGTTTCCATTCATTAGGACGACATGACCTCCTAGCCAGCGTGTCCGCTCTTTCTTAATTCGCTTAACTATGTATGTACAGCTCATTATTCCATCAACTGCGGTATTCGCCGTTGCCAGTACGCAAAGGACAATACATCTTCCGCAGAATCTTGCTTTCGAAAATTCATAATGCCGACCCATCAGATGTCGTCATCGCCCATGCCTCTGCACTATATAGCAGATTGGTTAGTCTTTTTTCGTCAAGAGAGGACTTTGATATATGCATCGACAATCCATCGACAAAAGGACTTGGAACAAATATGTCAACGTTATTGATTGCGACACCAGATAGTTCTTCTGAATAGTTCAGAAAGTGAGAGTGAAAGGGTTTTCATCGTACGATCGCTAAAGAGAATAGTCAATAAGTGTTCTAGAATCAATAAAACTGAGAGAAGAGAGAAGGATCATGCAAAGACGCAAGTACCAGCGATCGCCCTGGCATTCGTATCACAAAATATCAAGATCACTTCAATCAGTATTGAGGTTAAGAAAACAATAACAAATTTCATGAGCATGGTCAGTGGGGACATAGGACACGGATGGTTCGAAACTCAAAATTCGTTGCTTTCGCAAAGGCTCCCGAACAGTTTATCAACTGCATATATATGCGCTAACCGTTTCAGTGGTTTGAAGATCTAAAATTGATACACTGTCCGAGTCCCTTTGCGAAAGAAGCGAAGTTTAAGTTTCGAACCATCCGTGAAAAAGCTTCTCCGCAGCTCTGAGCGCACAGAATAATCAACAAAGTGTAAACTGGTGAGTAAGTGACTACCAAAATCGAGGATTTCTGAGGATAGCAGAGCATTCAAACCAACAACCCGCTAAGTACCCAGCTTCGCTTGAATCAAAATAAGGTTTAAGTGAACAGATTTTGTGATTAATTTCTGGCATTTCCAAAAGCTAAGAATTTATTTTTAGTTCTTCTGAAAAAATGTGCATTTTTTTTTGAGTAACAGTGGGAACCGAAACCAATTGAGTGCTTCTACGAAGCACCGGGTGTAAAAAATGCTTCTTAAGACTTACTGTTTTTGTTGCCAGCGTCGCACATGTTTGAGGAAAAGTGCCGTAAAATATTTAATTGCACTTTTTTATTAGCAACAATTACGAAAAATACCAACTACTGGAATTTTTTTCGCCGCCAAGGAGCGCTTTCCATAGCCACAAGCATTCGGCTGTAGAAGCAAATACTTCGCTGTTTTAACGGCAACCAAATCATAATTGTCATTGTTGTTATTGTTGCCGAGTTATTGTACGGCAGCCAAGAGACCAGAGGGGGATTTGGCTTTTGAGGAATGCATATAATAAATGCATGTGTGTGTTTGCATGTGTTTGAGCTTGGCTGGACGATAGTTACGCCTCGTCCGCGGCAGCAGGCGTTCGTTGGCGACGCAAACGAGTTTACACAGCCGGCCGGGAGTTCGATTTAGTCGGACCGAACGTATAATTAAGTATGTTTGTACATATGTGTATATGAATATGTTTGTTTGTATTGTATATATGTAAATATGTATGTATGTATGTATGCATGTATTGTATGTATAGGTGTAAATGTCTGTCCTTTATTTTGCTTATTGTCATTGCGGCAAATATCGACAAATGTTTGTTGTAATCGCATGATAGTTGATGATGATGTATGTATGTATGTATGTATGTACGTAAGCTCAGTAATTCAGAAAATCAGTAATACAGAGTCCTGCCCCACTAAACCAGTTACCTGTTGAGTTTATGAAAATCGCACACACACATAGCCATATGCAGCCACTCACCGATCCTAGGTCACCAATTAAACCAAACCATCACCGCTTATTATCAACTACACACAGGCATAAACACACACACACTCATAGTTAACTGTCCATCACATGACAACGCTGCGCTTCACATGATTGTCACAATCGTCACAATCACACCAGCGTCTTCCCACCGTCGACTACTCCACCAGCAGACACCGCACATCGCTCAGTTTCACACTCAATCAATGGTTGGCAAGTTGCATACACGCTTGCCTGTCTGTCAAGCGCAGACTGAAATATGTTGCACCGCATACACACCCATATACTTAATTACATATGTACATATGTATATATAGTACACACATACATATATATGTAGATGCATGGCGATTGTTTTTGCCCACTCGTGGGGGTTTTAATTTGTGTAATTAATTTTTAATAGTTGGTCTCGTGTTGCTATGTTTCGTGTTGTTGTAATAAATTGTTGTTGTTATCGGATGTGGGTTGCCACCGCATGCAGCAGTCAACAGCTTGCGCCTCTATTGGCATTTGATTAATTGTTGGGAAATTCAACGCGGCGATTAGTGAATTTGCATGCGACAAGATTTCCCCCAGCTGATAGTTAGAGCTCACTAAGTTTGACTTGAGTATTTGTATTTTTTTATACCCTGTACAGGGTATATTAAGTTTACCACGAAGTTGGTAGCACCCAGTATGCATATAAAGATCAGCATGACGAGCTCAATCGATTTAAAGGCAGATCCATTTTGAGGTTCTCTAATTTTTTAAAGAAAAAACACAGAAACTTCACATTTATTGGGGAATGTTTAATATCATTCGAAAGAAGATTCTTTGGCATTTATTTTCTGAAGATTATCTCTTTCAAATGTTGGGAGTGGCTACGTATCAAATGGTCCATCCGTTGAGTCCAATTTTCGACGACTCGTTCAAGCATTTCGACCGGTAACTGGCCCATATTAAAAGGGGATAGACCTTAGACTTTACATATATCCAAAGGAAAAAGTCTAACGGTGTGTTATCACATGATTTTGGTGGCCAATTGACCGTCCCAAAACTTACAATTATAAGCTCACCGAAATATTCTCTCAATTGCATCGATTGAATATTTAGTGGCGCCGTCTTGTTAATACCAAATGTCGACGAGATCATGAACTTCAATTCCAAGAATCAAATAGTCGGTTATCGTGACACGATAATGATCGATTACGTTCTCACAGGCTTCATTTTTGAATAAATATGGTTCCACCGGCCAACATACCAAACCAAATCGTTGTTTTTTCTGAATAAAAAGGCCGATTTTAAATCTATTTAGGTTGCGCTTCGTCTCAGAATACGTCATTTTACCTGAAACGGGCCTCATCGCTGAACAAAATTTGGCTCGAAAACGTCGAATCTTCCAATCTTCTTGGAACTTTTCAAGAGCCTACATAGCAGAGCGATTTAGCTTGAGAAGGTAGAGTGGCTTCAGTTCTTGCACAAGCTGTATTTTGACACTTTCAACTTAAGATCTCGACGTAAAATGCGCCAAGTCGTTCCATGTGTCAGTCCGAGCTGCTGCGAACGTCACCGAATCGACTCTCCACAGTCTTCATGTACACTCTCAGCTACAGTTGCTATATTTCTTCCCTGCGTGCTGGACGTGATCTATTCGGTCGAATATTATCCAATAATGAATGTTAGATCTTAAGATGGGCGATAGTGTTGCGAATAGTACGCTCAGTAGACCGATTATATTGACCATAAGTTGAGCGAACTTGAGAGCTTGACGTGATCGTCAAAAAAGCTATTAAAAATAGTATCTATATTTTGGTCAGTCTGTCTGTATACATATACCCGAACTAGACCCTCAATTTTGGAGCGATCGAGTTGAAATTTTGTACACGCTTCTTTTCTCCCCAAGAAGCTACAATTTAACGGACTGTCGATATCGAACCACTACAGCATATAACTGGCAATTTATCTGAAAGATCGGAATCAGGTTTTTGTGTGGAAGACTATGGAATTTGGCGTGAATTATTATCCAAGGCAACGCTACAACCTTCGAAAAAATTGTTCAGCTCGGATCAGAGCGATCCAAAGGAAGGTCTTTTTTATTTGTGCAGGGTATTATAGTCTCGGTGTAACCGAAGTTAACGATTTTGTTGTTTTTTCTTTAATACAAACCACATTTTTTGTAAATAACTGCGAATAGTCTGTGCAGTTAGGCGTTAGGTGTCTGTCTCAAGCTTGCAATTGTTTCGAGCACTCCACCCACTTTCGGTTGCAAAACGAAGTGACGTGTTTGTGTTCTCAGAAATGGCGTAGGCGCGTAATTACTAGCGTGAGACTCCTTAATCAAGTCGACAGTTAATACCTAATATTACGGATGTAACCCAATTTCATAGCACTCAATTAAAATTAATCGAAACTGACGAAAGTCACGAAGAATTAACATGGAATGAAGATCAACAAAATGATCTAGAAAATGGTGCGAAGGAAAAACACAAATCTCCAATATTTTGAGGAACTTAATATATAATAATATTAATAATATTAACAACGCCTTTAAGGTTAAGACTATTTACTACTGGCGACTGTTCCGATTTTCTATCGCGGCTTGAAAGCCAGAGGAGGCTCCGTACAAGAGTTGACCCACCTGGGTGCAAAAGTCATGTGCAAAACGGTAGTTCGGAAGTGCTCAAAAATTATTTTGATGGGAATACTAACTGGTCACTGCTTGGTGGCGACACACGCTCGCAGAATGTGATTGAGCAGGGCACCAGGGAAACAATGGAGCATCTATTATACACTTGTCACGCATTGGCAAGACTTGGAGAGGTACCGATAGTGAGGCCGCAGACTCTGTTAAAATTTGCACAGGCATCCTAAAGGATAACTACTACTCTTGGACCTAGCAACTGAATTCTGTACTTATTTATGTAACCCTTATGTAACCCAACAAGAGTCGAACCTTCTTCATTAGTCTTGGACTAAATACACTCACATTCAATAATCTTTTATAGTCATTTACTTGTCATTGACGCATTTTTTCCGCTGCTGATATACCCCCTGTAGCGTTACGGAGAGAGACAATTTACCAGATCCATTTGCTTCGCTTCCTTATCCAGTCTGGGTACTTCAAAAATGTTTATAAAAAGCAGAAGGTCACTATAATCGATATTTCGACATCGATGGTACGCGATCTGTATCGATCTTACTCGAAGGAAGTCAGCTCGACAGGCAAGTAGGCGAGCCGCATAGAAAATAGAAATCTTCTACTTATCCCTATACCCGACTTTCTTTCCTTTTCTGTTGGCCTCAGGCCCTGACGTGCATGTGTATAATCAACCGAATGGAGAGGACACGTAAGAATGCGACTTTAACTACGTGCCTCAAAAGCAACAACGCGCCTCACCCCGCAGAGAAAATAATAAATGCGATCGTCATTAACTCGTCTGCTAACCCGAAAGATATTTATATGAAAATTACTTTGTTGGCTTATCAGTTTGGCTATCAGTAACGGATAAATGCACCAAATGGGAATCCATCATAAATTACTTACCTAACATTAAGCCTACAAAGTTTGCTTCCTCAAAACTGAAATGCAAAAAAACAAAATAAACCGGCGAAAAGAAAGCAAAACGACCAATTTGACCAAAGTAATTTTCATTTTAACTCGCTGAGGGCAAAACCGAGACCCTTCACGGCTTGCCCACATACAGCAGAAAGCGCAAATATACTTATAAATGAGACGCGACACGACGCAACAACAACAAGAGTAACCATACGCGTTGTCGAGCGCTGTCTACGACGTGCAGCTGCAACAACACAAGCAACAATAAAAATTAATAAACCTCAAGCATTCAAATTGTTTTTCACGCGGACGCGCACACATGAGCTTACGCCTGGCCGACGGACGGTCTGTTTACGAGTATGTGCTCCTGTCCGTCCAAGCGGCCGTGCGTCCGTCCGTCCGAGGCTGTCTGGCAAGGTTGCGCAGCCACGGCGATACACGTGTGTATGTATGTATGTTGAGGTGGCTGTGTGCCTTCGTATTTATGGGCTGTTTGTGAAGGTAACCAAGTTGCGGCTGGCAGCGTCGCGCCGTGCGCTCATTTGCGAAATGTTGCACCTTAATGCGAACAACACATTTTCCCGTCAAAATAATGTCTGGCCCAAAGGTGATTGAGTTCGTTACATTGTTGGGCAACGCTACGAATGCCTGTATATATATCTACCTGTATAAACATATGTGTGACTGTGCGCGCGCGCGTGTGTGCAATGGTTATTACCACATTGTTGCCGTTGTTGCAACACGTAAACAACTGCAGCGACATGACCAAGCTGTGCAGGCGCTCGAACGGCTGACGGCTCCAGACGACCGGTTGCCTGTACACGCTGCAGACACATTCATTGCCGCACGTTTCTCTGTGGCTGTCAGTCGGTCGGTCTCTCTGTCTCCTTCTTTGCCGGTACGACCATACGCCCGTATTGTACGTCGCGGTCATAGCCGCTTAGTGTCAGGCCAAACCATAGTCGCAGTCGGAGTCGGAGTCGCCGGCGCAGCAGTGCGCGCTTCGAGTCACAGTCGTAATCGCGGTAATCGCTGTTGCAGTCTCGTCTGCAACGCCCATTTTCAATGTTTTGCATTTCTTGGCCGCATGTCCACACGGCTACCGTATTGCGCATGCGCACGCGCACACCACCTTCGCGCCGTTATCTCTCGGCCTTTGTGGCGTAAAAGGTTCGCTGCATGCATAATATATGACCGTTGCATTGCGATGATACAATCGCTCTCTCTTTGCTCGCGGCGAATTCTTCGCGGCACACTATCATACATATATACATATGCGCGTGTGTGTGTGTGTATATGTGCTCTTGCACACCGCACACCCGCCACAGGACGTAAATGCGCCCGACAGTGAAAAACAACCGCTTCGATGCTTTTACATTTTACGTCTGCTTTGTGTTGCGTGTATTGGCCTGTGGCCAGTCAGCGAACTTTACCATTCGACAGGTAATTTTTTACACCAGCGTGTCTGGAGGAACGCATGCGCGTGAGTGCGCTCGCGCCATGTGGCCATTGTCGTTCGCAAAGTTGTTGTCGTCGTCGTGGTTGTAGGCAGAAGTTGCACATACTCACAGTCACACTCCTTCGCTGCTGCATGTAGTTTTGAAATGTGCCAGACGCATAAACAACAAACCAGGCGCATGAAGGAGTTGCAAACAGAAATATGTAAGTACATACATTTCATATATACACATACATATGTTTGTATATATGTATGTTAGGGGAACCTTACAACAATGTTGCAAACAATTGAAAGAACTGTCATTTTTTGGTTGCCCATTAACCAGGTTATTTTTCATTTCTTTCCCTCTGCAGCGAAAAGTTAACCTTTCTTCAGTAATTTTAAACTCTTCAGGCTTGCTTCGTCTTATTCTGAGTTTCAACTCGCTTTTTTGGTGCTTTTATGGAGTATCTTTATCATTTTTGCAGACAGTCAGCAGTTTGACGTCACTTGTCTTGGGGAAAGTTCTCTTAGAACAAAAGCACAGTAATTAAAATACGAAAAAACCTCAACTTCAAAAAGTACGGAAGCTATAATTCAGCCTTCACAAATGCAAAATATTCCCTACCATGATTTGATTTTGATCGGTCAGTTTGTATGGCATATATATGCTATAGTATATATACCTGAACAATTTCTTCAGAGAAGAATTTTTGTCCGTTGCCTTAGACAGTAATCCATACGAATTTCCTCGAAGATATCGCGACAAATTAAAAAGTTTTCCATACAAGCACTTGATTCCAATCGTTCAATATGTATGGCAGCTATATGCTATAGTAAATCGATCTAAACAATTTCAACATGAACTTCATTATTCTTTTAAGCAATAATCTTTCCCAAGTTTGGCGAAGATATCTCGCCAAATGAAAAAGTTTTCCATACAAGCACATTGATTCCGTTCGTTCAGTTTATATGACAGATATATGCCATATATGTAGATATGGCGGTCTGACATCGGCGTACCAACAATTAAGCAGCTTCTTAAGGAGAAAAGAGTGTGTGCAAAATTTCAGAACGATATCTTAAAAACTGAGTAACTATTTACAGGGGACATGGCTTTAGTGACTAAGCTAGTCATTCTGATTATTTACATACTATATACATTTTACAGGGTCTCCGAAGTTCTGTGTGTTACAAACTTCGTGGCAAACTTACTATACTCTGTTCAGAGTAACTATAGATCAGCTCTTTCTGGAGGAATCCCATTGAATACATTTACTTCATGAAATACTATTATTTCGTTGCTAAAATAGATGTAATCTTCCTTCTAGCCACTTCAAAGTAATTTTGGCAACACTCAACTACTACCCACATAATTAAGTTTCGAAATTGTTCTCAAATCCGCTGAAGTTGCAAAACAATTGTCTTGTTCTGACGCATAAACCCTTTAATCCAGATTACAAGAATTAAAAAACTGAAATTTCTCACATACAGCGAATTGAATGTATACCAAATTTATCTACACATTATTATATCGAAATATAGTATAAATGATGTGTCACGTTTTGTCCGGGGTAAACTCCGAAGCTACTGAACCGATTTTAGTAAAATTAAGCACAATGTGTTTAGTTTGAACCAACTTAAAATATAAGAACAATGTCTGATAATAATATTTTTCTACTGACAAATATTAGTACCAAACATTTTCAAAATTAAACCCCAATTTAAGACCTTTTTTCAATGATCTAACTTAATTTTTTATTACCATTTTGAATGTAATGTCACTTTGGGACTCTCCTAGAAAGACACATGCCTATGGGACCGCCGACTTTCACGAGATTTTATTAAGGCGAATTTTAATATTCCAAAGACAGGAACGAGTAACAATCACTTTGTGCCTGGTCCGGACAAAAAAGAACCTAATGTCCTATTGTACATACAGTACATATCTCAATTGAGAATTTGGTCGAAGAAGAGTCGCGTTATTGATGGTTCCTTGCCGATTTCACAACATAAAACAAAACCATCCCGACCGACAATTCTGGTTTGACCACCCTTTGCGTCGGCTAACCGCGTTTAGATCACGATCATTTTATGCAATGTGTCTTTAGACAATGCTTGGCTACTGAGCAATCGAAACAGTGGTTACAAGATGGTTGAATTCAACGACTAACATTATTTTATCGATACTTTCGACAATTGGCTTTCCAGAGCGTGATTCATCTTTGACATCAATGCTAGCGAAACGAAACGATGAAACCGAAATTGCACGTGATTGGCTGTGGCAGTATCAGAGCCATAAACATTATTCAGATTTTTATGTGGTAAAAATGATTTTGGAAATACTGTTAAGATCGACAACAGCGCACAATGGGCACTTAAGATAATCGTGTTAGTACTAGGGGCATGGTAGAAGCTTTCTCTTCTCTCCTTCCTCTCTTCAAATCCGGCAAAGATCGCGTGTTGATAAATTTACTTTTTGAAGTGAAAAAATACAGTTGGCGCAGAATCTTGGCTGGATGCGGAGTTACCGGAACCTATCCCAGAAAAATCAACCATCAAAGATTGGTATGCTTAAGTTAGACGTGGTAAAAGGAGCACCAAAGACGTCGAACGCAGTGGACGTCCAAAATAGGTTGTTACCCACGAAAACGTAAAAAAAGTCCACAAAATAATTTTGGATAACCGTAAAGTGAAGTTGTTCGAGATAGCAAGAACTCTAAAATAATCAACTGAACGTGTACATCATATTATTTACGAATATTTGGTATTAGAAAATTCTATACAAAGTGGATGCCGCATGAGCTCACTATTGACAAGTTGATGATTCAGAGCAGGGTTTGGAGATGTTCAAGCACAATAAACTGGAGTTTTGGCGTCGATGTATGACAATGGATGAAACATGGCTTCATCACTTTACTCCAAAGTCCAATCGGCAGTCATCCGAGTTTACTGCAAACGATGAATCCGCTTCAAAGCGCAATAGTCCGCTGACAAGGTTGTGACATCCGCATTTTGGGATGGACTACCTTGAAAAAGGAAGGACTAATAATAGCGACCAATAATAACGGCCGCATTTGGAAGAAAATGTAAGTGGAGTTTCATTAAGACAATGCACTGTCAAAAGTCGTTGCAAAACGATGACTAGAATCCATGGCTTCGGATTGCTTCCGAATCCAGCATATTCCCCAGATTTGCCTTCCAGCGACTATTTCTTGTTCTTAGATCTCAAAAGAATGCCCATTAGGAATAAATTTCGTCGAATGAAGAGATGAACCCCAAAGAACAATTTGCACTACAAAAATGGTGTCGAAAAGTTGGAGGTTTGCTATAAACAGTGTATCACCCTTAAAGGAACTATGTTGTGTAAAAAACCGAATTTTGCCAAAAAAAAAATGTATTTTGCTATGGTTGGTCGCGCACTTGGTTATGACACATTTCAAAGGGACGATACTCGAAGTAGTTTTAATTACAATATTAGTTGACCTATGAAACGGATATGGGACTTTCCGTCTTACTTGTAAATTTACAAAAATATAATACCGCGGCACTAATCGTAGAACATTTTTTTTTTATTTTCTTTATGCAGACGATCGTCCCACTTGCAGCGAAATCAACTGCGGCCGCAAGCACACCTGCCTGGTGGATTTGCTGACGTTGGAGCCGCGCTGTGTCTCCTGCAGCTACAAATGCGCGCGCAAGCGTCGACCAACGGTAGGTGCCACGCCAATCAATTACACACATACACACACACATACAATATAATATATATTTTAATTTCATTTTATTTACAAAAATTATTCAATAATTTATCTCGACTCTTGCAGTCGCTACGTTTCGAGGAGGGCAAAATATGCGGCGTCAACAATCGCACATACAACTCATGGTGTGAACTGCGGCGCGACTCCTGCAACACCGGCTTTCTCATCGACGTCAAAGCACCTGGCGAATGTCATTAAAGATGAACAACGGTAAAATGACGTTTAACAAAAACGAAAAGGAAAAAATACAAAAACATAAAGCGTAGAACGGCTATCTATTTGTAGTTGTTAAGAAAAAGGCTTTTAGCAAAAATCAGTAGTACTAAATTTACCCACCCAGCTACCCATACACACATACATACTCGCACAGACACACACTCACACACACCTATGAAAATTAAACAACATTAGTTTGTCTTCCAAGCAGCGCTTATCTCCAAAACGCGCATTTTACGGCACTCACACATACACGCGCATATACACTCACACATTAACAGTTGTCGCTGTGTCTGCATGTGTGTGCTCTGGCCGCTAAGCTCCTTTTTGTGCCGTAAACCCCGTCGAATTGTCGCGTTTTCCACCTTAGTCCTTAGATACTTCCAAAGATTATGTATGTTTAAATGTCACACATACACATTCAAACATCGATATTGACAGTTTTAAACTTATTTATAATAGTGTGTAGTAGAATGAAGGCTTAGTTTATGAAGTGCATATATAACTAACGACGCTGTAATTACATAAGTTAGCCAATTTAGAGATTTACAACGACTTAAAATGCTTAACACACCCACACAAACACACACACATACACATATATATTATGCATACATATATCGTTGTATATAAGTATATGGCAGCCACTTACAACTTACTTAAACACACTTGACCATAAATCTAAAAATTACAACAGCAAAAACATATCTTAAGAGGCTTTTAAAATAAACACACACACAATAAAATAACATATACAATTATAATCGATCAACACACATACACATGAAGACATAAAATTTCCATAAACACATACACACATATTTAATTAGCGTAAATGAATTAGTAGTTTAAACAAATCTATAGTGTATAATTAAATAAATTAATTTATTAATTATCATATTAATTATTATAATTATTATTATGAATATAATTATTATTATTAAATGTCAGTGTTGATTTATAATTGATGCAAGTACTCATACATACATTAACATTAGGGTGGGCAACAAAAAATTACTGAAATATATATAAATATTATTATATAAATATATATATGTACATATATACATATATATATATATTATATAATTAAAAAATTTAATTAAAATTAATTTTTTTTCCTTTGATACCGTGAAAATATCGTCCGAAATCACGAAAAAAGTGTAGTGAAGTTTGAGCGCTTAATATTAATAAAGGGTGATTTTTTCAGTCATGTGGTTTTCAAGCAGATATAAAACGCTTAAATTTAATGATGATTTCGAGCATTTGGTCGCGTATTATTTTCCTCTTCGACAGTTGGTTTTTGTAAGCTCGCAAGTCCAGTTTTTTCCGCAAAATCTTCTATAAAGTGAATGTTGGTATACAAAAAAAAAAAATTCATCCGCCAGAGTCCAACCTTAAATCGTGAAATATATACACTGCTGATCAATTATTCGCTTAAATATTTATTAATTTAATGTTGATTGGGAAAAATTTGATATGCAAAAACATGTGTAAATTAATGGTACTTTAAATATAATATTCAAATGATTATTCAAACTTAACAAAATTTTGTTTTTCAAGCATTTTCTTAAAGCTGCTTAAAAGGTGCTTTTTCTTGGTCATTAGAATAGACGCACTTGGTTTTTTAAAATTTTGATGCAAAAATATTTTTTTAACTTAAATTTTTAGTTCGTGTTAGTAAAAAGTGTTGATTTATTAAAAAAAAAATAAAAATAATTTCAGTAATTCTTCGATTGTTAATAATAACTTTATCTAACCGGTTCTTCATAGAATGATACAGGGATAATGTCACAGTTATTAATGTTGACTTGTCTCCATATTGCTTTCCTCCTTCATATACCTTTCGTATTAGCCAGCCTCAAACATTTTCAATTACGTTAAGATCTGGAGAATATGATGGCCAGGTAATGACATTAATGTTTTGACTCTAAGGAAACGACTTTACCACTCGAGCGTTATGAATAGGAGCATTGTCTTGTTGAAAAATCAAAGAAATTGGTCTAAAGAGAGCACTTAATTTTTGAAATATGACTCCAACAATATTTTGCAGCGATCGCCATCCATAAAACGTAATTGCACCCCACACCATGACTCCACCGGCTGTGCATTGTGTTAAGTATGTATGGCAAAAAAAAATGCGCCTCCTGTCAATATTATCATTAAGAACTCAAAATTCATTAAACTTATTTCCGTCATCTCGGCTGATAATTCCACGGTATTCAAGGAAATAAATAAAAAAAATTTTAAAATAAAAAAAAATATATATTTTTTTTACCCACCCTAATATGGTATGTAAATTAGAGTGTGTCAAAAAAAATATTGATTTTTACCGCTTCGTACTCCGAAAAATAGATTCTCCAAATATGAGCCTGACAAAACAGTCAGAAATATTTTTCCAAGTTGTTTGGAAGTGAGCTACAAATTTTTTCATCCGATAGTAAGAAAAATATAGAAAATCGTTAGTTGGGCGGTCCTTCCATTACAATTAAGAGGCTTGGAGAGCATGTCTCAGCGGCCTCTATCAACCAATTTTTCAGCGTACCAAGCGAGAAAAAAACATTCGAATTCTGTTGACCCACCCTAATGCACATGCATATACACTCATACACATATACATAATAGTTATATGAGCAAGTAAACCTACACACTCATACATATATATATATATTGTATTAATTAACAATTAAATTTTAATTAACTGACTGATAGATTAACCGCAATAAATTAGTATGAAATTTAATTGATTGTTGAAAGTTGTAATTTAAATTAGCGCAAGCAAGATAATTATTATTATTACTTATATATGTATGTATATGTAACACTTAATTACATAAAGAAAATATATGAAAAAAAAACATACAAACATACTTAACTAACCCAACTCTCTATGTGCGAATATTAAAGAATTTAAATAAAGAAATTAACTTAAAAGTAGCGGCAGCACAGTTCTCTTTATTCTTATTGGGCGATTTCTAGGACGTGGGTAAATAAAGTAATATTAAACAAGAAAAAAAATGGTTAAGGGTATAAAAAGCTTGATTATGAATCCTCCATCAATCAAAGTAGAGGTTCTTTTTCAAAAGCCTTTGCTTTGACAAATCACGAGTGAGTTCAGTAATGTTCGGCACTTCATCATGGAAAGTCTAAGGGCCGAAAAAACGTTTTCAAATCGTTGAACTTTATTACGAAAATTCACGTTCTGTAAAGAATGCGTTTCGCGAGCTTCGCTCAACTTATGGCCAACATAATCGGCCTACTGAGCGTACTATTAGGAACACCACCACCCATCTTGAAATCCCTCATTCATTATTGGATAATATTCGACCGAATAGACCACGTCCAGTACGCAGTGAAGAAATATAGCAACCGTAGCTGAGAGTATACACGTAGACCATGAAGAGTCGTTCGCAGCAACTCGGACTGACGTATCGAACGGCTTGGCGCATTTTATGTAAGTGGAGATCTTAAATTGAAAGCGTACAAAATACAGCGTATGCATGAACTGAAGCCGCTCGACCTTCACAACCCCTATCGCATCGCTGAAGACCAACCTGACGAAATTCAGGAGCTGCCATTTCATCCAGAAAAAAAATGACGGTTGGGGGTGGTTTGTAGGCCGGAGGAACCATCGGTCCATATTTCTTCAAAAATGTTGCCGTAAGAATTTAACCGTCAATTGCAACTGTTATCGCGACATGAGAACCGACAATTTGATGTCTGAAACTGAAGCTTGTGATCTTTCCACTTTCCGCCACTTTCCATACATCGCATTGTCAATGGATTTATTGAAAGAACACTTCGGTGAGCAGATAATTTCAGGTTTTAGGTTGGTCCATTGGTCACCAAGATCGTGTGATATCACACCGTTAAACTTTTTGCTGTGGGAATATGTAAAGTCTAAAGTCTATGCGGACAATACCGCTTCAATTTAGGCCTTGGAGCAAAACATCACGTGCTTCATTCGCCAGTTACCAGTCGAAATGCTCCAACGAGTCATCGAAAATTGGACTACACGGATTAACCATCTGAGACGTAGCCGCAGCCAACATTTGAAATATATAATCTTCAAACAAAAACAAAAAGCTGAAAATCTAAATAACCTGTTCGTAGATTGTAATTTTCCCCTGTGACAAATTTCATGAAGATAACTTGTGAGATAAAAAAGTTGTCCTTACCAGGACTTGAATTTAATCGGCCGGTTTGTACGGAAGCTATATGTTTCAGTGGTCCGATATTGGCGGTTTCGACAAATGTGTTGCTTCTTGAAGAGAACAGAAATTGTGGAAAATTTCAGGTCGACGCTCCGACGTTTTTTTCTGTGTGTTACAAATATCGTTCAGGGTCTACTTCACTTTTTATTTTTGGTCTATAATATTTTAGTTGAGAACAGTTGACGCACGAGTGTCCGTGTAGTATCTCTTAGGCGCAGCGATTTAAGCCATACTTTGGCTGAATGAGCACAGGGTGACTCAAGTTAGTTGAAAATACGTTTTTATGGATTTTTTTAATTTAAGTATCACGCGCTAACGGCACCATGAATAAGTTAATTGTCTATTATTGGGGATTTTACTTTAATTTATTGTGACCCTGAGAAATCATCAGTTTCTTAATGTCCATGAGTGACAAGAGCGAATATGGACAGACTTTATCTAACATTTTTATCAAAACTAACTAACTCCGTGGATGACTAAATCGACAGGTAGAGAGATAAACTGTTGAAAAGACGGACAGATGGGCGGATAGTCCAACTAAAAAAATATAAAAAAATTTAAAAAATTAAAAAAAAAAATTTAAAAAAATTAAAAAAAAAAATTTAAAAAAATTATAAAAAAAATTAAAAAAAAAATTATAAAAAAAATTAAAAAAAAAAAATTTAAAAAAAAATTAAAAAAAAAAAAAATTAAAAAAAAATTAAAAAAAAAATTAAAAAAAAAAAAATTAAAAAAAAAATTAAAAAAAAAAAATTAAAAAAAAATTAAAAAAAAAATTAAAAAAAAATTAAAAAAAAAATATAAAAAAATATAAAAAAAATATAAAAAAAAAAATAAAAAAAAACAAATAAAAAACAAATAAAAAAAACTAAAAAAAAAATAAAAAAAAAATATATAAAAAAATTAAAATAAAAAAATAATAAAAAATATAAAAAAATAAGAATAAAAAAAAAATAAAAAAATAATAAAAAATATAAAAAAAAAGTAAGAATAAAAAAAAATAAAACAAAAAAAATAATATAAAATAAAATAAAAAATAAAATAAAATAAAAAAAATAAAATAAAATAAAAAAAATAAAATAAAATAAAAATAATATAAAATAAAAAATAAAATAAAATGAAAATTATATAAAATAAAATAAAAAATTAAAATAAAAAAATAAATAAAAACAAAAAAATAAAATATAAAAAAATAAAAATAAAAAGGAAATTAAAAAAATAGAAAATGTAAATAAATAAAAACAAATTAAGAAAAAATTAAAAAAAAATAAAAAAAAAATTTTAATTAAAAAATAAAAACAAAAAATTAAAAAAAGCAAAAAATAAAAAGAAAAAAAAAACGGAAAAATAAATATAGCAAAAAATAAAAAATAAGTAGAAATAAAAAAAAAAATCATTTAAATAACAAAAACATACATAACACATGTTTACTATATTTGCATGTATATAATATTTATATTTTTATTAAAAATACTTCTACATAGCCACAAATATTATTAAGAACATAATGCATTAAACACTATTATCGCTGTCTTCGAAAATATCCGTTTGTTGGTAGCGCGCCTGTGTCTTCTTCCAAGTCGCGATCTTGCGTTTATCAGCATTGGTAAGTGCAACGCTAATGGATGTGGCCGAACCGCAACCCAAACCAGTCTTACCCTCATTCGAAGCGACATTGATCTGACAAAACAAAGTATGTGTACTTAGTAAAATGAATAGAGAAAGAAAAAGGCAAGCATACATACCGGTTCCAAGAGTCCTGAGCCATCACTCGCTTTACCCAAAGCCTCACCCTTGTTCCAGCCGAGTTTGGAGAGCATCTTGAAGCCCTTATTGTCGGAAGATATTTCACTAGGGGTGATATTTCATTAAAATTTTTTCAATCTTATAAAAAGTAACTTTCCACTCACGTATTCACGGAAGCGGCTTGCGTTTTCTCGCCATCTGTCGAGCTGCCCACTTGTATGCGTCGTGTCGCGGCACGATCATTGTAGCTACCGGCGTTCTGCTTGCCCTCCACAAATTCTAGAAGCAACCAAATAAATAGAAGTAAATGTCTGCAAATATTTTTTATGTACTCTTCACGCACTCTCTTTCTCCAAGCCATACTTCTTCTGCAGCTTCTTCAGCTGTTCGCGATGCGTTAGTACCGTTGTATTGCCTGCAGTGGCGCTGCTTTCACGCGCCGTCTCAATCAATAAGCCTGGCTCACACAAGCCGCAAGTGCTGTTGCCCTCATGCACGTGACACAGCAGCTTCGTTTGACCGATCTGCAAGACGCTGCCGTGCACCAAATCACACTCGGTGCTCTCTTGCTTGGAAGCTGACATGCGTGTGCCATTCAGCACGGTACCGTTACGTGAGCCCAGGTCGGTGCATTTGTAAATACCCTGCTTATGATCGTAGTGGAACCGCATGTGTAGCTGGGGCAATATTCAAGTTGCAAAATTTTTACAGTTTTTGTTTTGGAAGTGCAGCTGACTCACCTTGGACACATTCACATCTGGTATTATGACGTCGTGGTTGCCTTCGCGACCCAAACTGCCGCCCTTATATGTGATTAAGCTCAGACTACCCACCTTGAGAGCCTCCAAATTGCTTTCCTGCACAATGATGCGCAGCGAAGGCGGATACTTTTTAGCTATATCTGAAAGGTCATGAAACTTCTTTTTTATATGAAGAACTGTATTTCAAAGAATTCTAAATATAAAAGGCATCTAAGTTGGACTTAAACGCGAATTTCTTTTCATTTCTTAAATTAAAAAAAAAACGAACAAACCTTGAAAGCGCCCACCGCCAGCAAAAGTAGCAACTCCCTTGCCCTCCTTCCCCTCCGCACACCTATCAACATCACCACTGCTACGGCTATCCTCACTATCACTCTCACTTTCGCTGCTGTCGCTGCTGCTGCTGGACTCAGACAACTCACCGTCCTCAACGTCACAAGACTTGCGTCTGCGCGCACGTTTCTTACTCTTTCTATTGCTTGCCTGCTCATCACTCTCATCATCGGTGGCCGAGGAATCGCTCGACGCACGCTTGTGTTTGCGTGCGCGTTTACGTTTCTTCGATTTATGTTTGCGTTTCTTGGATTTGGCACGCTTCTCGCTCTTGGCCGCCTTTGTGCTCTTCGATTTCTTCTTTTTGCGCCACATGCGCTCGTCTTCTTGCTCCTGGCGTCGCTGCTCTTTGATTTTACGCAGTCGCTCTTGGTCGGTTATGACGCCGCCGAACTCGTCGAACGCCACCATCTCGTCCGCATCGAAATCATCCTGCAACAGTAGAAAAGAAATCCGCGTTTTCATCGACATTTCACGCTACCAAGCTTACCTAATGCATTGCTACGCATTCGGTTAATGTTAAGTTTTGAAAAACGTTTTAAAAGTGAATTATTTACATAATTCGTTAGCACATCTTTATCGCTCGCGTTGTTGCGCTGCAAGAGAGGAGAAAATATACCGTACGCATACAAAAATTATTAATGCTTGAGTAAAAAATTTCTTTTGTTTTTGTAAAACAAAATTTTTATTTCTAGCACTACTTGGGCGAGCAGTTAACCTTAAAGTAGTCGGAAAAGATTCTGAAGAATAATGAACTGGTTGGAAAACTAGTTAGCTAGAAATTCCTGACAAACAGAAACTTAGATTGGTAAGCGAGGAATGTACCGCGACCTAATGTGCCCTCTCCTAAATCAGAAAGACTCACCTAGCCCCAGCATATACTGCTAGGTGCTAGCTAAGCGAAGTGATCCGTATTTAGAAACTGGATCCAAGTGCCTTCAACCGGCGTCTGCAGAGTTGTCCCTAGGGATGTTGATTACATATTTAAACCTGTTGAGGTTGTATTAGGGTATGGGGACCCACCGCGATGAAGGGTTCCGATCCCTCCCAGGAGCGGGCGAGCTCAGCACCCACTTCATTCCTGTCTATGACCGCGCCCGAGATGAGGTGTACTTGGTTACGTTCCGCTAGGCTATTCAGCCGCCCTCTACACACCTGCTCCAGTAGGGATTTGGTCTAATTTTGAACCGATTACTTGGTAAAGTAGTGCAGCTTCGAATATGACTTTAAGTGCAGCCATTCGGACAAGTGTGCACTGTACCCGACATTCAGATGCATGCAAGTCGTTGCAGCTTCGATAGTTGGAGTCCTACCGAAGTCTGCGAAGCTTTTGAGGCCCAAGCCACCGCCCCATACATGACTATCGGTCGCACGATCGTGGTGTAAAACCACCTAACGACGAATAGCTTGCAGCCCCAGAATTTACCAACTAGTCGATTGCACAACATTAGTGCCTTGCTTCCTTTAACCATGGTCAGATCAACACGCTACTTCCACCACATAGTGGAATCCAGTGTAAGACCAAGATATTTGACCTGTTGATCATATCTACCTCACTGCTTCAAAGGTAAGGTTGCTGAGGACGGGCAGGCATCTGTGTTTCGAGAACGGGACGATGGTCGTCTGGGAGGGGTTGCTATTCCACTCAACCTCTCTGCACCATCTTTTAGCAAGGTCCTGGAACTTACCTCTTGGTATAATATCAATGTCCTCCGCGTAAACTTCACAGCGGATGCCATTGTCAGTTAGAAGAATTAGTAGGTCGCGCGAACGACCAGGCTCCATAACAGGGGGGATAGCACTTCACCCTATCGGCAGCCTCTTGTAGTACCGTAATGAATCCTGGCGCAGTACTGCTTTTATCCATCTGCGCACCGGAGCTGCTACATTCCTTTTCTTCAGTGCTCTAGCTACCCTCTCGTGAAACGTGTTGTCAGAAGCACCTTCGAGGTCTAGGAAGGCGCACACCATCACTTATTTCCTTCGAGCGAGTTTTCTATCTCTAAAGTTAGCCGGTACAGAGCAGTATGGGTTGAACTGCCTGCTCTGTAAGCATGCTGGTTCACAAGCAGGGGTGCAATTTTCAATTTTTCAACTCCATCGACATTATTTGAGCCACGATCTTTTCCATACTTTTTAAAAGAAAGGAAGAAGAAGAAAGGAAGGAATCGGCACTGAAGAATTTTTCATACCTTGGGTGTAAGGCTTACCTTCGCAGTCCTCCATACATCTTCACGAAATAAATATACAAAGGGTCTCCCACGTTTTCTGCGGATTAATTCAGGAGTTAGTGAAGATAACTCCGTTGCTAACTCCCATTTAATCCTCAAAATTTTAGATAGTTAGCTGCATTTTCATGGTCAACATTGTTAAAAATTGCCAATTTTAATCTATTGTGAATGAAAAACAAGCAACACTGACAGCTGTTTTGCAAATTTTCAATAATAAAACAGAAAGTTTTATGTTATGATGCAGTTTTAAAAATAACGTGTTGACTGTGGTAAAAAAAATGGTTTTGTAAAAATTGGTCGGCTAACAACCGAAATGCATATCTTCCATCAATTTTTATTGAAAATATTATAAAAAATAGCAATCAGCCGTCTGTCACCTACAAATTTGGATCTGATTAAGTGCGAAGTTAATCCGGATTAACTATTCCGTCTTTCAAGGCTATTACAAACTTCATGGCAAACTTAAGGGGTCTCGCTGGTCTAGAATTTTCAAAAAATTGATGTTTTTTTGATAGTTCGAAAGTATAGTTCTTTAAGAATATGAGTATAGTGTAAAATTTTTGGAAGGATATTCACTTTATTTTAGCTTCTACAGCCGTTTTAGCAGGTAGCGCTGGCATCTAAAATATAGACACTCTAAACTTTAAACTCATTTATCTCAAAACTATTTTTTTCGGCGTGCCGTTGATGAAAAAAAAATATCCATCCGAATAACATGAATTTTTAACATGGTGTTTATAAGATCAATATCTATCGCTGGGACTACGATCAAATTTTAATTTTAAGAACTTCCATTTTTTCGATCTAAAACTGCTGTTTTCAGTATCTGAACTTCAAAAGCGCGAAATTTTTTTAATTTTCAATTTTTTTTGTTTGTAGTCCCAGCGATAGCTGCACTCCTACTGATTAATAATTTATTTAGTTTTTATGTTTCAGATGTTCAGAAGAGTCAAAATCAACAACGGCACCGGGAGGTCCTTTTTTAAGATAGCTTTTTTTTGGACGCCATTTTTAATATTTTTAAATTTTTTATTTAAAAAAGAAATATTTTTGTACTTTTCATAAGTGTATAAATAAACTGTAAAAGTTTTAAATTGATTGCCCTTTTTTTAAACCTTAAAAAAAATCCAGAAAACACCCTTAATTTGAGTGTTCTAGACCACCGGGACCCCTTGATATATCTTCTAAACCCTTACCAGTTTTCTTATATATTTTTAATGCTATCGGAATAAGCAGCCTAACAAAAATTATCATACAAGCCTAAATATGAT
>CM050325.1:85882742-85947358 GCA_027475135.1 Bactrocera correcta
TATGAAATACATAAAATATTTAAAACACAGTTCAACAACCTGCCGAATGACACGCGCTCCATTTTATTTATTTTAATTTTATTTTTTTTTTTCAACGAAAAGGTATAAAGTTGTCACTGTTCGCACTATTTCTTCCGTTACCGCTGCTCACTCTTACTGATTCATTTGACCTTAAAGTTCGGCTCCGCAACATTTAAAGCAACCATTCTCGCAGCAATCAATTATCACCTGGAACCAGAACTGCTACATTGTATATAATATATAGTATGTATGTATGTATGTATAAAAGTGCTGTATGTAAAATACCCAGTAGACCCGCCCAATAAATTTCCAATTGCACGTGTAACTAGTCGCGGATAGAAAAACCCGAAATAATTTTGTTTTAAATATTGTTTGAATTTAAATTTGCTTTATTTATGTTTTTGTTGTTTTGTTCTTATATATGTATATGTGTATATTTATACGTTAGAATATGTAAATATGAATATTAATTGTTTGCTGATAACCGTATAACTTGTTTTTGTCTTTTAACTCATTAAATTTCATTTAGTTTGTGTTTTTTATCAACCCGATACATACGTTTGTATGTGTGTGAGTCTATATATAAAAGCAGAAAACCAAGAAATAACGTTATGCGCAAACACGTAATTCCTTTCGTGCAATTAATTAAAATAAATAATACATTAAATATCATGCTTAATACTATATAAGTGTGTATGTGCATGTGTGTGTGTGAGTATTTATAATAATATTAATTTTAAGTGAAACATTGCATCAACAATTTTTTTTTTAACTGAACACAACACACACAGGCACACCTGCACATAATTTTTGCTATTAAACACTATTCACAAATATCACAATCTTCCAATTCGTAGTACAATATATTACTTAAACGTAAGTATGTATGTGTATGCTTATTTCATAAAACATTTCACTTAAAATCGCTTAATTGCGAGCAATTTTAATGACGCGCGCCAGCAACTGGACACTTGACAAAACGCGTCGAACGAGTCCCGTTTGTCACACACACACACGAGCGCGCTTGTGTCGACTGTGCGCGCTGCAAACGGTATTTTGCGTCAGAGCGCTTTCACGAGTGAATCACTAGCGGGCGCCTGAGCGCTATGCAGCTCAAGCCGAGCGCGCCATTGTCTAACACGCGCCTTGTTTTTCTAAAATTTTTCTTCCTTTCTAACATGAGTATTTACACATTTCTTTATAGTTAATAATAAATACGAGTTAAAAATCACTAGTTAAAGCTTTGTTTTCAGTCAGTCAAAAGACGTGAATTTTTCGAAATTCTCCCCTTGAAAATTTCGCAATTCCCCACCCACACGCCTGCTGGCGCCCTAAGTTACACCACATTCTCGTTGAGTCGCACAGCATTGTGCATGAGCGCTTGCGCGCGCTGTGACACCGGCTGCAGTCGCTGCACCTGCGCGGTTTGTTGTGGCACTTGTTGCATGTTTTGTCCGAGTCGGCCCGTTTTCGCTTCGATCCAATCCAAATAGTGTGTGACGCGCGTGAAGCCACCGGGTATATTCGTCTCACAGCCATCGGCGGGTCCGAAGCTCGTGATACCGACCACAGTTTGTGTATTCTTCAGCACGAGTGGACCGCCAGAGTCGCCGGAGCAGACGGTTTCGTCGCGCAAGCCTTTCGCACAGAGCACACCGTTTGTCACCACATCGAATTCATTGGCGCACTCCTGATTGGAGATCACACGCAGTTCGGTGTATTGCATGGGGTTGTAGTTGGACATTTCGTTGTTGGCGCCCCAGCCGGTAGCGACGACTTTGGCGCCGGTCAGCGCATCGTTGCGCCTGAGGGATGGCAGCGTGGCGGGTTGTATGCGCGCTGTGAAGGCTACATCTATGGGCAGCTTGACGAGCGCGATATCATTGGCCGCTGTATCGGGATTGAAGCCTTCATGCACGATGAATTTATTCGAGCGCAGCACCAGGCGTCCCGTTTCAGCGCCATCTTCGATGGTGAGCGCGCCCAGGTAGATGTCAAAATGTGTGACGCCCATGGTGCAGTGGCCAGCGGTGAGTATCCAGCGTTGATCGAGCAGCGTGCCGCCGCAGAGTATGCGCTTGCGCCACAACTGTTTGCCGATCAGCATCACTTGGTAGGGGAACTTTTCGATGCGTCCGTATTTCGATTGACCGAGGGCAAAGCCCTGCACAGTCTGTGGACCGATTAGTGTATCCATTGTGACACAACTAAACAGCACAGCCAATAATGTTCTTTGCAAACTCATTTTTGTTTTTACTTTACTAATTAATTTGCACTTTTGCAGTAAGTCTTTTTGCACTAACGCGCACTACCTTATTCAGCAATTGCTTTCTTTCTTTATTTTTGTATAAAAACTTTTCGATTAATTAGTATTTTATTTTGAAAAAGTTTTGAATTTTTCTTCTTCGACTTTCACTTGTGTTGTTGTTGTCAATAATTGTCCGAATTGTATAAATATTTTGCAAGGTCTTCTCGCCTCAAACTCTCGCTTAAATCTAAGCTCATTCTAACTGAGACGTGAAATTTTATTTCGAAACTCACTGAGATCCGCTAAATTTGCCGGTCGTTTTTTGTTGCGCCATTTTTCGTTTGCCCACCTTTTTTGTATTATTATTGTTTGTGTTTTTTGCTTTTGTTTCTGACTTTGTTATTTTCGCTGTTGCGAATTAACTTCTGAGATACAAACTCGACCGAAGTGTTGGCGCTCACAGCGTTCACAGCTCGGCGCTGATATATCCCCAAACTCAACGCGAGCCTTAACGTCCAACGAGTCGTTGCGTCGGAGATAGCGAACAAGTTCGACGGCAGCGTTGTTGTGACGATCGTATCGTGTTTTTATTTGCCTCACTTCTCTGCGGTATTTTCCCATTTTTTTAGTATTTTATTTTAGGTTTTTTTTCGGCAATATCGTTTAGAGCGTAGTGCTGCTTCCAATACGAGTCTTATATGCACTTAGTTACATACATACATACATATATATAATTGGATATACATATTTATGTCAAACATTCCTTGAATCACTTTATTATCAATTTTAACTGGAAGCAAAAGTGAATGCCTGACTAATTCTAATTCTTATATAAAAATCATTTAGTCAAGCTAGTAGCTATGTAGTTCGTAAGCATTTTGAACTCCCAAACCTACTAGATAATAATAAATTAAATCGACTCATATTTGCATTTTAATTCTTAAATGTCACTGTGCTAATCTATGGAACTTTTGTTGAGTTCACCAATGATAGTCAATTTGGAACAAAAAGTGCAGACAAGTCTTTCTCTCCTCATTCCACACCGCCATCATAAGTTATAACGACGTGTTCATGCCGGCGTACCTGCGGTTCGCACAGTTCTTCGCCCAAGCCTAGTGATACTATGTTTCCCGATTTTGTTTTCTTAAACACCGAAAAAAACACCACTATGTTCCATAAACATTACCAAACGCTAAGTTTCTGCCCAATTGCTTCAAATGGTTTCATCTGCAAAAGTGATTTTACGCATGTCTTGCTCCAAAGCAAATCAACAAAAGCAAGGTATAGCCTACGCTTAAATCGTACTTCTTTAAATTTTGGTCGGTTAAGCATTCTATACGGGGGGTTTTGAGCTTCTCCATTAGATCTACCTTATGAGAAAATCACCCGAACGTAGAAGATCTGAATATTTTTTTGAAAATTTAAACATTTCTTTCAATATCATTAAAAACAGTTCCTTTAATAGTTCTTTTTCTTCTTTATTGGCGTAGACATCCCTTACGCGGTTATAACCATGTTTACAACAGCGCGCTAATCGTTATTTCTTTCCGCTGCTTGACAACAAAATCCTTCTCCATCTGGTCTTTCCAACGGAGTGGAGAGTCGTTCTCTTCACTTGCTGGTTACTGCGTCGAATACTTTTAGAGCTGGAATGCTTTCATCCATTCGAACGACATGGCCTAGCCAGCGTAGCCAGTGTCTCCTAATTCGCTGAACTATGTCAATGGCGTCGTATGTCTCGTACAGCTCTTCGTTCCATCGACTGCGGTATTCAGCGTTGCCAATGCGCAAAGGACCATAAATCTTCCGCAGGATATGTCTCTCAAAAACACGTAGCATTGACTCATCAGATCTTGTCATCGTCCATGACTCTGCACCACATAGCAGAGATGATAAGTGGCTTGTAGAATTTGATCTTCACTTCTCAATTAATTACTCAGTCCGACGTAGCACCTGTTGGCAAGTGTTAATCTGCGTTGGATTTCGAGACTGACATTGTTGACGTAGAAATTATCTACGACTTTGAAGTTAGGATTGTCAACATTGTCGTGGAAGCCAAGTCGCGAGGGCGACGAGTGTTTGTTCGATGACAGGAGATATTTTGTTTTACACTCGTCCCCTACCAGACCGATCTACTTCGCTTTTCCGTCCATGGAGAAAGCAGAACTATCGACACGGTTTTTATGGCCAATGATATCACAGCCATATTATGTAGTTTTGCGGAGATATGACTGTTGCGTTTTTTTTCATTGTGGGTGATCCAAACCCAGCGTACAACCCTGGGTAAGGATGATCTGCCTTCTCAATTTGGTTCGCCTTCAAACGAATGTTTTTTGTCTATCCAGAGAATACTTGGTCTAAGACCGGAAGTCGTGAGCTGCTTGAGCCATATCTAAGAAAAATAGTTTCTGCTCCCAAGTGAACGGCGCTCAGGGAATTTGAGTAAACTTTTAGACATGTCTTCATCCTCCAATGATGGTGATACTAGAACTGAGAAATCAACATGTTTCTGATTCCTCTTTATAATTGCATAATTGCTTGCGTGGATTAGTTGACGTGACTAGAACTCAGAAATCAAATGGCATAATCGCTTGCTACTTATTACCTATTTTATTATAAGACTTAACTGAATTTGCAAGCATCCAAACACTATACACCTACACTTCCAGTTTCGACTATTGATATTGCTAGAATAAGATGCAATGGATCTAAAATGTTACAAACATCTCTAAAATTGAAGCTTTGTCCCTTTAAACTGGATATGAAGTAAAGGAGTATTATGTAGTTCGAGAATGGGAACCAACGATTTTACAGTTGCAGTATATATATAATTAATTTATTGATTATAAAAGATGATCCATTTCGAGGTTCCCTACTTTTTTTTGAAGAAAAAACACAGAAACTTTAAATTTAATTAGGCCTTTTTTTTAAGATTATAATTTTTAAATGCTGGCCACGGCTACCAGTGAGTTCGATTTTTGGTGACTCGTTCAAGCATTTCGACTGGTAACTGACAAATGACAGGCGTGATGTTTCGTTCCAAGGTCTGAATTGAAGCAGAATTGTCTGCATAACTTTAGACTTGACATATCTCCCCACGAAAAGTTTAATGATCTGTTAAAACGCTTCCTTTTGTTGGATTTCCGACGTACCGACAGTTCAATGACAATATATATAGGTAGGTTTACTTTTAAGATTTCAGCTAAACTTTCAAACCAAAATTTTACTTGAAACGTTGAATCAAAACTAATTCAAAAACACCAAAAAAACTATAACAAAATTTACCATAAACCCGATATTTTAGGTCCTCAGTTAAGAAAGCTTAGAACTCTTCGTAAAAAGTCACCATTGTTTAATACGCATTTTAAGGAAAACACAAAAGCTACCAACCTATTTCGAACTTAACGCAAGTTTTTTATTTAATATTACGAAAAAAACAAAAAAAAAATTATTAATTATTATAATGAAAGCATTGTTTTTGCTTTTGGTCTTTTTGCAATAAACAAAAAGCATGTAATCAAAATATTTTCGTCGAATTCCAAAATTTCATGATATACTGGTACTACTTTGACGGCGAGGAATTTAAATTTTTTCTAAAAAATCAAAATTATTCATAGCCTAAAGTCCAGAACCCACGGAAATTATGCGAACTTATCAACACCGCAAAAAACAGCAAAAATATAAACAAAAACACAAAACAGCATCCGCTAAACAATCGAAAACAGAATTCCAAGGAACTAAACAAATATCACCACAACAACCACACTGTGGTTAGTGGTCAAGCGGATTTATGCGTTTAGAACAAAATAAAACCCGAGACTGGCGACACAAAGAATTTCGCATTTATTTATTACAATAAGACAACAACGAAAAGCAGCAAATATTTTGACGTCAATGAACAGAACGTTTGGGGGGGATGACTTATCGCAAGTCCAACGCTGTGCATAAACGAATTCCGGTGGCTACTTTGAATTTTCTCGGCTATAAATTTGGAAAAAGCACCAACAGCAAAGTGGGACAGTGCGGTATCAACGAGCGAAACAGGTCGCAACGCGTCTGGCTGGAGCCGCCGCGAATGCGGGATTAATCGGTTGGCGGCGGTTGGACCGATGCGAAGATGTTTGAAAGTCTTAATACAGTTTTTATACGCTTGACAAATTGCTAATTAATTGGAACGACGCGGCGCGCCAGACCAGTTTATCAGCATCAACACAAATATTTACCATTCACCGAATATCAATCTGCAACACAATATCAACGGTGAATACTCTCTCAACGGAGAGAACGATGTTTGCTTCATCTGCAGATATCACACGCTTCTCTTGCTGTCGTGGAGAGTTTTGATCAACGTCATCATGAGGCAGTAGTTGCGAAGAGAAGCACAGTGTTTTGTTTAGTAAAAATTAGTATTTATCAATTTTAAAATTTTATTATTTTTTGCTATTTTCTTCCAAATTGGTTTCAAAATAAGGATTAAAGCCCAGTTAAATTTTGAATAACATTTTTGTTTTTTCAGAAACATTTTTCTGTAACCGTAGATGCAAGAATTAAAATCGATTTTCACCAGATATTCGCAGAAAAATAATAATTAAGGGGGTATTCTAGTCTAGAAATTAAAAAAAAAAATCGAAAGTTTTTTTTTATATTTTCAAAGTTTAACTATTCAAGAATATGTGTACAAGATATGTGTCAAATTATTTTCGAAGATATAGGCATTTTTCTGACCCGGCATCCAAACTTTAAACGCGAGATTCCCACGATTTCTCAGGTTCTACTAGACCGATTTACTTGAAATTTTTATAGAGTCTTCTTTATAGGCTTGTCTATGGTTGGAACTATCCTCATCCCCAAATTTTTATTTTTACTACTTTTAAAAAATTCAAAATAGTCGGAAAAAGTGATCCAAAAAAACTTTTTTTTAAGCAGTCGCCATTTTGTGAAAAATTTTTTCCCCCTTTTCCGTAGTTCCGGTCATTGCGACATTATTCTAGATTAATAATCTCTTTTTGGTTTCAGATAACTAGGAGGGTTGAAATCATGTGTATGGTCACGTGAAAATTTTTAGAGACCACCCACTTCATGAGCTCATAATTTTTGAAATTTTATACTTTTTTAGTTCTTAATTTTTTTCTCTACTCTTCTAAAATTAACAAATAACTAATAAAAAAGGATGGTAAAAATATTAATTGCTTTTTTTTACCACACTTTAAAAATAACCTGAAATTCATGCTTCTAGACTAGAATACCCCCTTAATGAGTGATCCATTTCGAGGTTCCCTAGTTTTTTTTAAAGAAAATACGCAAAAGTCCAAATTTCGTGGAAAATGTTTATTCTCGTTCAAAAAAACATTCTTTGGCATTTATTTTTTGAAGATTATCTATTTCAAATGTTGGTCGTGTCTACGTCTCAGATATTCCATCCCTTGAGTCCAACTTTCGATGACTAGTTCCAGCATTCCGACTGGAAATGAATGAAAAGCATCATGTTTCGCTCCAAGTACTGAATCGAAGCGTCATTGTCGAACAGCTCAAAACGTTGAAGCATCTGCTTACCGAAGTCTTCTCTCAATAAATCCTTGATGGCAAATGAGGTTACGTTTTCTTCAGGTTTCTCTTCGTCAATGCGCAAATGCGGCAATTTTCATCGCTGAACAAAATTTGGCTCTTCTTGGAACTTTTCAAGAGATAGAACGAAGCAATATCGCTTGAGAAGGTCGAGCGCCTTCAGTTCTTGTACAAGCAGTTTTGTGTGCGCTTTCAATTTAAGATGTAGACGTAAAATGCAAAAAGTCGTTCCATACGACAGTCCATTGTTCAGGCGTAAGTCTTTTAAATGATGAGATACCAAAACTACTAAACAAAAGTAAAATGACAGCTTGACACGACTCTACTTGGATCACCCGTTACATTGTAATTTCTATTTTACTTAATTCAAATTATAAGTTGACAGGCTCTTCCTCACCGACCAACTTGGAAACATGAGTTTGATGAAGTATATGATGACGATGCAAACTATTTTGAGGTGCCTTCAGTGCTATACTTAGTAAGGGCCGGAATATTTCTACGGACCCAATATACTCAAAGCCTTTATAGACTTCACCAGAGGATTTGTTGGAGATGTAACAAGTTGGTGACTCTATTTGAAAGTACTATCGCCAGAACGTAAGCATAGAGAACTGACGGGTCTACGTATGTATGCTTGTCACCAATAAATAATTATTTTGTGATATCGTAAAAATAGGCCTCGAGCTACTAAACCAATTTTCTAAACACATAGATTATTCCAATGCCTTACATTGCAAAGAACACAAAACAAGAATAATACTGACAAGATTGCGACACTCTACGCCATAAATGAAACGAACTGTCAAAATTTCTTACCAAATGTAAGCAAAGTCCTCCCTTTCAGCTCTCATGAAGGCAAGAACCAATTAATTTTGCTATCTTATGCACTCCAACCGGAAGAAACTGTTGTATTCGATTCGCTATTTCTCTAAGTGCTTTCTACGAGGTTTGACAATTAAGTAATGAGACTGATTTTATTGCCGCGCTTGTGGTAAACCTGTGACCTTGAAATTCCCTTACTTCTTTTTCGGCATCCCGCCCCTCTCCATTGACAATGTACCATCGCTCTAGCTTGTTTAGTTCGCCTGCTGCGTCAAGTTGAGTAGACGTGTGTTTGTAGTGCTCGTCACGAAAATGGAAAAACGAAATCAAGAGTAACGCGTCGCGATAAAATTTTGCGCCAGATTGGGCGAAACAGCTTCGGAAACGTACGCTAAAATTGTGAGAGTGTATGGTGATAGTGCTCTTAGTCGTGCCATAGCTCCCAATGATTGTCTCCACGCGCCCCCGCCTGAAAAAAGCTCGCATAAGCAAGTCGAAGGTTAAAACTATGATTATTGCCTTTTTTGATAGCCGTGGAATCGTCCATGAAGAATTCGTTCCACCGGAAAAAACTGTGAATTAAGTCTACGAGGTGCGTTCAAAAAATATCGCGAAAGTTTTGCTGACAGTTTTTTTCGATTGCAGGGGCGTGGTGCATCATGAGTTCTTGCCACAGGGAAGAACGGTCAATAAGGAATATTACCTGCAAGTTATGCGAGGTAATCCGCCATTAACACGGATTTGTGGATGGACAAAAATTGGCCTTTGTACCACGATAACGCCCCTGCTCACACACATCGTTGCTTGTGCGCGACTTTTTAGCCAAAAACAACGCACTAATGATGCCGCAGCCACCGTATTCCCCAGATCTGGCCCCCTTTGACTTTTTCGTGTTCCCTAAACTGAAGAGGCCCATGAAAGGACGACGTTACGCTTCTCTTGACGAGATAAAGACAGCATCGAAGGAGGAGCTGAAGAAGAAAAAAAAATGATTTTTTGAAGTGCTTAGAAGTTTGGGGGATTGGGGATTACTTTGAAGGGGACAAAATAGATATTCATGAATAAATAGATAATTTTTGAAAAAACACAAAATTCGCGATACTTTTTGAACACACCTCGTACTATTGCCATGTACTCGAAAGATTGAGAAAACGAGTCAACAGGGAGCGCCCAGACATCGCTCGTAACTGGATCCTTCATCACGACAATGCGCCGTGCCACACCGCCCTCAACGTGTCCCAGTATTTGGCCTCTAAAGGGATCGCCGTGTTGCGACCCTGTGACTTTTTTTTGTTTCCTAAAACAAAATCGGTGGTCAAAGGAACCCATTTTGAGTCGATTACGGACATCCAGGCGGCCGTGCCGAGGGTACTCGCGGACATTCCAGTCGAAGCGTTCCAGAAATGCTACAAAGCATGGAAATACGCTGGAATCTCTGTATAGCTACCCAAGGGGACTACTTTGAAGAGTATGGAAGAGTTGTAGAATAATTTTCAAATATACGGTTTTTATGGAATCAGTCTCATTACTTAATTGTCATACCACGTATTGACGCTGTCTTAGTATAAAATTTACAAGTAACAAAGTTAGCGCAACAGAATTACAGTAATCACAAATTGCTCTCAGTCTATTTTAACCGCTGATGTGGTTTGTTAGAATCGCTACACCCTAAAGCTTGGCAAACCGAACGCAGCATTATTTTTCTAATATTCTTGGAAAGAATTGTAAGCTTGTGCTTACAGCTATCAAATTTTTCCGCACTTCTGTTTATTAACGAGTTCCCTCTCAGTGAGAATCCAACACTTATAACTCCTTCTTTTAATAGCCACTCATGACGATAATTGTCTGACTTTAGTGTAAGTCACTGACTCAAATTTTATATGCCCGCACTTGAGTTTTATTCCACGGTGAGTCGGCATTTATGGGCCATCACTTTATTCATGGATGACTTCAAAACTCATTTTTTGTGGCATATTTTTTCTTAAATGATTGGCAACATATTTTCGTTAGATATACATACATATGTACGTATATGCATACAGATATGTATCAGTGGTTATGCGAAGAGCTCAAAATAATATTTTTGCCAAATCTCATAAACTATAAGAGATTTTAACTACATCTCTATACTTTCTCTCAACCATGCTCAAACTCTTTCTGTTCACCTTTGATCTTTGTGTTATTTGAGTTATTAAATTTGTTGTATTTTGTTTTTTTTTTTTTCTGTTAGCGGATTCCCCAGTGGCATTGTCATGTTATTATTAACGGCCTGCGACTATTTTACTGTCATTTTGTTGTTGTGTGCTGTGTTCGTCGTTTTCTGTTTTTATCACTATTGCGTGATGTTAGCGGGAACTATTTACATAAGTATGTATGTACATATGTATCTTCTACAAAAATGTGCCAACTCATAGTTCAGGTTAGTATTCATTAAATGAGGATGGAAAAAGCGAAATCAATTGATATTTTTAGACTGTGAATTCTCACGATTTCAGCTGAAATTCACCAAAATTCATTAGAAATTCTGGCGAATAGCTGTCGAGTGACAAATTGTGGTCTGGCGCGAACTTCAGGCTTGTTGAATTTTGGCACCAGCTTGTGAATTATTTTTCCGCATGCCTAAGTCCAGAACATGCAGTAAGCTGTTGGAGGCGATTAAGGTGTGAATTGGGTGAATTACACACAAACAGGTGTAATATACATACATATGTAAATGTGCGCAGAAACCCATAAAAATTATAATATAAATTTATAACTGTTAAAGACGTCAGCAAGCAACTTGTGAAAAATTCTTTAATATTTAGTTGTAAACTTTTTTTTTTCTATTTTAAAATTTGATTAGGTGTTTTTATAAGATCTGTTCCAACTCATGTCACAAATTTAATAAATTCCGTTAATTTGCAAAGGAATCTCGACAATCGAAGGCGCCACATTTATACCCTGAACAGCATACATTAAGTTTGCCATGAAGTTTTAACACCAAAAAGCAAACGTGAGAGACCTACAATGATGCTTATATAATTGATCAGCGTAACAAGCTGAGTCGATTTAGCCATATCCGTCAAACTGATCCCTCAGTTTTCGAGATGTCGCCAAGAAACTTTCCAAAGGTGGTTCTCTCACTAAGACGCTACTTTGTTGGAGACTATAACACTATAACATATAGATGCCATATAAACTGAACGATAGGAATCAAGTGCTTGTATGGAAAGCTTTTTCATTTGACGAGATATCTTCAATGAGTTCAGCATTTATTATTTTATAAGGCAATTATGTAATCTCCTAAGAAATTGTTTAGTTCGATTCACTATAACATATAGCTGCGGATTCAAGATATCGATCTTTTTATACTTCTTTATTTTATAAAAATTGCAACTGTGTGGCATATTTTAGTTCCGCTGACGCCGAAGTTAATGTTTTTTTCTTGTTTTGTTTTGAATGTTGCAGGTTTCTAAATTTTTGTTGCGGTATAAAAAGTCGGTTTTAATTTTAACATACATTTTTGGCATCATCACATTTAATTAGCATCAGTAAAATTAGTAAACAGTTTGTTGACTTTGCCAAGGCCACTTCAACGCCCAACAAGTTGATTGACACTTTAGATCAACTACTTAGATCTACATACATACTAATTAGCATGTGAGTACACATGTTTAATGTTCTAATTCTAAAAAATTCTAGAGTTCTTTTCAAATGATATCAGCGATTATCCCATTAAAAATTAAACAAATAAGCAATATATAGCATATGTACATAATATATAGCTCTAGAGAATGAAGCGGAGGGACAGATTTTGATGTTCTCTAATTTGTTGAATTTCTCTCCGTCACGATTGGCAGAATAACTCTTAAAATATCGGAGAGATATATGTTTAAATACAAATAAAATACTCGAATCTAAATGAAAAGAAAATTAACAGTAAAGAGTTAACTTTTCCTCAGTTACAACACAGCCACAACCCGGTGGCACACACTAAAGGAATTATTCGTGTAAAATTTTCCATTTATACTTAGTAGCTCTGAAATAAATGGCAATAAATGTTAAGTATGCATCCGTTAGAGTCAATAAAATTTTATGGCAAGCGAAGTGGAAGTGCGCGAAAAAATTAATAATTTTTTTCAAAATAAAACGCAGTGGTCGTTTAAAAAAATTGCCAAAGAGGTAGGTGCTGACTCTAAAACCATTTCTTGAATTATTAAACGCTTTAAGGAAGATGTGCGAATTGACAGGAAGAAAGGTTCTGGTAAAAAGACGGGGCCACGTGATCGGGAGAAGGCAAGGAACGTTGTTATCATTCTCAAGAAAGACCCAAGCCTTTCGGGCAGGAAATTGGCGAGGAAGGCTGGCAGGACGAAGAAAGAAGCTGGGCTGAAGACGAACAAGGTACAGAAAGTTCCACATAGAAACGCCATCAAGAACGAAACCGCAAAACAACGAGCTAAGAAGCTGAGGAAAGATTTTGTCAATAAATTCGAATGCTGCATAATGAATGACGAGACCTACGTTTTAGCGAACTTTTCTCGGCTACCTGGACAGGAATTTTATACAGCCGATTTTAGAGGAAATGTTGCTGAAAAATTCAAAGCCAAAATGACAAAATATCCAAAAAAATTTCTTGTGTGGCAGGCAATTTGCAGTTGTGGCAAAAAACGCAGCTCATTCCTTACATCGGGTACAATCAACAGCAAAATATATGTGAAGGAATGTTTACAAAAGAGATTGCTCCCATTTTTAAGCCAACATGAAGTGTCCACGTTTTTTTGGCCTGACCTCGCTTCATGTCACTGTAGCAAAACAGCTTTAGAGTGGTTCCAACGGAATAAAGTGATTTATGTACCAAGAGAAGCAAATCCACCTAACTGTCCAGAACTAAGGCCGATTAAGAGATACTGAGCTTTAGTAAAAAGGAAGATGAAGGCAACAAAAAAGTGGCCAAAAGCCTTCAAAATTTTAAAAGAAAGTGGTCTTCAGCAGCTATGAGAGTATCGGACACTACCATAAAAGCACTAATGGACGGGGTTCCGGAAAAAATAAAAATATTTATTAATAACACATAATTCTTGGTTTATTCCTCAGTTTTTCAAATTTAAAATAAATGTTTTTAATAAAATATTTTATTTACGGACAACTGGTTTAAAAGATTTTTTCCTTTTTGTAACGGACAATTTTATTCGACGCAGTCCTTATTCAAAATATCAATAAACTTCTGATGAAAACTAGCAACCATCTAAAGAATTTCAAGATAGAAATAGAGAATACGACGGTTTTAATGCTTGTATCATAAGAAAGTTAACAAATGACTAGAAATTTAAATTCAAAACCGTTGAGGGCTTTAAAATAAACAATTTTCTGTAGTGACGTTTCAAATATTTTATACATACAAAGTCGTTATTACTGGTGTCTAAAGTAATTTATTTTTATTTAGTTATCAATAATGGATGCCCAGGGAAGGATATATGAACATATACATAAGAATACCCCTTATCCTTTATAACAGTTTTATGTAGAACTCAATAGCCAAAACTCCAATTCCGCTATGCCTCACACAATTACTCTCTTGCACAATTAACTTGAAATCAAATGAATAACAAATAAAATTGAACTCGTTTTCATGGTGCATAACACGGCTAGTCATCCAAATACCACCGCCGAAAAGTAATGAATGTGGGCTTGAAAGTAAACATATCTAATTACGTGTTCTAATATAAAAATGTCAAGTCTGTTTGTGTCACTCCATAAATTTAACTCGTCAGCTTTAGCTAGTTAAAATTTGAAATGTGCATTAAAGTCATCAAAAATTAATTGATTTTAATTACTAAACTCCTTGGTTGGTATGGACATTAATACTTGTTATTTTTATGAACCACTGACATTGTCAAAATAAATTTTATATTTTTGAATGAGCATTGACGCAAATAAACAACTTCAAGCGCTTTAAAATGTATAACATTTTTTTTTTTTGCTTTGTGTCAGCAGAATTTCGAAAAATATAAAGAGCAATCCTTATACTTTCTAACCCAAAGAAAATTCGTGATTAGCAGCCATATAAGCAAGGACTTAAAGCCCAAACCGTGCCACTCGGCACACTCATCGCTGATATAAAAAAGTTCACTCTATTTTTCTTTTGTCAAATAATACTAAGACGCACACCACAAATGGTGGAAGTGACATAATATACACTCCTGCTCAAACTTGCACTTATAAAAATTTGGAATTTAAAACCCAAATCCGGAGCCAAGTTTAAAAAGGGAAAAAGCGAATGTTGTCTGATCCAATGAAGAAATAGGGGAAATAACTATGTATGATATTGAGAAGATTTAAGGGGGTATTCTACCCTAAAAATCAAATTTTGAGGGAGTGTTTTGAATTTTATTTTAAAAAAAAAACAAAAATATTTTTACTATCCATTTTTATGGTGTTTTTATTGATATCTTAAGAATACAGAAAAAAATTTTACAAAAAAATATTAAAAATTAAAATAGTTAGAGGGAGAGGAGAGACAGGTGTAAAAAAAATGGCGCATCCTTTACTTTTTCCTCCTGGTCTGAAAAAAAAATCAAAAGAAATTCTTAATCAGTAAGGAAAGCTGTTATAGTCCGGGAACACGAAAAAAATTTTTTTTTTTGAAAAAAAAAAAAAATTTTTTACGCTTTTTTTGAAATTCCTGATTTTTTTTAAAATATTAAAAACAAAAATTTAGACACGATGCTGGTTTGGAACGATAAAGGATTATAAAAAAAGGTTCACACAAAATTTCAAGTAAATCGGTTCTATAGAATGAGAGATAATGCCGGTACCGTGTGGAAAAAAGTACTTTCGAGAAAAACGCGTTTTAAAGTTTAGAAGACAATTCAAGTGAACACGGACGCCACCTCACAAAATCAGCTGTATCTCCGAAAATAAGTCGAATTTTGAAAAATCCTTTTCCCAAAATCATATTTTTGAAAGTCTAAACTTTAAAATATAAGAAAAAAAAATCGAATTTTTCAAAATTCTAGAGAAAAATACCCCCTTAAGTCAGTAAATATCGTGCGTAAAACAGCAAATCTCGATAAATATTATCGTATACAATAATAAGATTATTCTATAAATTTTCATTGATTCTCGAGACAAAGGTCTCTGGAGGAAACTATTTATTGTGGTATATATGCTTAGTTTTATGATTAAATCTGTTACAAAGTTTACACTCCATACAGCGAGGGCAAATTTGCTAAAAAATGCCGTTTTTTTTATTAAATTTATATGCAGTGTCTACTTATTTATAACACCGGTCGGCACAGTTATTGAATCTGACTTCTTAATATTTAATTTCAGTTTCTTCTTTCAACAAAAATAAAGGGAAATAATTTTTTTACTTTAAGTTTTAGAACTTTTTTTGTACTTCTTTTATGTTCGTAAACGGGTATGTTCAAAAAGTATAAAAAAGCAAAATGTTTTAAAATGGAAAAAAGTTTTCCTTTGTTTCTGGGGGGGGCATCAATTCTTGCCCAGAAAAACTGTTCAAAAAGGAAAAATTCCTTGGAAAAGAAATGCGAATATTCAACCAGATCAATGTCAAGAAACAAGGGAAGAAAATTGCACCAAACCCCATAAAGTCCTCTCACACACATTTACTGTTGTACGGACTTTTTGGCCAAAAACAAAAAACCACTTAAAGACGCCGCAGCCAAACCGGTTTTAATTCCTCAAGACTGACCCCCTTTACTTTTTGTTGGGTTTAAAATGGGGAAAAGGGCCCAAAGAAAAAGGGGAAAAAGCTTTAAACTTCTCTTGGGCGAGGGTTTACAGGACCGCCACAAGAAAAAAAAAAAATATTTTTTTCATGCTTAAAGATTGGGGGGATTGAATCAATTAAAAATTTTTTTCGAGGGGACAACTTGTAGAAAATCACACAGAAAAAAATTAAAAAATTTTTTGAAAAAAACAAAAAGGTGCGATACTTTTTTTCAACACAACCTCGTAGATAAGATCAGGGCCCCGGGTCAAGGCAAAAACAAATAAAAAAAATGTTTTTTAAAAGAGGAAAAAAGTAATTGTGGTTCATCTGTTGGAACCAATTCAACATGCAATCGCAGAATTATTTTTGGAAAGCAGAAAATAGATATATCAACCAGATCAATGTCAAGTAAACAACGCGAAATAATGCACCGAAGACCATAAAAATATCAAAAGAAAAAAAATTCACTGTTGAAGGAGTTTTTAATAAGCAAAATGACAAAATCTACGCAAAACTTCCAAATACGCACCTTCCAGCACTAATGGTTTATTGAGGAGTATCCTTCAATGACATTACTCCTCCTCACTTTTGTGTGAATGGTTTAAAAATGGAGTAAAAGTGTACCATCATCATGTTTTAAAATAAATGGTAAAGCAGCTAAGCAATACTCTCTTCGATGGACAGCATTGGATCTTCCAGCAGGATTTTGTTCTAGCGCACAATGCAAAAACCACCCAGCTGTGGCTTAAAAACATATTCCTTCTTTCATAGCTGTAAATGATTGGCCGTTTGGCCAGATGTGAATCAATTGGACTAAATTTTATGGTCCGAGTCGGCGATCAGAGCCTGTCGAATATCACACAGAAATAATTACTCTCAGAAAATCTATGGTTCGAGCAGCGTCGTCAATACTAAAAACGGAGGGTACATTTAACGTGCTGTTTACTGGCCGAAATTCAAAGTCAAATCGCCAAGCGTTAGGTTTCAAGGCGGAAGAAATTATGAAGCTTTGAAGTTTTAACTGTTAACAGTCACGTTGAAGGAATAAATATATTGATGGTATCAATCTCAAGTTCATACCCTCTTTTAATTATGTGATGGAATTTTCTTTTTAGCATTTTGAAGGCATTAGGTAAGGTATGGAATCTTATCTCAGTGACTGATATCACACAAATACATACAGTTATGGGCCCGCCTTTTTTAGACCCCCAATTCATAAAGCAATAATTTGGAGCCTTGAGCTTATGAATGATTCAATAAAAGCCTACTTATATTTTTCTTTTCGAATAAATCTGGAAATAACTGTGACCTTCTTTTGAAAATAAGGGTTTAAGTTCAGCAGAAATTGTACGTAAATCAATAAATAATTTCATATACCAATGTTGAATAAGGCACCCTCTATTAGGATGTGCGACATTTTTCGTCTCCTTTTATATCTTAAACTGCTATCTAAATTTTATAAACAAATATTACTTACTTACTCTGGTGTGAAATTAATTATACTTTTTTCTTGGTCTGAAATGAACAAAAGCAATCGATTAAAAAATATATATAAAATAAAAAAATAAAAGCAAATACAAAAACTGGTAATTTTATAAGGCTACCACATTTTATAATAAATTAATGTTTTAATAGATTGTCTAAATAAATAATTAATACTGCTTAAAATTTCGTAAAACAAATGTGTTTATTTTGTTGAATGCACAAAAAATTAATATTAATATTTCTATATAACTCAATTTAATTCTTAATATTTACCGTTTTTTACAGGTAAGCAAATTTTTACGTCAAGCATTTCAATTTTTAGCACTGCACACTTGTGCACAATCACAAATCACAACTCATAGCTATTAAAATTGTGTGCCTTTGATTGACCTGTACGAATGCCTTACAGAAGACTTAAGGCACAAACCTGATTCGGAAATTTAATCGAAATGCGAGTAAGCCACTAGCATAAGGCACTTTTTAGGCACTCCATGCACAGTAAATTTGTTGCGAGAATCCACTACAGTTTTATCAATCGAGAAATAAAAATTTTTATTGAACAGAAAAAAATGCATTATTCCGCACGCAAACGTCATAGCAGTTGCTACCTCTAACAAAGGAATTTACTACTTTCTAAATGAGAACATTAACCTGCAGGAAATAGAAGTCACACGGGTTTAATTAACCCATTTTGTGCGTCAAAATATATAAAATCTGTTTTTCTTATGCATTTAATTGGCTAGAAAGAACGCCAGACTACTTCGATAAGAAAGTTGTTTACCTTGTGAATGCCATTTTTTGAACTGAAATGTGAGTAATAAGCGCCAGTGTTTATTCAAACAATAACCGCGTTATCTATTTTTGAGATTGTGAGAAAATTTTGTCCACTATAAATTTCTGAAAATAAAATAAAATTAAGCGACTAAGGGAGGTCCATGATCGGGTGTAACTAAACATTTTATTTCCCTTCTATTCAGGTGTTGGCAAAATTTTATATTTAACAAGTAATTTTTATTAAAATAACTCACATATTTTCTGATATATGCAGTATAAAGTCAAGGTCGAAAATCTTTCTAATGGGTATACAAGAAATTATTGATCCGATTTAATGTATTTTTGACATACAGGCATATAGAATCAAATTGAAATTAAAAATGGGTTATATGGATCGTAGGCGTGATTGTAATCTGATTTCATTTGCTTTCGCCGTGGAAGGCAACGGTATATACGAAACTTGGGCGATATCGCTCGAAAAGGCCCTAAGATATGCTTTTCACCGAAATGTTGGGTCCACGGTTCCTATAAAGTTCTCTTGTATCATCTCAATATTAAAATTTAATGCCTCTGGAGTATTGATTTATCGCGCTTCCAGTCCTTTTTTACGAAACTGATATAAAGGGAGTGGGCAGGGTCGCCAGATTTAATCTACAGTGTCGGTAAGGCTTTTTAAGAGATATGTTTTGAGCTAATTCGGATATTGTATCTTAAGTGGTTTTTGAGATATGTACATTAAATCTCTTAGAGGTGCCCCTTGCTACTTCGATACCTTAAGGTAAATTACATCTTATCTTCATCTAATTTCATTGGTGAGGATACTAGGTCAAAGACCGGAAGTCGTGAGCTGCTTCAGCCAGATGTAAAAGAATCGTTTCTGACCACTCCCAAGTGAATGGCGAACCGAGAACTTTCCTCACTTCCGTGAACTTCTACACATGACTCCATCCTCCGACTTATATCGCGTAATAGATGTCTACTCTAGTAAAGAAGCAGAGTTATGGCACTTCATGTATTTTCGTTTAACTGCACTTTGTGGGCGTAACAGTGGTCCGACTACGCCCATCTACGAACAAGTATTTATCAAATAACACGTGTTTTAATGCATAAAGATAACTTAAGGGATCGTCTCAGTGTGACCCTCCGAAAAATGACTGATTTTCGCGATTTTTTTATGTTGAAATTGACTAATCAGTCCGGTTTTTATAAATAAATACATTCATGAAAAATGCAAAATGATTTTTTAATGTTTATTTATTGGATGTACAATGGTTAAATTTATTGGATGTATAATGGTTAAAAAAATTTAAATGATATGTAAAAAAAGTCCTGTTCGTTGTCCACGATTGCGGCCACAATTTTGATCTAAAACAGAAATTTGACAAAATGGCGGTGGTTTGAACAAAAAGTATCGATTTTTGCCCTTTTTTTTTAGACAGTTTGTCGTAGATTCCATAGCGCGATAGAGAATGACGTTAAAAATGTTCTCTCCATATTAGAACCAGATATATTCAAAACTCTTCCTTTGAGAGCGGAAACCGTTTTGAAACACGCCACTCTGAGAAAAACGCGTTTAAAGATTAGAGTCACTCCATTCCTCACTCTGTTCCCTTCTTACAAGAAACGCTGTAGCGACTGTAATAATTTGAATTTCAATTTCAAAATTTGAGAAAATGTTTATTACAGCGTATACTATCCGCTAAAAAAACGATTTTTCGAAAATTTCACATTGAGACAATCCCTTAATTTTTAGGTCATGTCAACAACCGTTAGATGAACAAAACTATTTCAACATGTTGCAACAGTATAAAAATGTTGCCAGAGAATTCAACATTCAGCATTCGCGAATCATTTGGGATCGAAGGAGAAGAATAGAAGAAATATGTTAAAAGAAAGCAGATTTGTAATTTTTATTCCAAAGGAATATTTATCAGCCTTTTTTTAAGTTAATGTGGTGACTGAGCCTGGTCACTTTTAGTCAAAAACGTTTATTTTTACAATTCAAAACTTTCTGATATCAAATCTGTTAAATGTATTCACAACGATTAGAAACAGAAAAAATAAGCAATTTTTTATGTCTAAAAGAGCATGGACCTCATTAATTCTTTTGACGACAGCAAATTAAATGTCACAGATACTGAATAACAATAATAAAATATGTTTTAAATGATGGGCAACGTTAAAGCAGATTCAATAAAAATGCGCAATAATTTATCTTAAAAACGAAATGCAAAGACGTAATTGTTCCACATCATGCAAATATTTACATTCTTACATACATGCAGACATACTTACATATGCACAAATAGACCATTTGATATCTGACCTGAGTAAAATATTTAAGAATTTGGTTACACATCGCCACAAACGCCGCAACGACTTCTAATGCGGCGACGGTACGCCCACCGCCTCCTTTCTCTCCGCACAATGCCTAATTACGGCGCCTTAATGATAAATAAAACTCAATTTTTCTAATTTATTTGGCAATCGGTTAGGCAAACATGCACATACATACATATTTGAATCGTATATAAAGACAAAATTATAAAAAAGTATTAAACTCGTTAAGTTCGGAAGCTTTAATAGCCTTCACAGGTGCATTTTTGTATAGCATAAAAAGGTACAAAAAGATCTATGTGTTGATTTTGATGGACCAGTTTGAATAACAGCTAAAGGCTGTAGTGGTCCGATCTAAATAATATGTTCGGAAAATCTACAGTTGACTCGGATAATGACTTATGCCACAGCTCGTGAAGACATATTGTCAGATAAAAAGGCTTTCCGTACAAAAACTTGATCTGGAATTTTCAGTTCTCGTGGCAGCTACATAAGTATGTGCTAGCAAGTACATACAGCTAGTTTCTTGAGGAGAAAAAGGCGTGCAGAAAATTTCAAATCTGTATCTCGAAAACTGAGGAGAACGGGGGTATTAATATACTACAATAAGGTGACATTGTATTTATTTTGAAAATTCTTTATTTATTCTTCCAAATCAATTTCATCCCCTTCGAAGTAATCCCCTCTCGATGCAATGCACTTATGCCAACGGATTTTTCAATCTTCGAAACACTGGTTGTAGTCACTTTCCGGGATGGCCTTCAGTTCTGTCTTCGCTGTGGCTTGAATCTCCTCTATCGTATAAAAACGGTGTCTCCGGAGCGGTCTTTTGAGCTTGGTGAACAGCCAGAAGTCGCACGGCGCCAGATCAGGTGAACACGGTGGTTGCGGAACGATGTGGGTTGTGCTTTTGGCGAAATGATCACGAGTTACGAGGGCAGTATGGGATGGTGCATTATTGTGGTGCAAAAACCAAGAATTGTCTTTTCACAATTCCGGCCTTTTTAGACGGATAGTGTTACGCAAACGACGCATAACGTTCAAATAATATTCCTTGTAGACTGTTTGACTGGTTGGAAGGAATTCATAATGCACAACACCACGATAATCGAAGAAAACAGTCAGCATGACCTTGATTTTTGAGCGACTTTGGTGCGATTTTTTTGGTCTCGGCTCCCTTTTGGCACGATATTCGCTCGATTGATCGGTTGTTTCGGGGTCGTAAGAATATTAATGCATGTCGTGACACCCTGGTAGTTGGAAAGTATCGTTTCACACACTTCAACGCGATGCCTTTTTTCCAAAAAATTCAATGTCTTCGGTACCAGTCGAGATTTGACGCACTTGAGGCTCAAAACATTCTTCAAAATGATATTGGCTGAGCCTTTCGACATGCCAATGATTTGTTGAACGTGAGCTTCGTCGGTTGAGGTTGATGGTCGCCCTGGACGCTCTTCGTCTTCGACACGTTCACTCACTAGTCCACTTGTAAAGATTTTTTTTAGACATAGCCTCATCACCAAAGGCTTTCTGCACCATCCTCAACGTATCCGCAGCAGAAAATTGATTCCGTAAACAAAATTTAATGCAAATTCTCACTTTTAGCAGCTCACAAAACGACACGTATCTCAAACACTAATGAGTATTTTGACATGAAATTTGACACAAATGTGACTGGCAGTATTACCAACCTAAAAAAAATTATTCTCCAAATCCTTCAACGCGCGCAGTTTAAATAAATGGACACATAATATACCTTTTCTATCGAAACTTAAATGCCCGATAAGGGTATAAAAAGTAAACGAAAAAAACAAGGCGTAGAACCAGTAGCTCGCATGAAAATGCAAAAGACAGCGTTCACTCTCCCGGACCCGCCACCAATGGCGGTGTAGAAGTGGCGTTTTAGAATTCGAAGTTTATATGCGCGCATGAATAATGCAAATTCGTCGCAAAAACACACATACATATGTAAATACATGAATATGTGTGTTTGTGTAAAAGAAATTCGGCAAAATATACAAATTTCCATTATCAAAATATTCGGTGCGAAGGCCGTCTAACAGTAGCCACATTTCATTTTGACAGCATTCCACAAGATTCGCGCATCCGGTTCGCTGAGTTATGCTCCAGAAATACACAAACAACCACAACAGCACAATTTTTATGAGCAGTAGCAAGACAAACACCTAAAAGCGCATAAAATTCCAACTTACCTGATCATTATTCACCTGCTGCGAACGAAACCAAATGTAAAAAACACTAAAGCAACAACAATGTGAGTCAACAAACTTTACAGAAATAACAATAAAACAAAATTATTATTGATAGAGCAGAAAGAAAGTAATTAGCATTTCGCTGCCTGCGGCGATTAATGTTTTTGTCGTGAATTGTTGTTATTTACCTTTCTATTTGTGTTTCTGTTTTGACAATTCTTTTGTTTGTCAAATTTGAAATTTAAATTGGGAATTCCCACTTCCCAATTCCTTTCGTATAAAATGACGTTTGCCCACCTTCTTTCCGCGCTTCAGTTTTTATTTTTATTTCAGTGTTTTGGACTCGAAGACGCTTGTAAACATGAATAGTTGTATGTATTAGGGGGTCATGACTTGCAGCTAAAATTTTCAAAAAAGTTTCAAGAAGATCCAAAGTTTTCGAGCCAAATTTTCTTCAGCGATGAGCCCCTTTTTTTATTTCAATGAGTATGCAAACGGGCAAAATTGCCGCCTTTGGGACGAAGAGCAATCTGAATAGATTCAAGAGTTGCTATCTATCAAAAAAAGCAATGGTTTGGTGTGATTTGTGGGCCTGTGGAATCATTGGACCATATTTATTGAAAAATGATGCCGGTGCGAACGTGGCCGTCAATGGCGACCGTTAGCGCGCCATGATAAACTATTTGATGCCTGAAATTGACGTTCGTGATCTCGGCGAAATTTGGTTTCATCAGGACGGCGCTACTTCCCACACCGCATCAATCAAGGGATTTATTCAGAAAACACTTCAATGAGCAAATAATATCACGTTTTGGGCTGGTCGGTTGGCCACCAAGACCGTGTGATATCACACCGTTAGAGTTTTTTATGTGGGGATCTGTAAAGTCTAAAGTCCACGCGAACAGTTATTATTTTAAGACTTAAATAGCTATTATTTTACTTTTATATTGATGGTTTATAGAAGAATTGGATTAAATAAAGAAACTTGGTTTATAAATAGAAGAAATTAGTTAAATAAAAAAAACTTAAAAACCTAAATTTGAATTCAAATTCTAAATTATTACAGATTTATCTAGATTAATTTTATTAAATAGCAAACAGCTTAATTTATTAATATTCAATATTTACTCATCCCTACTAATTTTAATTTTGTTGAGTAGTTAAGCATGTCTAATCGGTTCGGTGAATGTGAATAATCAATTTGATTATTTTTTTTTATTCGACGTTTGTTAGGTTTTTATATTATTTTTGTCTACCATTGCCTTACCCTCATCATTCAGTATTATCATTGTTTTCTTTTTCTTTCCGAGCTATTTCATTTATGTCACACTTAAAAACATAAATTCATATCGCGACAGCAGACGTGCCCCTACCGAACGTTACTTTCGCCCTCTGGTTTCATTTGGTCCAAAAGTTATACTCTGGCGCCAGATGAAATATTTATTTAAATTAGGCTTGACGCAGTTTTATTGTATGAAAACCAAATATGTATTTTATTCCTTATATAAATGAATCTCTTTCGTTGATAAAACAATACTATTGTTTATGTGATAAAGAAGTGTCATAAAAAAGTCAAAAAAAAAAAAAAATTAAAAACCGAATTCTGAATTGTAAACATTTATTATACCACTAACAAAGAACACTAACCGCTTTATTATGAAAACTTGAAGTTTGGCTACGCAATGTGACGTCAATACTCCCGATATTCGTGCGTCCAATTATTTACATTGTCTTCGCCTTACTTGGCAGAAGCTCTGTATGATTTTCAAGCCACTTAAAAAGCTCTTCAAGCTATGGTATCGTACCAGTCTCGGCGTGATATACTCGTGAGTACCGATTGAAATGAAGTGTATTGATATCTGAAGCATTTAGTGCGAATTCTATTGAATTTCTTATTTATTTTGTGTTTGTGTATTGATTATTTCTCATCAGTGTGCTATTCATGTAATACTTCAAATATTTAAGAATAGGAAAGTGTTGTCAAGTGGTGCGAGCTCACATGTTCTTCTTCTTTATTGGTGTAGACACCACTTACGCGGTTATAGTCGAACAGCGCGTTTAGAACAGCGCGTCAATCGTTCTTTCTTTTCGCTGTTTGGCGCCAATTGGAGATTGCAAGTGTAGCCGGGTCCTTCTCCACCTGGTTTTTCCAACGAAGTGGAGGTCTTCCTCTTCCTCTGCTTTCCAGGGCGGGTACTGAGTCGAATACTCTCAGTGCTGGAGTGTCCTCCCGATTCCGACGGAGCTTTTGGTATTGCTTAACGCCGAATTAGTTTTGTGGGGATTCCATATTCAGACATGCTCCTCCTTTCATTGGGGGTGTTTTGTATGTGACGGATGATTCGCCTTCTCAATTTGGCTTGCCTTCAAACGGATGTTTTTTGGCTATCCAGAGCATACTTGGTCTAAGACCGGAAGTCTTGACCTGCTTGAGCCATAAGTAAAAGAATCGTTTCTGGCCACTTCCAAGTGAATGGCGCTCAGAGAACTTTCCTCACCAGCATGAACTTCTACAATTGGCTCAATTCTCCGTTTCGTTATTACCACATTTTAATCTAGAGAATGCAGAAGTCAGAGCGCAACTGTGGGGATCGAACATGTAACGATATTCTAACAAAAAAAAGTACTCATCATTGTTTTATGTTTTGTAGAGCTTTGATTTTAACTAATGTTTATTAGCCTCATCAAGTATCAAGACGTTATTATATTATCGTTTCCTAAAAAATTATTTTTTAAAATTTCAATATTTAACAGTTTGTAAATTAGAAATGTGACACTGTCACTCTTTCGTGAACATAAACAAATCGACGAAAAGAAACTCCGGCTGGACTTCAGTTGCTATCATCAATAACATTTGTCAAATTTACGATGTGTTTAAAAAAAGAAGAAGAATACTAAATTTCAAACAAAATTTGCATTTTCTGTAACTTTTTAACATTCACAAAGAAATATACATATAAACATACTCACATACAAATGTGAAAAAATAATGAAATGTTGTGAAATTAATCTCCATAAATGCCAACTTGACCAACTCACTGGCGCCAGCATACTCGTATATCAGACTAACCGAATCGATTTCACATTCAAACACTCTTTAAGGAATTAATTAAAATCTCGACCGAAAACAATAAGAAAATAAATAAATTTGTTAAAATATTCGCAAAAATATTTATCACAATTAGCATATTAATTAGAACATTAGAACACTAGATCATAAATTGCCAGTGAGAATACTAGAGATCATATCAAAGTACAACTTATACATACATACATACACAGGTAGATATTTATCCATATCGAATTAAAATACGAGATGTTGTTTACATGACATGTTTTTGCACTTATTCGATTCTAATCACAGACTTCATTTCTGACGCCAAATGGCGTAATTTAATAAAGTTTGGAATGCCGTTTAGATAAACATCAAAACTTGACCTAAGAGCATTTAAAGCCAGAACAATTGGAATATTCCACATCCATATTTTTCCATTAAAATATGTTTCATTCACTATTTTGCTTATAGTATAATGTATTTAAGATAAATGCACAAAACAAAACAATTATTCAGTTGAAAATATGTTTTCTTAGCGTCGACTCATCAGATGTTATCATCGTCCATGGATCTGTACCATACCGGGCTTGTGCGGAAAGCAATAGGACCGATTTTCTTCCGCCACGACTGTACTTCGGAGCGTGCAGAATCAACTCAGTCCTATTACTTTCCGGACAAAGCCTGTATAGCAGGACGGAAATAATGAGTGACTTATAGAGTTTAGTTTTATTTCGTCGAGAAAGGACTTTACTTCTCAATTGCACCTGTTGGCAAGAGATATTCTGTGTTGGATTTGGAGGTTGATATTGTTGGTGGTATTTACGCTGGTGCGGCGACTGTTTGTTTGATGACAGGAGATATTTCATCTTAGCCTCGTTTACCACCAGACCCATTTGCTTCGTTTCCTTATCCATTCTGGCGAAAGCAGAACTAACGGCGCGGTTGTTAAGGCCAATGTTCTCTTATGTAAGTTAAACATTTTTGAACTTAATAAAGTTAAGGTGGTAACCCTATTCTTCACTATTATAGTTCTAATTTTGAAAACTAAATTTTTAAATGGGTGGCAACCTTTTTCAAAAATATCCATATGGTCCATGTGTCTTTTATTTTATTGTTCTAAGTGAATATTAAGTGTTCAACAAGTGGCAACATACCTAAAAAATATTTTCTATCTTAAGTTTTTGTTAAACCTGTTCAGTTTGATACCAATGTTGTACAACTTTTATACCTCAATAGGTTAGGTCAGTTCACAGAGGCTGGCTGTCAGACTTTACATAGACCGAATAGTCCTTCTTAATGCCAAATGGAGCTTCAGTTTATTTCGTATTGAAGTATACGTATTCAAGACTTTTTGAGAAGTTTAAAAGAGTCTTGAAAGTATTTGTGAGATGCCAAATTAGTTATTTGATAATTCATGTAATCCCTTGAACTGTGAAGCTTCTAGATATCTAAGAGGTCTTTCTCATGCCTAATTTCCTGCTCTTTCTACATGTGTCATCGTTACGCATTCGGCTCGCTTGTAAGTTGTGAACGCACTTGCATATAATCTTGACGATCCTTCATGCAGTTATGCCTCGAGTTTTACTGTTAATGCCTCGGTTATGATCTCGTAAGCGGTTTCTACGCCAGTAAGGAAGGAGAAGGTGGTTTGACTCAACAACACACAACATTTTGCGTTTGAGGAAAATTTTACTATTATTTTCGGTTTTTTTCTCCTTCTTTACCGGCGTGGAAACCACTTTCGCGGTGGTTATAGCCGAGTTAACAACAGCGCGCCAGTTGTTTCTTTCTGTTTGAACAGGGGCAAGAAAAAAGAATTCTTATATTTTTTAATACAATTTTATTTATTAAAAAGGATTAATTTTGACACTTCACAGAATAATAAAAATGTATGATAAGTATGTAAAGGCATTCGCTACATGCCAAGTTACGATCGAATAAATGAAGCGTATCCTGATGAAAATTCGACGATGATCAGGAAACGTATGTGACGAATGTTGTCCTTTGTGTTGTGAATTGTTCGTAAGCGATTATCTAATTCCTTTTTGTTAAGTTGATGGTGTATGGTGTCGTTTTGCGGTGATTGCTGGCTGAGTGTGGTGTTGTCCTAGGGTGCGCTAGTTTTTCCCAGGCAGAGTGACTGTGTTCAAAATAATAGGAGTGCCCTGAAAAAATATTTAATCCAAAAAAATTATTATGTCAGAATATGAACGTCAAGCACTTCCCAAAAAATATATCTAACGGTATTCCGCGAGTAAAACACAAAGCATAAACTGAAGCTGTTTACATTATTTGCAATATTATGAGTACAAATCTGTGTCAGTCACTGAATTGCGCTGTTCACAAAAATAGGAGTGTGAGGTACCAAGTGGTATAAAACATTTTTATTTAAACAAAATCTGTATAAAATTTAAAAGTAAGTACAAAAAAGTAAAAACGATGAGATTTTTAAAAGGATAAGTAATTTTTTTTTTTAATTACAGGGCAGAGGAAAACATCGCAGCAACAGAAAGCGTGAAATCATTAAAAATCTTAAAAAAACGAGGACACTTTCAAATAAAATAAAGAAATAAAATGTTATCAAATTCTCTGTCCTACAAAAATAAAGCCGAAACACGTGGACGAAATGCAAAACTACTAAAGAAATCGATCGACGCATACTCCAGTCGTCTAAAAAAGATCACAACCCAGAGAAATAAAGAAGCATCTAGATCTTGATGTTAGTGACGTAACAGTTCGTAGACGTTTATAGGAATATAATTTATTTGCGCGGAGTCCCCGAAAAGTTCCATTGTTGACGAAGAAACATAATTAGAGCACGGCTCCAATTCGCCAAGGAACGTGGCAACTGGCAACTGGAGAAATGGAGAAATATTTTGTAGACAAAGGAATGTAAGGTAGTTTTATTTAGTGGCACAGGGTCTAGGCAGTATATCCGTCGTCCACCAAATACAGAATGTAATCCACAATACACTCTTAATACCGAATCCATCTAATAAAAGAAACCATGGATCAGTACGTGTACATGGATATATTGAAAACAGTTAAGCTGTCATATGCGGATTGGAATATGCCATTAAAGTGGTTGTTTTATTAATATAACGATCCGAAAAATACAATTAATCTGCAGAGGAATGGCTTCGGGTCAATAAAGTTGAGGTTATGTCGTGGTCGCCTGATCTTAATTCCATGGAAAACTTATGGGCAGATATTAAAAAAAGGTGTTGCTCACCGTAGACCATCAAATACAAGGTAATTATGGAGCACAGTCCACGAGGCATGGCAGCAAATCGCGCTAAAAAGGTGTCGTGCTCTAATCGATCCCATGTCCCGTGGTTACTCGACTAAATATTAACTAAACTAACTTATATACTAGTCATAATGTACAATTTTTTAATTTATTACTAGTTGTATTAAATTTTGTGATGCACTCCTATTATTTTGAACACCGAATTATTGAGGTTTTTATTTAAATAATTTATTTTTTTCTTTTTACTTTGTATTACTAAAAATTTAAAAGTGCAAAAAAAATTCATTAAATGAACAATACGCGGATAAAAATAAATCAATAAAATTTTTGTCGAAAAACATAACTTTGTATTTTATATTGTGATGCAATCCTATTATTTTGAACACATCTGTACATACGGGGAGATGCTAAAGTCATTTAAGTACTTTCCATTTGAAGATCACAAGCGAAGCCACGTCTTGCACCACCTGATCTCTCCAACGGAGCGGAGGTCTTCCTCTGCTTTCCCCGACAGGTACTGCGTCGAATACTTTCAGAGCTGGAGTGTTTTCATCCATACGGACGACATAGTCAGGGCAGCCGCTGTCTCTTAATTCGGTGCACTGTGTCAATGGAATCGTGTAACTCGTACAGCTCATCGTTTCAATGCGCAAAGAACCATAAATCTTCCACAAGAACCTTTCTCTTGAAAACTCGTAGCGTTGACTCCTCAGAAACAGCCTGTAGTCGCAAATGATAAACTAGTATTATTTATAGTATACTAGTATAATACCAACAGCAACGAAACGAAAAGTTTGTAGTAATGTTCTTTCATGAAATTTATAAAAACAATTCTACCATTGTAAGCAAAAAATTAATTTATGTATCTGCAACAAATCTTGTTTAAAAGCCGTTTAATTGTCAATAAAACTTTGGTTTAATTAATGTTAGAGACTTTTAATGGATTTGACTGATTTTTTTTTTCTTATGTGCAATTTTATGGGGTTATATACAGTTAGAATTTTCAAAACATCTTAATGTACATACATATATTTAAGAATACACATAAAAAATTTCATATCGCTTCGGTGAATATTTTCAAAGTTACACGCAAATTTAAAAAGGCGTTTCCGAGTGCTTGAAGTTCATTCCAAACTTTAAACGCGTTTTTCTCAAAATGGTGTTTTCAAAGTAGGTGATCAACATTACTCGAAAACGGCTAAACTGATTAGTGTCAAATTTTAACACGATCTTCATAAATATATTTTTTACTATTTCAAGGAAGATTCTCAACGCTAAATTTTTTATAAACAATTTAAGGTCGAAATTTTAATCATAAATCTATCCAAAAAAAAATTTTTTTTGTTTACCTCTTTGATTTGCTTTGCTTAATTTAAAATTACTTTAACGAAACCTATTTGGTTTCTAATTTCAAAGGATCCAGTTCAGAGATATAGTGGTCACCGCAAAACGTTTTTTTTTTGAGAGGAGCTCCCTAAGATCAGCTGCAGTTACTTTCGAAATAAATATTTTTACTAATGCTAAGCCTTAAAATACAATTATAAGATATCATAATGTACTTAATAATAAACTTAAAAGTTTTCTTAGAAAAAACTCGGGTAAATTATGAAGGCAAAATATACTTAGAAGTGGCGCGGAATTTGCTATTTGCCTAGGTCGGTAATTTATATCAAGCCGGTCCTGCTAATTCCACATGTAAGCTTGCTTACGGTTAAGTTATACAGCGATGCACAGCAATCATTCAAGATGAGCACGAAATTAATAAATTTTATTTGAAAATGAAAAACTAAAAGCAAAAACATTTAATCATCTCTTTTAGTCAGAGTCACGAAGAACTTTAAGATGCACCTATTAAAATCACACCTATAGTATTCTCGAGTTAAGTGCATGAATAAGCATAAAATTAATTAGTTTTGAAATGTGAAACGTGAAATTTCCTCCCAACTGCCCACAATATTAGCGCCCTCTCTATTTTTTTGTTCCCACCCAATGTAAAACGGATATTACGTTTTTATATTAACGCGCATTTAGTAAAGAAATAATAAAATTAATGAAGACAATTAAAATTGCAACGAAGAGTAATTACATTTGAAATCGATTAAGCAAACAATAATTATTCTGCTTAAAAATGCAAATTCGGCTTTTAACGAAAATCGTAAAAACTCACTGAAATAAAATCAATGAACTGGCGCTACTAATTTGAATTAAATTTAAATCAAATTTTTCACTTCTAATTAATTAATTTGTTTGTTTGTCAACACCAAATTCTTCAAATGGCAAAAACAATCTTAACGACCTCTCACAAAGCTGTGATCTGGTTTAAACCCGATATACATACATACAAGTATATGTATATATAATGCTATGAAAATATTGACGACAGCAAGGATGAAAACAAAACAGTCTCTTTTGGATATGAGACTTTTAACTTTGCCTGGACCGATTATGATGCTTTTGGAATTCGGAAATACTTCAATGTCGAATATTAAGTTTTCCCCGCAGATTTTAATAAAAAAAAAGCTGCTTATTTCTCTAAGGCGCACTAATTTAAAAGATTGGTGATTTTTATTATGGAAAAATATTTAGATTCCATTAACACACCAACAATATTTTCAACTATGCCGTAGCTCGTTGTCAAACTTTTTTCCATGGTAAAGATAATTTATCAAGTCATCGAAAACTTGCCTTATGGAGTTACATGGGTTTCCTCGAGTAAAAAACAGCCATTTTTCAACCATTTTTTTCTCACATAAAAAATTAAATATTTTATTAGAATTTTATTTATTGTTGCAAACATACACTGTTAACAAAGAAATTCTGAAATTTTTGAAAAAAACAAAATTCTAATCTTCCATTGTGACTCCATTTTCGGTGGAAAAAAGATGCGCCCGCGTTTTCAGGATAACTCCGTAAAGGTTCATCTGAAGTGAAAAAATCCGTGTTTTTAGTTAAAAACTTAACTTAAAACTTGAACGAAGAAAAAAAAACTGAAAATTTGCTTTTTTGGTAGACATTTTTAACAAAAAATGAAAATTTCGTGACATTTTTTATTCAAATAGTTGTAATCGAAAAAAAATCTCTTCGTCCAAATCTTTAAGAATAGAACCTCAAACACCTGTGTAAAATTTCATGAAGAATAGTTCTCGAGAAATCTTGCCAACCCACTCCAAAAACACAGTTTCGGGAAAAACGCGTTTAAAAACGGCGGACTCAGCCTAGCTAGCATCGACCGAACAAGTTGTGAAAGCTATATCTACGAAACTATTACTCGGATCAACTTGAAAATTTATGAAAATATTTTATAGATATTGTAGAATTTAATAAACAAAAAAATAGATTTTTTGAACCCCGTAAACCCATGTAACCTCTGTTAATGGCGACAACATCGAAAATGTAAAAAAAACATTGTGTGTTTGAAAATCCTCCTGTTGGTATTAAAGAGATAGCAGAAGAGGAGAAGAGATGTTAATCTCTTTTGGATTTACCCAACATACATATTTTGGATAATGTTTTGAGAATGTATGGTGTCAATGTAGACTGGTACAAAACAGCCTGAATCTTTTGCAGAATTGACATCGAGCAGAAGTCATAAAAGAGATGGATGACAACATAACTGAGAACTATACATTCATCAATATTGGGGACGAGGCGGAAGTTTATGAATATGACACTCCATAAATTAGCTGAAACCGAAAAAACTAAAATTAAGGCACAGAAGACCATTCCAGCCGAGACGAATAACAAGTGTATGGAAAATTATATTAATCATTATAAATGACCAGGATGATAATATGACTTTCGGGCAGCCGTCTATACGTCTCTGCGAACTAGTTCCTTAGTTATCGGAATATCGATTTTTTCCCCTTTTCTCAGCAAGAAGCTCACTTTTCGGAAATGCCGATATCGGATCATTATAGGTTAGGATTTCATACAAACTGATCAATCAAATGAAGTCTTGTGAGCCTGGTCCTTCTCTGCTTGTTAAACATTGAGCAAATGAAGACAAACACGGATGAAACAAGAAAAAACGTTAACTTCGGTTGCACCGAAGCTAAATACCCTTCACAGGTGCATTTCTGTTAGTAACTACTTATGTGTCCAGTTTGTATGGAAGCTATATGTTATAGTTAACTGATCTGAACAATTTCTTCGGAGATTACATTTTTGCCTTAGAAAATAACATATATCAAATTTCGTGAAGATACATTGTCAAATGTGAAAGTTTTCCATATAAGAACTTGATTCAAATCGTTCAGTTTGTATGGCAACTATATGTTATAGTAAACTGATCTGAACAATTTCTTCGAAGATTACATTTTTGCCTTAGAAAATAACATATATCAAATTTCGTGAAGATACATTGTCAAATGTGAAAGTTGTCCATACAAGAACTTGATTCCAATCGTTCAGTTTGTATGGCAGCTATATGTTATAGTTAACCGATCTGAACAATTTTATCGGAGATTACATTTTTGCCCGAGGAAATAATCTATACCAAATTTGGTGAAGATACATTGTCAAATGTGAAAGTTTTCCATATAAGAACTTGATTCCGATCGTTCAGTTTATATGGCAGCTATATGTTATAGTGGTCCAATAACGGCCGTTCCGACAAATGAGCAGCTTCTTGAAGAGAAAATGACGCTTGCAAAATTTCAAAAGGTTATCTTAAAAACTGAGGGACTAGTTCGTATATATACAGGCAGACGGACGGACAGACAGACGGACATGACTAAATCGACTCAGCTCAACATACTGATCATTTATATATATACTTTATAGGGTCTCTGACGCTTCCTTCTGGGTGTTACAAACATCGCGACAAACTTAATATACCCTGTTCAGGGTATAAAAATATGAACTTCGAGCTAAATACAAAGAAAACGGTAAAAACAAAACTTATCTCGCTATAGATCTGCAGAACAAACTAGTTGATGAGTAAGCGAATGATTTATAAATCAAATATTTCTTTGTTTATACTTAAGAGATTCAAAATATTTTCGCCAAAATTTGTTTGCACAAAAATGCAAATTAAATAGCTGGCAACGTCAATTGAAGTGCTCGTATGTAATATTTAGAACTGGTTGAATTTGCTAAGTCAGAATGAGTTGTAAACAACGAATTTAATTGTCGTTTAAAGCGAAAAATCATGGCGAAATCAATGTCCAATTGATATTTTGGCAAATCATTTGATTCGAATCGAGCGCTCATAAAAATCAAAATATCAATTTTGAGTAACCCATACATGCAAGTCATTTAAAATGGTTCTCCCTTGTTGTGCATGTTGTTGCAAATTTAATTAAAAGCTCACCATAAAATCCAAGCTAATGGGCCAGTATATCGTGCAATAATTAATTTGCGCAAAAAATTCCAAAACAGTTTAGGCATTAATTAAATGTAACCGGTTTTGCATTTCTCGACGAAAGCGTTAAAATCTTTAATGCAAAGCATTAATCTGATAACTGTGGTGCGATTGAAAAACAAACAAAAATTACCCATTCGGGTGCAATAGCCGCAAGAGACTACAGCGCGTAGTCATTAGTCACGTGCGACCGATTATTCAGTAGTCGGTTCGTCAGTTACATACGCATAGCGGAACTTACAACTTGATCCAGTTTAATAACCCCTCTCTTGTTATCAAATTTGTGTTTTTTTAAACGTCACATTGTAAGTTCAAGTACAGCTCGTACATGAGTCAACTGTAAATGCCACTAACACTCTGAAACCGGTTGAGAATTGGGAAATTGGAGTTTACACTAACTGCAAGCACACGTTGCGCAGGTCAATTGGTTGCAATCGGCGTGATGAACATATAACGGGTGATTTTTTTGAGGTTAGGATTTTCATGCAGTAGTATTTGACAGATCACGTGGGATGTCAGACATGGTGTCAAAGAGAAAGATGCTCAGTATGCTTTGACATTTCATCATGAATAGACTTACTAACGAGCAACGCTTGCAAATCATTGAATTTTATTACCAAAATCAGTGTTCGGTTCGAAATGTGTTTCGCGTCCGTGTCCGATGAGCGATGAGGCTCATTTCTGGTTGAATGGCTACGTAAATAAGCAAAATTGCCGCATTTGGGGTGAAGAGCAACCAGAAGCCGTTCAAGAACTGCCCATGCATCCCGAAAAATGCACTGTTTGGTGTGGTTTGTACGCTGGTGGAATCATTGGACCGTATTTTTTCAAAGATGCTGTTGGACGCAACGTTACGGTGAATGGCGATCGCTATCGTTCGATGCTAACAAACTTTTTGTTGCCAAAAATGGAAGAACTGAACTTGGTTGACATGTGGTTTCAACAAGATGGCGCTACATGCCACACAGCTCGCGATTCTATGGCCATTTTGAGGGAAAACTTCGGACAACAATTCATCTCAAGAAATGGACCCGTAAGTTGGCCACCAAGATCATGCGATTTAACGCCTTTAGACTATTTTTTGTGGGGCTACGTCAAGTCTAAAGTCTACAGAAATAAGCCAGCAACTATTCCAGCTTTGGAAGACAACATTTCCGAAGAAATTCGGGCTATTCCGGCCGAAATGCTCGAAAAAGTTGCCCAAAATTGGACTTTCCGAATGGACCACCTAAGACGCAGCCGCGGTCAACATTTAAATGAAATTATCTTCAAAAAGTAAATGTCATGAACCAATCTAACGTTTCAAATAAAGAACCGATGAGATTTTGCAAATTTTATGCGTTTTTTTTTTTAAAAAAGTTATCAAGCTCTTAAAAAATCACCCGTTATTTATTATTATTATTAATTATATTGTTTGTCTGGAAAAGTACGAAGCATTGACCCTGGTATTTCAGTATGTTAGTACCTCAAAAAGTTTAGCTGCGTTTTCAGGCAATGAGGCGGTTGTATACACATATATTTTGTATATTTTGACAGTCAAAATTATTCTCGAAGGTAATCAATTGCCCTGCAAAGCCATCAGGACTCGTAGAGAACCTGAATTGTGGTATTTGATAAGGCCAATCACCACAGAACCTCTCCTGTCCGCTAACTGAACTTACACGTTCGGACAGCAAATGAAGACTGTTACTTCTTGACTGAAATATTCAAAAGTAGAGGCAACGAAATGATATGTTGTGTAATGTGACATTAGGTTTGGTCTGTTGTTCAAAACTGCTTATTTAATTCGATTTGATTTCCGTATCTCTATCTCCCCATTCGGCTTGATTAAATATTGAGATATCTTTATGAAACTTAAGTCCCATGTTCCTTGGCACTCTGAGGAGTTTAGAATTACAAATAGGCGGACGGAATTGATGGCCGTGCCCACAAACAGGTTTTAATAAAAGAAGTGGTTCGCATTAGGGAGGAGCAGAATTTTCAAACAATATATATCGGTTTATATGATTTTATGCTGATTTTTTTTACTTAAGATAAATATCTTTCACTTAACGAATAGGTTAGGTTAGTCTGGTAGGCCAATGAGCCACCAGTTTTGATCCTTTGTGATACCAGATGAAGTTCAGTTACTACGTTTAGTGTATTACACCGTGGTACACCCAGATACTGTCAGCCTATTCTGCCCCAGCGGCCACCAGACAATGTTAAGTTAGTATTCCGATAATGTTCCTACAGTCCCTTATATCAAGTACCAGTAGGAATTTTAAGTACTCCCCATCTACCGTTTTATTTTACACATGACTTTTGCAGTTTTGCACCTAAATAGCTCTTTCTACACTACTCCATTCTCTATTTTCAAGCCATCCGTATACGAGGTTTGACAATTAAGTAATGAGACGGTTTTTTTTGTCGCACTTATGGTAAACCCGTGACCGTAAAATTCCCTTTTTTCTTTTTCCGGCATCCCCCTCTCTCCATTGATATATTTACCATCATTATAGCTTTTTTAATTCGCCTGCTGTGTCAAGTTGAGTAGACGTGTGTTTGTAGTGCTCGTCACGAAAATGGAAAAACGAAATCAAGAGCAAACGAAATGACCGTCGCAGAAGACTGTTTGGAACAAGTGGAAAACGATCCCACGCTGCTTGATCGAGTTATTACAGGCGATGAGAGCTGGTTTTTCCAATACCACCCGGAAACCAAACGCCAAGGCTCGCGTGAGCAAGTCGAAGGTGAAAACGATGATTATTGCCTTTTTTGATAGCCGTGGAATCGTCCATAAAGAATTCGTTCCACCGGGAAAAACTGTGAATCAAGTCTACTATTGCCAAGTACTCGACAGATTGCGAAAACGAGTCAACAGGGTGCACCCAGACATCGCTCGTAACTGGATCATCACGACTACGCGCCGTGCCACATCGCCCTCAGCGTGTCCCAGCATTTGGCCTCTAAAAAGATCGCCGTGTTGCGGCCCTGTGGCTTTTTTGTTTCCTAAACCAAAATCGGTGGTCAAAGGAACCCATTTTGAGTCGATTACGGACATCCAGGCGGCCGTGACAAGGGTACTCACGGACATCCCAGTCGAAGCGTTCCAGAAATGTTACGAAGCATGGAAAAGGCGCTGGAATCGCTGTGTAGCTGCCCAAGGGTACTACTTTGAAAAGGATGGTAGAGTTGTAGAATAATTTTCAAATATATGGTTTTTATGGAATCAGTCTCATTACTTAATTGTCATACCTCGTAAATGTTTAAAATGTTGCGCGCAGCTAACATACCTTTCCCCAACCATCTTTTTCTATGTTTATTTTGAACCTTCTTTCCCAGTTGAAAAGTGAAATCATGTAGTCGATGCTCGCCAAACACACAGTGACTGTAGCAGTTAAAACGTTAAAAGAGTTATTCTGGAGAAAGAAGAGAGTGGAAATCAATAATAAACTCCTTCTTTTCTGTCAGGCAAAATTGATACTGGGAAGATATAACCTTAAAAGATTTAACCACATTATAAACGTCACGATGAATAAATACAGACTGACTGCAGTCTCAAGAGTGACCTATAGAACCAATCACGGCACACCAGCTTTTAGAATGCGTTGCATTTGTAAGCACATAAATAAGTCCTGGGATAAATACTCTATAGGTAGCGCAGGTAGCCCATTGCCTCGGAGATGTCTCACTCCATCCTAAAATTTGTGGTACATATGTATAAGGTTTTACAGAATACATTATTATGTCCGCAATACCATTCTGCAGAACGTGGGTTTGATCTTCATTTGCAACTAAGCACAAAAAAGTGGTGGCTCCTCGGTAAGCGACGTTATGTCTCTGAGAGCATTTCTTTCGATTCGAAGGCGGCTAAAGCTTGTGGTACCCTTTTTATGAAACGCATGAAGTGCCAACATTGACATGATGTACATCATGCCAACAACTGATGAAAGTTTTGAAGATATTTTATCAACCCGAATTTTCATATAGCTAATTAAAATAAGAAAATTTCCAACACTCTCGGATAAGGGATCCTCCTTTTGATGACGACCATGGCAAACGAATTAAGTATAACGATTTAAAGGCATGCACCTGGATTGAAGATGGTCGATGTATTGAGGTAGTAGGCCCTTGTGACATTTACTACAGTGACATGTATTGGAGCCCAAGGAGTATGGGTGGTGAAAGAGAGACTCCGTCGCCGAAATACTGTGATTCACCCCGCTGGATGAACGTCTAGCGTCAATCCGCATCAAAGCGAAGTTCTTCAACATATCACTGATTTGCGCCCACGCCCCGACGGAAGATAAGGACCATGTGACATAAAGATGCTTTCTATGAGCTCTTAGAGTGCACCTATGAGAGCTGCCCCCGACACGATATCAAAATCGTGCTTGGCGACTTTAAAGACAGGGTGGGCAAGGAAGGTATCTTTGGCACAACTGTCGGTAAATTCAGCCTCCACGAGGAAACATCCCCAAATGGGTTGAGGCAGATCGACTCGTCAACAAACTGATTGGATCTTATCAGTGCAGCTTTAGACCTGGAAAATCAACAATCGACCAGATATTCACCATGCGCCAAATCTTGGAAAAGACCCGTGAGAAGAAAATCGACACCCACCTTTTATGTGGCGATGTATGAATTTCGTATCCCCGCAAAAATAATACGGCTGTGTAGCAATACTAAAAGCAATACTAAAATCTTCTTCAGAATCGGGAAGAACGTCTCCGAGCCGATCGATACCAAACGAAGTTTCAGACAAGGCGACTCCCTTTCGTGCGACTTCTTCGATCAGCTCTTGGAGCAAATAATTCGAGCTGAAGAACTTAATCGTGGAGGCAGAATCTTCTAAAAGAGTTTACAGCTGCTGGCGTATGCCGATGATATTGATATCTTTGCCCTCAACATCCGCGCCGTTAGTTCTGCTTTGTCCAAACTGGAAAAGGAAGCAAAGCAAATGGGACTGGCAGTGAAAGAGGATAAGACGAAATATCTCCTGTCACCATACAAACAGTCCTTCCACTCGCGACTAGGCTCCAACGTCACTGTTGACACTCATAACTTCGAAAGCGTGGATAATTTCGTCTATCTTGGATCTGCATTTGCAGCAATAACAACGTCAGCCTTGATATCGAACGCAGAATAACTCTTGTGCAACAGGTGCTACTTTGGACTGAGTAGGCAATTGAGAAGTAAAGTCCTCTCTCGACGAACAAAGACCAAACTCTATAAATTACTCATTATTCCCGTTCTGCTATATGGTGCAGAGGCGTGACGAGTTTTTAAGAGAAACTTCTGCGGAAGGTTTATGATACTTTGCGTGTTGGCCACGCTGAATATCGCATTCGATGGAACGATGAGCTGTACGAGATATACGACGACATTGACATAGTTCAGCGAATTAAAAGGCAGCGGCTACGTTGGCTAGGTCATGACGTACGTATGGACGAAATCACTCCAGCTCTAAAAGTATTCGACGCAGTACCCGCCGGGGGAAGCAGAGGAAGAGGAAGACCTCCAATCCGTTGGAAAAACCAGGTGAAGAAGACATGGCTTCGATTGGAGTTTCTAATTGGCGCCACCTTGCGAAAAGAAGAAACGACTGAGTAAATAAAATTATTTTTATTGCTAATTGCTCCTATGGCTAAGCATTTACATATCTGCACAAATGTATGTATAAACTTATTTGCATTCTGCATAAATTATCTACTTGTTTTGTCCATTCTGTGGGATCTGTTATTATTAATTCAGTGTCTGAGTTTTAAGTGTTCTCGGCGCGATTTACTATGGACATAAATCAGCTTAAAATCTGTTTGTTTGTTCAACTAAAATGAAAACAGATTGGTTATTAGCATTAATAAATTAATTGCTGCTACTCATTTGTGTCCAATTTTATTTATTAAAGCCTGAAATAGCTTTCTAATGAACCAGTGGAATTGAATAATGTCTGGAATTTCTAGCTAAACATTTTAGATACATTTTCTTTCCCTACAAGTAAGTAGTAGCGATTCACGAAATTATGGATATTTAATCAGAAATGTTAAATAATAATATTTTAATTTATGCAAGAAGCAAATTTATTATTATTCAAAAATTTATGTGGCGATGTCTATTTATAGAATTTTATAAATAACTTTTTTTGTGCAGAACCGCAATATAAACAACGTTATTTTTTATGTAACCAAGTGGTCTGTATGCAAATACATATACATATGCATACATATGTAGGTGTCTATGTATAGATGTCGACCCCTTAAACCGTAGTACATAAGTTATATACAAGCTATGGTCACTTCCTTAAGCCCCCAAAAATTAAAACGATGCTAGAAAATTTTTTAGGAAGGTTCAAATTCGGGGCTTTTAATATTAAGATCTTAATATGTACATACACTGAGTATTACAAAAAGTATTGAAAAAAGTAAAAATAAAGTGCATTTTTACTAAATGGGAAAAATAAAGAAATCTTTGCCAGAAACATTGATATCTAAAATTAGGCTTATGATTTATATGACTATTTATATATCACTTTTGCAAAATCTGAAAATCATTTAATAATTTCTGTTATCCACATTATCACAAAAAAAAATAATTTAAATTGAATTGAAAGCACCGGCGCATTTTAGCAACCTATAAGTATATGAAAGCGACTAATTCAAATATGTAAACAAACAGCTACTGATTCTCTTGCATAAAAAAAGAGAATATGGGTATTAAAATAAAAGATTTATTAATAATAAAAAGGTTTAGGATACAATAAATCGAATACCCCAAGTACGGATTTAATACCAAATATTGCGTCGATGATTTACATATAGTTTTGAAGTTCAAAACCTTCCAAACTCATTCCTTTTCGTTTAAGTAAAATTATCGGTTTATCGATAGCACGACAAGTAATAACAGCACTTTTCCCAAAATGGCTTGTAATGGCAATGCTGGCTACAGCAAAATCAAAACAGCTGGCAATTGGAAATTATTTACTTGTTTTTTAATCAACAACCGGCAAAAAATAGTAACGCGTTGTTTTACAAAGTATTTTCATACAAAATATTTATTATTATATATACAAAATGAAAGATTTAAAGCTAAAGATTATGTACAATAACGTGATATCACAAGCCATTTCAGAATCTGGGCGCTTTTTGTTCGCCGGTAACCGCTTCGGTGATATATTCGCCCAAGAGTTAGTAATTAACATTAACATTTAATCCCATGCTATTTATCTAAAAAATTATTTTATTTCAATTTCAGCTTGCACGACTTAGAAAAAACAGATACACCAAGATCTAAAGTACTTGTTTTCCCGCAGCCTAGTCAAACAGAGATTAACAGTCTGTGTTGTCATCGCGATTTTCTTATTGTGGGCGCCATCGGTGTTGTGTACGGTCTATCATGGAACGAAGAAAAGCGCGAACTGAGCACTACACGTAAATGGGAAGTGAAAATACCGCTAGACGTGGATGCCGTTGAAGTACCCGATGTGAATTTTCTATGGTTACGCGCCGAAACCGACACATTGTATGCCGGTTGTGGCGATAATATAATTTATCAAATCAATTTAGAAGATGGACACATTGTACGAGACTATCGGGGTCACACTGATTACATACATGGTGTAGCAGGTAGCGATAGAGGGCGCATCTTTTCAGCTTCCGAAGATGGTACAGTTCGATTTTGGAGTGAGCAACAAAAAGAGGCAACAGCAAAATTAGAACCAAGTTCAAATGCACAACTAATGCGTCCGGAATATGGAAAATGGATAGGAGCGGTAGCTACTAATGATGATTGGCTCATATGTGGCGGTGGACCAAAATTTTCGATTTGGCATTTGGGAACTATGGAGTGCATGCGGGACTTCGAATTTCCAGGAAAGGTTCATGTCTGCGATTTCGTCGAGGAAAACCTATTTGTGGCCGGTGAGCACAGTCATGCACAGTTTTATGCCATGAATGGTGACATACAAGCAAATATACCCTTAGAACATACCGCTGCTTATTCGGCTGTATGGCAATTGGAGCCCATAAAATTCATGTCTATTGCGGGCTATAGTAATAAGTTACATATATTAAATGATTTCCGCTTCTTGGACAGTAAAATCGACTTATATGGAAATACTGAAGTATAAGAAATTTTTTATATAAAAAATAAAAATTTGTTTATATTTTTAAAACGATGGCAGAGTTAAAATTGACTTATTAATACATGTATCATTTGTAATAAACATTAGCTGATACTCCTCTTTTCCAACATTGTCGACAAATTTGCAATTACCAAAGCTTAATTCATCACTAAAAAGGAACATGAAAAGTAAAGGGTATAAATTCACAATTTCCAAATTGTTTTACCTCTTTGCTGCGAAATTTTCCAACATTCTAAGGAATTTTTGCGATATTATTTGTTCATCGGCGCGTATTTTAGTTCTCCCAACCCGATTGAAAATTAAAAAGAAGTCATCTCCATGCGCAGTACCTAGAAGTGAAAATTTTTTAATATGACAAAGTAAAGATAAGGGGAAAATTGGTTTAATTTTTACACACCCATTTTTACATCTTTGCGGTGTGATAACGCTTCACCTATACCTTCTTCCGCTGGATTATCATAAACATATGCATAAATTGGACTAGTTGCGTGTTGTCGCTGCAAACGTATTGCTTGCTCCACACCATTTCGGAACAGCACATCCGTATACATCCGTTGCACATTCGGATAGGTGTCAATCGAGAATTCCTTTTCTCCCAAGTAGCGACGTTTCAATGCTACCGAGTAATCATCCATCTGTTCTACAGTATGCATAGTGTCCTTGTAGAACAAATTGTATGGCGCCAAATCATACCACCGATCATTAAATACTTCAATCAACTCCTCTCTACGTGGCATACGTTGTAGCAGCTCCGCAGCATTGTAAGCGCCATCCTGCGCTGCATAAGACACTAACCAAGGTATTTGGGCGAAATCACCTGCTTCTACTATCTGCTGAGGTGAACGCGTCAAAAATGCATCCTCAACAGCGGCATCTTCAATGCTAGGCCCAAAAGTGGTGAATGGATTATAGCCGAAGACAAGAAAATTTCGCACACCGCGTACAATAGCCGCAGCCGGTTTACGCTGCAGACATTCTTTAATCAGTTGTGAGCTACTGACATCTGGACAGTTCAGGTGTTTTGCCAATTCAAAGGCGCGTTCTCGTGTCTTATGCGTAATCGCCCATGGATTAAAGGCGACACCACTAAAGGATGCGGCCACTTTGGCATATTCTGTAAAATTTCGTTGTGCCAAAATATGTAAATGTACGGCAACGCCGCCTGAGGAGAAACCCAATACCATAATACGTTCAGGATCACCACCAAAACGTGCGATATTCGACTTGATCCATTGCAATGCTAAACGTTGATCCTTCATGCCGAAATTGCCCGCTATAACCGCATCTTCTGTACTAAGAAAGCCCAAAGGACCCAAACGATAACCCATTTTCACAACAATTACACGACCGTTACGCATAAAATTCTCGTGCCCATTAGCGCGCACAGAACCGAACATAAAGGCGCCACCATGTATAAGCACAATTACCGGCATACCATTTTCTGCAACTGCAACGGCTGGCAACTTTGGCTTATAGACGTTTACCGTGAGACAATCTTCGACACCGTGCAGTTTATCGGCGCCAGATTTATATTGATCCCATTGCATGCATTCGATTGGTTCACGTGTCGCGTCAAATGTGTCCGTCCAATTTCTAGTGTATGGAAGGGGTGATTCAAATCGTAGTGGACCAAGTGGTGGTTCTGCATAAGGAATGGATTCATAACTGTAGTAGTGATTGTTATCTCGGCCGCGTATTCTACCGTTCGGTAAATTTACGATTAATGCATCGTTAAATGCACTTACATCAGTTACAAAGAGAACCGTTATAAACAAAAGCAAAAACTTAATGTGCATCCTAAAGCGGTGTCATTTAACGACTGAATAAAATCAGTAGCTCGCTAATTAATCAGCTCGTTCAGTACATAAATGTGTGTGTGCAAATAGCATTTCTTATTTATACATATTTTTGTGTATATTTTTGTAAATATTTTTTTCGCAGCTATGCTTGCATCTCAAGTCAAATAAGTAATTCTGCTGAGCACCATAAGCGTACATCCATACTCACATATTTATTTCTATATCAAATACACCCAAAAGTAAAAATATTGTGTACTGTAAATTCAAATAATTGCTGTCCTAAAATATTAGCAAATAATGAAATGACTAAAGCCCGATTAAGAAGCTGTTTGTAGTCTAGTGAGAATATTGTATATAAGTACATACATACATATATGTTTGTATGTATAAACAAACACAATTACATTTCTATAAAATTTTGCTAACAGTACTCCTAAGAAATGCTGTGTGGGGTATGACAACTTTTCTTTCTGAAACATGCCTGTTTTGGTATAATTGGCAAAATACGAACTCATATTTGTATGTAAGTATATTGTCTGATAGCATTATGTGAAAGTCTTTATTTAAGCGTGGCAACGAACTGATAACAGAATTGTATGAAATTACAGAAAATAGCAGCTACTTTATACTTAAAAATAATACAAAAAAATAAATGTACATTCGAAAGCCTTCACTCTGGCCCTAAACACTCACTTCTGAAATATTTGCGGCATATTCTTGATTTATTTTGGTGCTAAAATATTAATAAGAAACCTAAAACTTTACAATATTACCATAAAAATCAGAATCCCGACTTTTGGGTGGTTATGTGCATATGTATGTACAATGTAGGCTTTTGAACTCTGTTTATTTAATTTTATTTGCTAACTTCGCCAATATTGTAGCATCTACATAATTTGATTTTCTCAAACATTAAACGAAAGTGTAAATTTTTGTGTGCGTAGAAATCAGCATAAATATATATGCAAGTATGTTTGCATATTAAAATTGAACAATGTAGCAGCCTAATCTTAACACACGCTTACTTTACACATACATACATACTTGTACTTAATTTAGTTATCTGTACGTAGTTGTTCTGCTGGGTGATTCGACTAATCTTGCCTTATGACGTAACGCCTTTGATTTATTTGTGTCTGCACAAAAGGAGAGTCCATAACTATTTCAAAGATTAGTTCTTCATGCTTTAAGAATAAATCGTGTGTATTTTATAGTCCAACAACCGATTAATTATTTATTTTTCCCTTTTGACAAAGCCTAGTTGGCAGTCAGGTTAACAAAGGTTGATAAGCAGTTCTTAATTTTATAGGCTACCTTGCATAATGTTAGCCAGGTGATAAAAAAGGCACGATAACACTTATTTTTTTAACGAAAATAATGTATATTACATACATTTAGTTACATACATAGGTATATATGCATACGTGCACTTTGAACTTGTACTGTTAAATTTCTGTGCCATTTCATCCATAAAACTGTGAAATTATTACTGTTTTTAATAAAAAACGCAATAAGACGCTGTGTTTTTTAGACCAAGGCACCTCATTAGCAGCGGAACAATTACGGCAAGCGGAAGTGATTAACCGCAATCGACTGCCAGCCATTCTATAACAATTTTTCTATATACATACATACATAATGGTGTGTAAAACATATGTACATTGAAACAATAATAAAGTTTATTTTTAAAACCGAAATTTCAATATAATTTTATTGTGAATATCATTAATGGTTGTAAGAAGTACAATATTTATAAGTTCATTATATTTGTTTGAATTGTTACATTTCTACGAATCTAATATGTATATCAATTACAAGTATTCAGTGAAAAATGAAAAAGTAAATTGTCGATAAATGAGTAAAATTAAATTGCCTGTATAACTGGCATAACATTTTTGGAAGATTTTGTACAAGCCAGACTTAAAATGCAAACTGTTGTTATACGGTCACTTTTCTATAAGCCAACATTTTAAGTTTTAAATGTGTAATTTATTTAAAAAGCTTTTTTTAAAAGCATACTATTTTACTTGATAATTAGAGAAAGCATGTAAAGCAAATTCGCATTTGATGAAATTATTAATTAATGCCATCTCCAATTTTTATTGAACGTAGAACCCGCACCATTGGCACAAAATTTGATCAAATTATAAATTTGCAAATGTACATACTTATAATATGTATTTTTATATTTTCTCCTAAATCAAATAAAACCCAAAATTGATCACAATTAGGTTTAAGCTTAAAACACGCATTCTTGCGCTTTATTTCAATATCATTCAGCAGTCTAAAAAATGAACAAGTGCTCGTATGTGCTTTTCTAATTAGTCCGTTTATATATACATAAATGTAAAAATATTCGCAAAAGGAAATTTGGTCCATTACACAGTTTTGGTCGATTTCTAAAGCTATATAAATGTTAAGATCTTTTAACACTATTTTCGGCAACCACAGTATAAATGGTAATATAGACGGTCATTGTCCAATGGCTTAAAGCCTACAAACAACAAATACATGCTGTTTATCCGTCAGCAGTAATTATTTATGATCAGAATATTATGATCACGATGTTAAATAATTTTAATTGGCTGTCCACTAACATTACTAGTAAGTACATGTATGTATGTACATTTTTACATGTAGTGCAGGTAATGGGGAACACGAATTGAAAATTCTGTTGAACTTTGTCCCCTTTTACTCATCAAATTTTAAAAACAAACACACTGCTCATACTTGTATTACGAAAGTAAATTTATGGCTATATACATACGTTCTCATGTTTGTAAAACTTGTAATTGGTAATCGCTCGCAGAGATGCAAACGTGCATGTGTATGTATAAGAATGCAAGCTCAGAGCAATTACTTCGTCTTTGCGTCCGCTTTCGATTCGGAACCGTAGGATGAAGCTTTGCTGATTTTTGACATATTGATTGACTTAACCATTAGTACGTAGACTGAAAAATTCGAAAAAAGATTACTATGAGAAAATTTAATTAAAACGATTTGCACTTACATGCCACAAGTATGCCCACAGCAATCGAAAGACCGATCCAATTTTGTGATAAAAGCGAAGATAACAAATAATAAAGTATAAGCGATATCGAAAATACAGCCCAGAGAGCAAAGTTGATTAAACTGCATGGGCGATATTTTAAAACAGTAGCGGGCACCTCCTTAAAGCCGGAAGCATCAAAGAAATTGCCAGTTGTGTGGAAGCTGTCGACCAAACGATCCTTTTCGCGATACAAATTATGTAACCACTCAGCCGCCTCCTTTTCATTTTCCGGCACACTTTCTACTGGAATACGACGTGCATACAAATGACCTTCGACAGAGTATCCGTTGAGCAGTGTGGAAACAGTGGGTTCATTCTGCATTTATAACAAGTAAGGAAGGGTTAAGCTCGGATGTGACTCGTCATTTCATACTCTTGCAGCTTGCAAAGTAGGGGAAATACCTTCAGGTAAGTTATATGGGATGTAGGGAAAATGTGGAAGAATAGTTTTGGTCCGATTTGTTCAATTTTTGGCCATAAGGGAGCTTATTTAAGCGTACTATTCGGGCAAAATATTATCCCTTTTATACATTTATTGAAAGTAAAAGAATAAGAGTCAGGAGGATTTACTCATAAATTTATCGCGCTTCTGGTAGTATGGAGATTTCATTAATTTTTACAGTGTCGGTTGGAACCACCCATCTACGAACTCATTCGCTTGTTGCAAGAGTATAAAAATATATCAGGTATATATTGATAGACTTAAAGTATTATAAGTAATCATAATAAAAGTTTAAATATATGTATTACGTACCTTGGCGTCCTTTCTGAAGGCTAAAGTAGTGCAATAAATGGCGGGACAGCGACCACGCATGCTTGGTAGGCTTGTTGTAAAACCTTTTGTACGTGGTATCAAATGGTGTTTCAATACTGGTAAACCACGTTCCTCCGCGAATTTAACGGAAGCTTCATGTTTCTTTGGTGTGAAACGTGTACCCTCAGCATTGAGCAGCAGCCATACGGGATCAGGATAAGCAAATACCTCTTTTAATTGACGTGAAATTATCTCAATGTCCTTGTCGTACGAACGTTCCAAAAATACAAATTCAGCGAATTTCCATGCCCAACCCATTACAGGCACATAAGAAATAGCTTTCTTTGCATATGCTTTGCAATTGCCCAAACAATTTACTTTGTCGGCGAACATCCAACCGCATAGCCAATCAATTTCATATGAATGATTCTGAATAATCATAGCATGCTCCTTGCCACAGAATTTTTCATATTCCTCTGGATCAATGTATAAATGTAGTGTGCTATTTGAGTACCATTCGGCAATGAATATCAACTCTAAAATGGCAAAGAAAGCGTTAATAAGTGATGATAAATTAAATTCATATTGCATTTCCACTTACGAGAGTACAGTGAATAACAGAGATAGTACATGATGTGTCTGAAGAGCACGACGTTGAAGGGTTTCAAAGCGATATACAATATTAGCTGCACCAAATTTATCACCAAACCCGATATGAAGAATGTTACGGCTATGCCTAAATGCACAATTGTGAGTTTTTTCAACTCCGCCAAGGAAATCATGATTAACGTGTTTTGCTAAAAAGCTAATCAAAAATCAAAAAAAAAAAAAAATTATTCAAAAAAAGTGTATTTTTTATACTAAAGTGAAATATTTGCATATGTATAAGCAAATTTTTGCAGTTATTTTTCCAATTCGATAGCAAAAGAAAACAAACAGTGTTCCACCAATAAATACGTATGTATAATGTATTTTCACTTTCACACTATATATGTATGTATATATATATTTATTTGATTATTATTAAAAAATATATATATATTTACTGTTTATATTTTAAATAGATGTACGCTGTTTGGCGATCAGTACACCACTGATCACAACAATCGCTGAAGAAAGACTGAGAAATCTCTCCAAGCAGGTATCAGACGTAATTGCAACTGATAGCAAAGCTTTCGTAAGTATCATTTTCATTAAATGAAACCTGGTAGTAACTTGGCTTGGTATAAAAGTGTGGCTGAACAGATCACTTTGGTGTAATACCAGTACGCGTACAATCAAAATTTTCAAAAATTTGCTTCCAAAGGTCACTTTAAATTATGTACGTAAGTATGATAAAACAAGAACTCGACGATAGATGAGGGTTGTGCAATAAGTGCTAGGTAACTTCGAAATGAATAAATTGTTCTTTTCAAGTTTTAAGTTAACACTGTCTTTATCACAATTTACTAATCATTAAAACATTAACTTTTAATAAGTTGTTGTTTTATAAATATGCATACAATCACGATTACATGCATATATACAAAAAGTCAAAGATATCGATTGGCTAAAACGCCAAGAAATTTAATAATATCTTTAAACAGCAGTACCTAAAGAAACGCGGCAATCTATAAAAGAGTAATATAGATAATCAATAATATAAATATGTTTGTTTAACACAATGTGATAAGCTACCTAAATGTTGAAAACGAATTTGTTAAGGAAAGCGATAACAATTATATGCTAGCGTTGTATAAATTCACGACATGTAATCGTCCGTCTTCTTGTATCCCAGCTGATTTTTGGCAATTGACTCTTCTTCCTGTCAAAATGGTAATAGAGTTTGACAAGACTTATGGAAACTGAAATCAAATGGTATTTAGTAATGGTTGTATTTCCTGTCGTCCATTTATAATGTGTATGATATTCATGTGCATATTATATTAAATATGAGAAGTGAATGTAACTATACATTTATTCGAATTAATAAAAACTCCAATGTGGCAATGAAAGAATTCAGTGACAACAGCTGTTTTGTTGTTTTCGCAAATTCCAACTCGTTCAACTCGTTGGTTACTTTTAAATTCATGAAATGCTCTTCCCACTGACCTTAGTCAATTGTGCGTTAATTAATTGAATAGCTCAATGTATAAATGTGTGTAAATATTTGCAAATATGTATATGCGTACTTTAAATTTATAAATAGAATTTGCCAATCAAAGAAAGAAAAATCATGTGTGCTCTGCTTATGCTGTATGGCTCAATTATATTTATTTCTTCTATAGTTTTTGTGGTTTTGTTTCAAAAATGTGTATGTATATTTGTATATACGCACATATGTATGTATGTACATATATGTATTAAAAACTGCGACGATGTAAATATTTATTGCAACTTTACCTATTTATTCAACTTTCTACTATCCTTTTTAAATATATTTGGCTTAAATGCCTCAAAAAATTTAACATTAGGCGTATACAATCTCATTTGCATGAGATAACGAATTTCCAAAAATGTTTTCCCCTATATCCACATAAAACTATTTCTATAACTGTAAATTTGATTTTTTGAAAAGCATAAAACTTCATGAAAACCCTTTGTTCACTCTTTTTAAATAAAACAATAATTCAGTTTGTAAAACAAGTATTTTAATAATATCTTTTTAGACAATCCTATAATAAAGAAATAACTTTTTTTCAGTATTTTTCTAATAGTTATATTACTATAAAAATTCATTCGTACATATAATTTTACACACAAAGTCAATTTTTAATATAAGCTTAACCTCTAACGACATGCTTCTAATAACAATAACATTCAAAAATCATTTATTTCTGTATAACAGATAAAAAATAGTTTTCGTTATTTTATTTATTTACTTATTTATTTATTTATTTTTTTTTTTTTTGTTGTTTACGTTTAGTCAGTAGCATATCCAAAAATTGTTAGTAAAAATAGTTTTAAGTAAAATCTTGTTACAAACAATAGTGTACTCTAACCATCAAAAGCTGTAATTTTTGCTAGAAAACTACTAGATATTCCAAAACAAACGTAGAGCCATAATCGCTCAATTTCCACACAGGTCGGGGATATACGCAATTTGACCGTTTTTTTCGAACTTTAGTACCTTTTATATCGAAATTAATGACTATAGATATGATTTAGATAAAAAATCATAAATTGATAATATAGGTATACTTCAGAAGTTCATAAAATGTATTATTTAAGCAGTATTGTCATAATTTGTAGACAGGTTCCGAACGAGGTTAAGGTAAATAGTAAGCAAAATTAAATATGTATAAATTAATTGTTTTGTTTATAAACTCTGGTTATAGAAGTGTTCAACTAAACACATGTAAAATTTCCAACATACTATAATATTTTAGTTTTTAGACATTAATTTGTAAAACATTGTGATTGATAAATTCATTCCATATATTTACTTTTACGGTGGGCCTACTTAAATAATTAGTACTAATTACCTACTTATGAAAAAATTTTCAAACCAATGGAATAGTGTACATAAATCCCATGTTTGCAATCTTAATTCACATCATTTGCTATGGTTCATTCAATTGTACTAATAAACAACTTTGCGACATTCACTTTGCATTTATTTTACGTACTAAACATGGAAGGCTAGTTGATTTTAATAATTAAATAAAAATTAGTACATTTTCACAGCTATTATTTCAGAGATATATATGATTACCATACCGTTTTAAATAAAGCCACGGTAATATGAGAAAAACTTAACCTTACATTCTTCCACTTCTATTGATAATAAAGTAAATAAAGCAATTAATATTGACAAGTATGAAACCTGAAATTTGCCTGCTATTTAAGCTTCGGTTAAATGATAAAAATATTGATTGTAATTCTTTTAGCATAAAGAATAAAATTATTAGTAACTTATAATCTTATCGATTGTGCGATTATATTGGCTTCGCGTTAGCGTTTTGATAACATTTGTAATCGGTGATTGCGCAATATTGCACTAAAAATAAAGAAACCAAAAAAATAATAAAAAAAAATAAAATAAAAAAAATAATAAAAAAAAAATAATAAAAAAAAAAAAAAAATTAAAAAAAAAAATAATTAAAAAAATAAAGCAAAAAATATAATCAAAGAAAGAAAATAAAATATATATATTAAAAAACAATTAGTACAGGGTTAATAGTTTAATATAGGGTTAATGGGTTTAAAGTAAAACAAATAGGTTATAGCTGTTAATGATTAAAAAAACAATAATAATTCTAAAAAAATATGCAGTATTTAAATATTATATTTTTTCAACAGATTTTATTCGCATATTTACTCCAAGTTCGTAAAACTTTTGTTCGTCTCATTTCAGGTTACAATAATAATCTCCATTTAAACTTCTCTTTTGGTTTACAATTAAGACTAAAGGAAGTTTTTTTCTTAAAACTCATGCTCTAGGGCTGTTTTACAATCGTAAATATCTTATTATTACAATTTATAGGTGGTTCAATTGTGCTTTGTGATTATGTGGAAACATTTTCAAGAAGACTATAATTTCTCATTCAAAACTAAATCATATTACTGACATTGGAATGCTAGGTAACTGTAAAATTACACTTACAATTCATTTTAATTAGGCTACTAACACATTCCACAGGCAGCGCTATTTTGCTGTAGCCCAATAAAAATATATTAATTTAATAATTACAATGTGTTCTTCACTCACTTTGCCTTATACACATTCATATGTAAATTTGTGCCTATATTTTGTTGTAAATATATTTTCGCAAGTGTATCACAAATATACATAAATTGATCGCTGATACTTTTTTTGATGAAATATAAACTAAATGATTGCCGTTTTTCTAACGAACATAACAGTTGAATTACATATATGACTATTTATGCTACAATTTCGTCGTTTGTACGCTTGTTTTATGGTCTACGCTTGTGCGTATCGATAAAATTTGTTATGGATGGTCGCCCGCAAATCTCATACAACAGTATGCCTGACACTTGTATTACTTCGACTTCGATGTTTCGGAGCCATATGAGGAAGCTTTACTGATTTTTGACATATTTATTGACTTCACCATCATTACGTAGACTAAAAAAGATAAAAGAAAGTAAAACGTATGGTATTTATTTAAGAAAATGAAGTGCAATTAACTTACTTGCTAATAGTATGCCGATGGCAATCGAAAGACTAATCCAATTTTGTGCCAAAAATGAAGACACTAGATAGTATAGTATTAATGAGATGGAAAATAATGACCAGAGTGCAAAATTAAGTAGATTATATGGCCTATATTTAAATTGTTTTACGGGCACTTCCTTAAATCCTGATGTTTCAAAGAAACTGCCTGTTGTGTGGAAGCTGTCGATGATGCGATCCTTCTCGCGGAACAAATTTTGCAGCCACTCCGCAGCTGCTGTCTCATCTTCAGGTACATCTTCGAGTGGGATACGACGGACAAACATGTAACCCTCTATGGGGTAACCATTTAATATCGTAGAAATAGTCGGTGGGTGCTAAGAAAATTTTTAAAGTAAACCGTTAATAATGCTTTGAAAGATAAACTATGCGAAAAAAACATTAGGTAGTTAACAAACCTTTGCGTCTTTTTTGAAGGCCAAATTTACGTCGTAAATGGCTGGACAGCGGCCACGTAGCGTGGGTAAGCTAGCAGTGAAACCTTTGGTGCGCGGTATTAAATGATGTTTCAGTACGGTCATACCACGCTCTTGAGCGAATTTAACGGAGGCCTCGTGCTTTTTCGGTGTGAAGCGTGTACCTTCGGCATTTAGCAGCAACCATACGGGATCTGGATACGCAAACACTTCTTTCAATTGACGCGCAATTATTTCTTTATCTTTGTCGAAGGAACGCTCTAAGAATACAAATTCAGCGAAATACCAAGCCCAACCGATTGCGGGTACATATGATATAGCTTTCTTGGCATACGCTTTGCAATTACCCAAAACGTGATTTTTCTCCGTAAACATCCAGCCGGCTAGCCAGTCAATTTCATATGTATGATTCATCATTAACAAAACATGTTCCTTGCCACAGAATTTCTCCAAGTCGTCCGGATCGATATAAACATGTAGTTTGCTATTCGAGTACCACTCGGCAACAAATAGTAGCTCTGAAGGAAGTTTCATATGTAAGTAATTTATTCAAATTGGTTTAATATGCAGAGATATTGCAGATATTACTTACGTGAGTTTAGCGAATAGCACAGATAAAACATGATGCGTCTAAAGAGCACAACATTGATGGGCTTCAATGTCAAGTGAAGTATTAGCTGCACCAAATTTATCACCAGACCCGATATGAAGAAAGTGATGGCAATACATAAGTGTATCAGTCTTAACTTTTTAATCTCCGTAAGAAAAGTCATGATTGGACTCATTTACTGTCGCTGTCTTAATTCGAATTTTATTTTGCTGCAAAATTGTGAAAGAACAAGCTTATAATTTGCTATGATTTAAATTATGTTAATAAATGTTTTCCTTTTACTTGCTTTTCATTTTAAAATTAACTTAGAATTATACGAAACTACTAACGCACTTGTTTAATTTTTTTTCTGCTTAACTCCAATAAAACTAACTATCGGTCTATCCACAACCAAACGCAACTCTTTAATAAGTACTAAATTCAACAGTATAAAAACTTTTACTAAATTAGTGAAGCAAAAAATTCTACATACTAATTTCCTTCATAAAAACTAATACGAAATAAAAAATTAAAATTGGAAACCATATACATACATCTCGTGAATACAAAGTTTGAAATACAACAGTAGTAAAAGCATTAAAAACACTTATCAAACACAGATTAAAATACTCATTATATGCATTTATTTATGTATGCTGAACCTCATAATATAGCTAAAATCGATTATCGTATAATTAACGCCCTGTGATGACGCCGCAAAACTTCCCACACGAATAAATAATCACACATTAACACATAAGTACTATTATTATTGCTAGGCAAAGTCTAACTAAAACTTCAAAAATAAAACCCTCTTCACCGAACAAATATAACAGATCTTTAAGTAAGCTGTAACCAAGCAGTATTTGCCAAACCTATATGTGGGTACAAACACAACAACGACCTCTAGTTAGGGTAAGCTTATTATACATGTGCCTTTGTCGTTTCTCTCGAAACTAGATTTTTCAAATCAATATAGTTACAATATTTTTTTTCAAGTTATGCACCTCATTTCGTTGTAATATTCGCACTTTATTATTAAATCTTGTCGTTAAAAATGAGATGTTTCTAACTTTAGTATAGAAAGCACGAGTTCCTAAAAATCTTTGTCGCCAATAGAGGCAGACATGAAAAAGATAGTCAAATTTAAAATATTTTTTATATACATAAATACATGTTAAACCTTTATGAAGAAATTTAATACTTTTTTCCTTACTCTCACAGTAAATTTCTAAAATTACACAATTTTAGAGGCCTTAAGACTGGCCTAACCCTCTTAAGAAAGTTATGCACCTTTTAGCGTTCCTTATTCGTCACTGTAATTATTAATATCAACTTATTATTTGTATCGACAGTTTCACTTCATTTCGTTCTAGGTAAGGGGTGAACCCTTGTTTATTATTATTATTCACAATTTCTGCATAAAAGAAATATTTTACGAGACAGTTCAATAAGTTTTTTTTTTACACTTTAACAAATTTTAAAACAAATTGAGAAAATCAAGCCAGTTTAAAAAAAAAGTTCGTCACTTAAAATGGAAAATAACGTAATATTACTTTTCACGTTATTTTAAATTTTAAATATCACTTAGTTATATCTCAAAAGACGAACTAAACTTTCAGTATACGTATATAATATATGCCATCTACTCAATTTTAATTTATTTGATGTTTGATGTTCTTTTGCATTTTAGGTGACGATATATTTTTACATTTTTTATGAAGAACTAGTTAAGTTTTTATTTAATTTGCGAAGAAATGAATGTGCCCACCGTTCAAAAGTTCAATGCTTAAAGATAGATGTCCAATCACTTAAATTCAAACACACACTATTGTAAACCGCTCACTTGTTGCGTCAAACACATTTGCACATTGTGCAAAGGTAATCGCTAAAAAACACATTAAAGAAAAGGTGTTTACAAAATAAAACAAGCAATAAATTTAATGTTTTTTTTTGCAGGTGACGAGAGTCGGCAACTAGTTAATTGCATTTCAACGCAACTATTATCACATACATTTTGCGATTTGTCGACAGTAATGCAAATATCATTATAACGCCGGCAACTATGTATATACATACATATGTAGATTTAAATTGCGAATGTATTAAATGTAGACTGAAAATTCTTTGTTGTCGCCTGTAATAAGTAATTGTGTGTTTTTAATCTGAGAATATACTATTTATTTCAAATTTGCGATTATTTGTATAATCAGTGTTAATGTTTGCATTGAAATGAGGTCTTTATACGACATTTGACCTGAGGTTTTATGTGACTGACTTATTAATAGAAGCACGGAATGTGAAAAGGTAAAATGCTGAAAAATTGCTTTTTTTTAATGTTTTTAATTTCCTGGTTACATTGGTACATTCTTCGCATACGATTTTGTACACCACAAATTACAACTATAATTGATCGAGATTGCAACTATCTATTTATAACTCTATTTGCTATGCAGAACTGCAACCTATAGGCCTCTTGGCAGGCAAAAAGAATATGTATGCATTTACAATTGATAAGGAATATACCTGTCTATACCGCTTCATCATTTTTGCAATGCAAAATTGCTACCTGTAGGCTTCATGATTGCAGAAAAGCGTACTTATATATTCTAAAGTTAGTATGTATCAGCCAAAAACTAATGATGACGCATGGGTTTTTTCCTATTTCTTACAAATTCTAATGCGTTGTAGTTAAATATTACTTAACGTTCATCAGTTTTAATATCAGAAGATATTAATTCGGCATATGCGGTTCAGCACAAAAAAATTCAATGAAAACCTCGCAATGTAATTTAGTAACCTGAATAAATGTTACAAACACTTAAATACCTAATCTTTTATTTATACGTGTTGAATAACATTTAAAAAAATAAACTTGTAATAACCTATGTAAGAACTAGCACAATATTACAAACCAATTTATAATTACATGGACTTTTAATTTTTAAAAACTTAACGTTACAACTTACTTTCATTTACAACTTTGAAATGCCTTTTTTTATTTAGTATAAAAATATTAAAAAAATACTTGATAATTTAAAATTTCACTTCTGTCTTCTATTATCCAAATTTTAGAATAAACATAATTTTGTTGTTGACTCAAAACGTCAATTTTCATATGATTCAATTCGTGGTGCTGCCAGCTTTTATGGTTCTCTAACTTAACCTTTAGAAGTCATAATGAATTTTCACTGAGGATGTTTTATATAGTCTAAACAAAGTTTGCTGTAATGAAAATTATTTACATTATTACAAATTATATTATTTATACATATCTAAACTTTTGAAGAAAAAACAGTTACGATATTGGTAAAGTTTATTGTTATATTGAAGCCAAAATTATGAAAACTATTTGACGGCGTCATTTTGCATTAGAACTCGGCAACGTAGTGTTGCCAATATTTATAAATGGAAATACATTTTGACAGCAGTAGCAAATTACTAACGCAGATGCTATGTGCTTCTTATCATGGTAGAAGTTCATTCATAACTAGTCTAACTAAATATTAACTCATATAGGATCGAACTTGTGAATTAAATACAATTATCGAGCGAATAGGATCTTTATTTATAGTGTCAAAGGTCGAAGGTAAATTGTGAAACTTGTTAAACTATTAATAAAATAGTTCAAAATTTATTTATATTCATTTAAAAAGGACGAAATAATTAACTAGCTTCCGTTATATTTCCGGTCACTAAATCCTTCAGTTTTCGTATAGAATTACTTTTTTATTTTTTTTTTAATTTCTGCGCGGACACCTGTATTTGTAAAAAAATCAAATCAAAGTTCAAATATTTATATACATATGTATATCTACACCCCTATATTTACAGATAAATCATACTATCACAGTTAATTACTTTATGGTAATATAGATTTTGTTATATTCCAAATACCACGTAAGTTACTTTACTGCACTGAAAAATATACATACATATGTATATGTACATTATTTATTATACAATTTTACATTTATTCTTAAATAGACTCTGGAAAAAGTATGGATTTAGAAAAAGGCGGAAACCGGCGTTATCGTCATGCAGGTGATTTAACGGATGAGCCACCTACTCGTGAGGTAAATAGTTTTGTTAAAAATTTTCGGAAATTTAACTATTAATTGTGTAAATTAACTCTAGTTTGCTGAGGTTACTATCCCCGTGCCTTGGGGACATATATCCGGTAAATGGTATGGTCCCCAAGATGTTCAGCCTATACTAGGGCTACATGGTTGGCAAGATAACGCTGGCACCTATGATTTACTAGTACCACTTTTGCCGCCAGATGTACCATTCCTCTCCATAGACCTGCCCGGGCATGGACTGTCATCGCGCCTTCCGGATGGATGCTACTACAACACCATTGACAATTTGTATGTTATACTATATATAATGAAACAATACAAATGGAAAACGATCTCCATAATCGGGCATTCTATGAGCTCCATTATTGCTTTTGTATTTGCTGCTGTTTTCCACGATAAAGTCGACATGGTTATTGGTCTAGATGCATTGAAACCACATCAACGCCTACCCGCCAGAGTTGTACGTAGCATGGAAACGCGAATGGATGGTTTTTTAAAAGAGGATGAACGCAATCAATCGAATGAGGAACCACCAAGCTACTCATACGACGAACTTATTGAACGCATGTTTATCGGAACATTCCACTCTATCAACAAAGATCTCTGTAAACATATGTTAGCGCGAAGCATACAAAAATCGGAAAAATATCCAGACAAATATTTCTTTTGTCGGGATCGTCGTTTGAAGTTCTACAATTATATGGTTGGTACACAGGAAATTTGCGTAGAAATGGCAAAACGTATTGAGTGTCCCTACTTGTTTATTAAAGCACAACAATCCAGTTATTTCGAAGATAAAAAGTATTATGATGAGGTATTAGCAATATTGCAAACGAAAAAAAACTTCGAATATTTAGAAGTTGACGGCTCACACCATGTGCATATGAATCATCCAGAGCGCATTATTGGACCAATCAACGATTTCATTAATCGTAATGGTCCTCTGGCTAAGCGAAGTTCTAGCAAATTGTAAAATTTTCGAGCAAATATACTCACCTACTTATTCCAACAATATAGTGGTATTTGTAAATAGTTGCTTGTACTTTGTATAACATTTTAAGTTTGAAATAAACTTTGTTAAGTTTGAATACATAAATAATGCATATATGAACAACTAGAGGACTCGTCCACGTTTTACTGTGGCTGATACATAGATAGTACTACTAATACCATCTATATCATTTGTATTAGTTAGTTTATGACTATTAGTTAAGGAGATATATAATTTGGGTGAAGCATCTTGTGTTAATTAATCAAAATTATTCAAAAAGCATTTCGTGTGTTAATCAATCATTTGTTTTTGGGTAGAAATACGGTTGAATTTGGACAGTGCACCAGTGAAATCAACCGAGTCCAATCGACAGTCAGCCTAGTGGACTGCATATTATGAAATGGTTCTCAACGGTGGAAAGACAAAAAACTCGGCTGTCAAGGTTATGGCATCAGTCTTTTGGGATGCACGTGGTATGTTATTCATCGAATGATTACTGAGCCAGTTTTAATCCTTTGCTCTGCTTATTTGATTGCAGTTCTATTCTACCATTCCCTATATTTATCAATTTTTTTTTTTTTTTTAGGAAGGATAAGTTTGGAATTGTATGCATCAAATAAACCTTTGACGAAAATTGAGAGAATTTTTTCTTAACTTTTCCAATCGCTTCTTAAGGGGCTATACCAGTGTGACGCATGAAAAATTAGGCGATTTTCTCGAATTTTTTTTTTTTTTTTTTTTTTAAATACTGGATTGAATGTTTCGACGTTCTATTGACGTAATAAAGTATATTTTTAGCTATCTTAAATTTTTTTTTTTACAAAAATATTGAAAAATCAAGGAGTTGCTGCGGAAGTGCCGAAAAAAGTGCCTCAACTGCTGGCATGATTCCAGTCGAATGAGTAGCTGAAACAAAAAAATTCAAAATGTTTATTAAACTTAAATATATTTCCTATACAATGAACTCTTTGAAAAATATCAAAAATTAAGAAAATGGCTCAATTTTGAAAAAAAAACGTTTTTTACGAAAAAAAATTATCGTTTTTTAATGCCAAATTGACAATTTTCAACCAATCAAAAAAATCGTATTCTATTGTATAGCAAATGTATTCAACTATAACCGGTTTAATTTGAAGTCGATCGGTCAATTTCTCGTTGAGTTATGATGTCAGCAATTTTGAAAAATGTCGAGATATGACCTTGCCGTTTTCACACGATATTATCGAATATATAAACAATCGAAAAAGCAAAAAAAAAAAAATTTTTGAAAGTGTCACACTGGTATAAATAACCCCTTAAGGATAGGAAGTGATCATTGAAGTTGTTTTTACAGTTTTCACCATAGATTCTTGTTTTGTTGATTCATTTTTTTTTCTTTTGCGTTTTTGTTGTACATATACATATGTACATATGCGTAAGCGTTTTCTATGCTTGCTATTCAAAGTATGTATACATTTGCCACAATTGAGGGATGTGACCAACCTTTTCAACTGGGAGGATCTGAACCGCGAATTGTATGCATATATTTCATCGTTTCCGTTTAAATATTGCACTGCTCTGTGCATTGCTTCGAAAATATTTCCGTATATCTCAAATTATAATAGATCTTTTTATCAACACTCCAATTACTCCGCTATATTTTTTTGTTAGATGTCGCGTTTTGGTTGGTTATGAATGCCTTGGCGTCCTTCGTCCATGATCTAGCAAAGTATCCGCAATGCCTTGACGACGAAAATGTCAACGCCATTTTTTGTTGTGATATTTAATAAATCTGGCCGGTTTGTCCCAAAAAAAAACTGCCTGGTTCAGGAGCACAATCCATATACTAAGCATATGAAATTTTTACTTAATTACAAAACTCAGATAACATCCTGTACACAGATTTTAAGGCTCTAGCTCATTCGAAAAGATACCTAAAAATTAATTCTACAATCACGGACATCTTCAAAATGGCTAAGAAGATGGATAAATATTTTTCGAAACTTACAACGATTCAGTCCTCCCTGGAAATCTGCAGAATCTCTTTTCATCTCCAGTGGTTTTACCAAAAATAGCACGAACCCACTTGCTTTAAGGCAACTACATGCTGAAGAAGTGCAAAATTTGGTACTGTGATGGTTCAAAGAAAGTTGAAAATACTTTTGCTATTACAACAAAATCTAAGCACTAATCAAAAATGTACTTTTTCCTAGCTACACCGCTATATTCACCTCGGAAATTACAGCAATTGAAGAAGCTGCAAAATAAAAACCCAAAAGCTGTAATCTAATAATATTAGGTTGTCAAAAAAGTTTTGCGGTATTTTTATTGAATCAATTCGTGTGGCACCCATACATCGAGCTTCTTAGTGACTCCAAGCTTCTTCAAATGTTTTATAACGGTTTCATGACTACTATGCCGGTCTCTTTCGACCAATTCAGCAATTTTATCGCAATTTTCGATGACAGGCCTTCCGGAGCGTGGCGCATCTTCGACCACCTCTACACCAGAACGAAAACGTTGAAACCATCGTTGTGCGGTGGAAATGGAAACTGTATCGGGTCCATAAACTGCACAAATTTTATTGGCGGCTTGAGATGCATTTTTGCCTTTATCGTAGTAGTACTGTAAAATATGCCGTATTTTCTCTTAATTTTGCTCCATGTTTGCGACGCTATAACTCACGAACGACTTAAAAGAAACGACAATCAATGAAACACGTGTTAGCGCGTGAAATGAGCTTTCCAAAAAGGTATAAAATGACCCAATGCGACGAATAAAACTAGAACTACGCGCTTTCAGCGCCAACTAGCAAAAATACCGCAAGACTTTTTTGACAACCTAATATGTACCAATAGTCTCTCATCAATAAATGCTTTAAAATCGGCAAATATTAGCAATATTCTCACGCGTAGGGTCAAAGAGACTCTCATACGAGGCAAAAATATAAAAGCCTTACGCCAGCACATGTAAACATTACGGGTAATGAAAATGCCGATTAATTAGCAAAAAACGCACACACTCATCCTACTTTTTTAATAAACAACTACACCGAAAGAGATATTAAAAGGTGCCTCGCAAACTCGGCCATACAAAACTAACGCACGGATATCTACTTTCAAAAGAATCACCACCACTTTGCATGAACTGTAATGATACCCTGACCATGCAACATCTAATAAACTGCTACAATGACACATCGCAAAATGTTGATTTTCATACCGCTATAGCAACACTGGATTACGAAAATATAAAAAAACGTCTACCTCATATACTATTAAAATTAATTTAGAGTTGAAATATTTATATAAGTAAATTAATATGTATCTATACAAAATGGGACGAAGGCCTAAGCAGCCAGTTCTTTTTTTTTCTTGTATGTCTGTAAATTTATTTACAGGTCATATTAAAATAAATAAATAAATAATACTTAATTCTTTCTATTTTTGAATTAATAAATTTTTCAAATGATTCTTACATGAATTTTGAACAAATTTATTTAAAATATAATTTTTGTATTTATGAGTTGTATTGGATTCTAACATAAAGAGATAAAAGGTATTCTATGTCCTTACCCTGGTTCTAAGCTACCTCTCCACCAATTTTCAGCCACATCGGTTCAGCCGTTCTTGAGTTCTAAGTGGTGTAGCTAACATAACTTTCTTTTATGTGTGTATATAATAGGTAATAGAAAAATAACTAGTAAGTTCGGGTGTAGCCAAACATTATATACCCATGAACTTGCATGTATTAAAGTCGAAAGAATTCAACATTATTTAATCATTCAACATTATTTATTTAACGAAATCAAATTTGATAAGTTATTTTGAAGCTCATGTACTTTTTGGGTTGAGGGGTAATTCGTATATGTGGTATAAGGCCAACCGAATGTTTGATAATTGTAAATTAGGTTTATGGGAATGAAGGATGAGGATTGACCCGGCTTTATCAAAATTCGCCTGAGTTTCGCTCCACATATATATGGAGTAAAGTCAGCTGGGTGTTCGAAAATCCTGATATTAGTTACATAGTATGTGCGGGCTAGGTCGATTTTATCCATTTTTACCACAAAACACACTCGCTCGTTTTCACTTAGTTAACGCATATATTCCCCGATACATGCGGAACGCAAGTTCGAAAATATTTTTTTTTTATTCGCTTTGCCAGATGAAATCTGGATCGATTCCGGTGCGTAGAACTGGCTGTTATGGGAATGAAAATATTTGTATTAGGTATATGCCGGCTAACAAAAGCCTTCATCCGAATCAACCTATTTTTGGTATACAGGCATACTGTTATCAGGAAAGGATTTGCTTTGAATTTCACTAACGTATCTCCATGTATTCGGTATCTGGGGGCTTGATCAATTGTAGTCCGATATTTACAATTTTTGGTCATAAGGTGTTATACTTTAAGCGCACTATTCGGGAAAAGTTTCTTTTTGATTTGCATACTGTGAAGTAAGAGAATCATGTAAAATTTAAAATTGTTCTATACGCCCATCGACGTTTTTTTTTGCAAGAAACCCCAGTACAAAGTTTCATTTCAACATCTCAATTTTTACAAGTTACAGCTTGCACGGATAGACGGACAGACCGATAGCCACTCGAAAATAAACTCGTCTCGTCATCGATCTATGTAACTCAAGACTAATGTAACTTTGTAGCAATATGTCTCTATTTAACGATGACCCATACTGGGATTATCGGGGGATTACACGCCTTGAAAGTCGAACACTATAATGTTGAAGGAACGCGAACTAAAATCTATTATGCCCTCTCTTCTGTCACAATGAATCACATAT
>CM050325.1:85947858-86012108 GCA_027475135.1 Bactrocera correcta
AAATTTGAGGTTAAAAAGATTAGACGAAAAATCATAAACAATAAGCAATTACGGAGAGCAACCGTTAAGTCGAAAATGCGCTGAGAAAATAAAATCAAGCTGCATAAATTACTCAAACTATAAATAGCAATAAGTTAAATGCCAGCACACATTCCAAAGTAGAAATAAATATTTGAAATGGAAAAACTGAAATCCTATAAAATATCCCAAGCAATCGCGCGACATTCACGACAAATTCTTTTTCTACAGATCAACGCTCACTGCTTGCACTGGGCGTTGACGTGCTTGTGCGCACGCGCGCATAAACAAAACAAATAAATTAAAAAACGATTAAAACTGTGCATCTTTTATGAGATTTTTTATCGCTTAGGGGCTGTCACTTGACTAACGCTACTGCCACTGCACACGAGATCTTTCTACCTCACACCCGCTCTACCGCCATCATATGCTCATCACCTGATTTTCGTTTTCTAAATGCAATTGGCATTATGATTTCGAATAAGGTACTGCTAATTTCGAATAGTAGTGAGAGCAGCGTTGCAAATAGTGCATTAAACAAGAAAAAACAGTTATTTCGGTTGCATCGAAGCTATAATAACCTTCACAATAGCAAAAGTTTACTCACAAGAACTTCTCATATCCTGGAAGCCCATAACAAACCGAGTGTCTTTTTTCGCTTGAAAAAGCTTCTGAGAAAATCCAACAGACTTTCGAAGTTTAAAAGCTCAAGAGGAAATATGCATTGTTGGCTGCATTTCAAATGAATTTTGGAACAGAACGATTAAGGCGAACACTAAAAAATAGAAGAAACCCCACCTAAGCGCTTAAAAAAAAAAGTTTTAAAAATTTAAAATGAATTACTTAAACTTTATTGTATTCATAGCTTTTTAAAACTAAATTTGAATTTAAAATCAAAAATCTGTTTTTTTTTTTATTGGCATGTATTTTTAGTGCTCATATAATTAAGCCACCCGCAAAAAAAACTTTCGGATAAAAGAATTCGTTGTTTTGTTCAAAAAAACCTTGCCTTATTTAGACTAATATTTTATTAGGAACCTCTTTTGCAAAATTACTGCCCTGCAGGTTTGGCTCATTGGACAGATGCGTGTGTTACATTGGTCCGGAGTAATTTTGCTTCATTCTTTCTACAAAAGTTGCCATAATGTAGCCCTATTTGACGGGTTTCTCGGCGCAAATGCCCTTTTAATAATCCCCCATAGATTCTCTATAGGTTTTAAATCCGGGCTTCGGGCACGCTACTCAAGACACTTGATGCGGTTCGTCGCAAGCCAGTCCTTAACGACCCTGGAGCAGCGCTTTGGTTCGTTATCCTGGGTGTTAGGTTCAAGCTAGTGGTAAATCATCGGCGTAATTTTCCTTTAAATGTTCTACTAAAATGTCTTTGTACATGCTGTCAGTCATTTTGTCCTCTACTTGTACAAGTGGTCCTACTCCGCATGAAGTAAAACACCCCCATACCATGACTGATGAGCCACCATATTTGACAGTTTTTTTTTAGTATACCGTGGGCTCATTTCTTGTAGCGGTGGTCGCCTGACATTCAAAGACCATCTACCATCGTTCCCAAAGACATTAAATTTGGATTTATCACTCCATTCCGCAAAATCCCAGAATTTTGTGTCCTTTTGTTGGTGCTCCCTCGCAGATCGGTTCCTTCGTGCAATTCACCCATTTAAGAAATTTTTCTGTAAACTATGGCAGACTGTCTGTGCTGATACCCGTACACCATGCCCTTACTCCATTTGGGCACTAATTTCGCTCGAAGTCAAAAAAGCATCCACCTTGCTCCGTACTCTCTGCCTGTTGTCGTTAAGAATTGTCTTGCTGGTGTTTTTACGGGGCAGATTTTCAAATGACTTTTATGTTTTTAAAAATATTGTAAAGCATTTTTAACTTTTCCATAGAAAATGTTAAATATTCCATTATATTCGCAATATTTTTATACTTTTAATAACATTTCCATATACCTCTTCTCTCACACGGAACCGAACTCTTTTCCTCTTACCCATTGTTTAGAAAACTTTCAAAAAACGCTTTTAAATTAAATTGAATAAATAAAATTTTCACTTTTTTTGAACAATTTTTTTACACAGATCGTGATTGCTAAGATTTCGTTACATCGGCTTAATTATATGAGCACAAGTGTATGTTAAGAAATTGCTTTTAGTACCTCAAGAATATATGTAAGCTTGGCTATTTCCACATAAAAGCAAAGGCGTCTAATAAATATTGCCACTAAAACGCTAAAGACACTATCGCAACATACAGTTACTCACATATATACGCATATACATATATATATATATATATATATATTATAAACCTACATATATGGAAGTAATATATCTTGTTGACAGCCCTATTTTATATTAAAATTAAAATACTTTTAATGCCGCTGTCTAAAAATGTAAAGACATAAACTCAAAAAAGTAGCAACAATACCTAAATATTTACTGGCAGCCCAGTAGCACATGACTACCCAGTCAACTAGTCATGCCACAGACACACAAGCACATACCATATGCATACATACATACATACATATAAGTACATTGTATGCTATTATCTATGATGTCCGTCGACTCTTCATACTTTTGACTATTTTTAGGCACCCACATGCATTATCATTACTCTGTTTATTTTGTTGTTATTGTGTGGTTTTCTTGAAGAGTGTAACTTAATTGTTTTTGTTGTTGTTTTTTCTCTTTTACAGGAGCAAATCACGTAGTGTTGATCACGGCCTTGCTGCGCCTTTCGACTTGGACTCACTGCGCTCGAAGGTGGAGGGACGCTTTGAGAGCGTTGATCGATTGACAAGTGAGTACTGCAATTCAAATATGAACTTTTTTTTGTTGTAAAGGTGTTTTCTTAAAATAGAAAAATAAAATATGCACTTTTTTTTATTAAAAAGGTGTTTTCATAAAACAGCTTCGTTGAGTTTATCATATTATTAAGATAGACTTTGTTTCTCTATTCGCGGCAGAAGAGCGATTTTTCTTCTCAAATAATCCCTCAAAAATGCCAGCCAGCTTAAAAGTATCAAGAACCGGTTAGATCTGGAATCGGAACGATTTCTTTTTAAATTTTCGAGGAAATTTAATATATGTACGTTTTATGTATATCCTGAATCTTGATGATCTTTTGTTATTTCGGGAACTTTTTCTCTGACCTTAATGAACTCATACCATCTTTTCCTGTGCGGTTATTTGCATCGTAGAAAGAGAAATTAAGCAAATAAATTATTTTCAGAGTTTTGTCAAAAATTCAGTACCAATCAGGCTGAAATAAGATGGTGAATTATGATGAGGAAAAATTATTTAATTTTTATGCCCATAACTTCGAATTAATTCACGGCGATAGCGCTAAGTACCCAATCATATTAATTTTATTAACCATTTGACTTTCCGTAACGCCGACAAGCCCAATTTTATATCAGGTTTTTTCAGTTTCAGTTTTATTTCAGCGCGTCATTTGCTAGATATTTAGAATTTTCCGGGGTTTTTAGTCGAACCTTGTTCTACTCGTACTATGGTACCTCACCTCCAAACGGTTTCCATATTACAGATAAATTTTGAAGTTTGACATTATTCGTCGAGTGATAAACCCACAACTAACGGTTTTATTAAAATGTGCGTTTTAGGGAAATAATAATTAGCAATGGTTCAATCGGTTATCGATAAAATTATGTTAAAATCAAAACAGATGGTCTTTTCAAAAATAAATAAATGCTCTGCGATCTTCCACATTAAATTAGAAGAAAAGATTGCTGATCAAGAGCCTCTACTATTGAAACTACATACATTATGTTTTCACACGGTAATTTTAGAGGGAAAAATGCCTTTACTTTGTTACTTTGTCGTAAGAAACATTTTGTATACATTGGTTGGTTTTTTTTTTTATATTTTTTTTTTAATTTTTTTTTATTTAAATTTTTTTTTTTTTTATTTTTTATTTTATTTTTTTTATTATTTTTTATTTTATTTTTTTTTTTTTGTTACCTAAGCCCCTTTTTCGTAGACCAGGTTACATTTTCAAAATAATTATATTTCGGAAAAATGTATTTTATTATACGTTCAATAATTTCTATTCTTATACATACATATGTATATGGCTTTGTGTGCTAGTTTTACCGCTTAAGATTTCCTGCTTCAACAACCATTTTGAAGCACTTTCGTGCAGCGGCAATTTCTTGCTTGGCTCTAATCCAAGTCGCACACCAGATGCAAATACCACCTTACAGTTGCCTACAATGATGTTTAAATTTTCACTGCATACTTATAGGCGCATGAAAAACTGCATCACTAAAAAGTCGGTTACTACGTGACTAAGCATGCAAAAAGCTTTCAAATTTCATAACAAGCAATTAAAAGAGGCAAGGCAACCAAATTAATTGAAAATAATTTGAGTCTGCGAACATACATACATACATATACATATTTCCGTGAAAAATCAGTTAATGTAGAATTACACATTCAGGTATGTATACTTGAAGGCCGTTTGTTTGTAAATATTTGCGTATGCTTCAACTCTAGTGTTTAGCTGTTAAGTCGAAGAGGCCGAAGCCGTCTTTTGACCGAATCCTCTTTGTAGGCTTGTCTTACTTCCTTTCTAGAGTTGCGTCACCATTTTTATGATAATTTCATAAGATCAAGGCAGTATCTTTGTTAAAATTGGTTCACATTTACGTCAAATTTCATGTCAAAATATTCATTAGTGTTTGAGATACGCGTCGTTTTGGGAGCTGCTAAAAGTGAGTTTTTCGTTTTTTGCGGTGTGGAAATTCGTTGAGCAAAGAATTTGCATTCAATTTTGTTTACGGAATCAATTTTCTGCTGCGGATGCATTGAGGATGGTGCAGAAAGCCTTTGGTGATGAGGCTATGTCTAAAAAAATGTTTACAAGTGGTTTAGTGACTTCCAAGCCGGCGGTGAACGTGTCGAAGACGAAGAGCGTCCAGGGCGACCATCAACCTCAACCGACGAAGCTCACGTTCAACAAATCAAAGATTTGGTGTTGAAAAACCGTCGATTAACAATTAGAGACCTTGCTGATGGAGCTGGCATATCGAAAGGCTCAGCCAATACCATTTTGAAGGATGTTTTGGGCCTCAAGCGCGTCAAATCTCGACTGGTACCGAAAACATTGAATTTTTTGGAAAAAAGGCGTCGCGTTGAAGTGTGTGAAACGATGCTTTCCGACTACCAGGGTGTCATGAAATGCATTGTAACTTGCGGTGGGACTTGGATCTACGCTTACGACCCCGAAACAACCGATCAATCGAGCGAATATCGTGCCAAAAGAGAGCCGAGACCAAAACAATCGCGCCAAAGTCGCTCAAAAATCAGGGTCATGTTGACGGTTTCTTCGATTATCGTTGTGTTGTGCATTATGAATTCCTTCCAACCGTTCAAACAGTCAACAAGGAATATTATTTGAACGTTATGCGTCGTTTGCGTAACGCTACCCGCCTAAAATGGCCAGAATTGTGGAAAGACAATTCTTGTTTTTTACACCACAATAATACACCATCCCATACTGCCCCCGTAATTCGAGATCATTTCGCCAAAAACTCAACTCATATCGTTCCATAACCACCGTATTCACCTGAGCTGGCGCCGTGCGACTTCTGGCTATTCACCACGCTCAAAAAACCGCTCCGGGGACACTGTTTTTATACGATAGAGAAGATTCAAGCCGCTGCGAAGACGGAACTGAAGGCCATCTCGGAAAGTGACTACAACCAGTGTTTCGAAGATTGGAAAATCCGTTGACATAAATGCATTGCATCGGGAGGAGAAGAAGAATAAATAAAGAATTTTCAAAATATATACAATGTCACCTTGTTTTTTGGGCAAAGTATGGACCCCAGTTCCTAAGGTGAAGAAAAAGAAAATATGAGCTACATATATTGTAGAGACTCAGAGAGCATTTCATATATGCTCGAGGGCCAAAATTGGGTTGAATCGAATAAATGTATCATAGTCCCCATACACCTAATAGAAATATTTTCGAACTTCTGGCTGACTTCCTACCGCAAATATCGGTCAATATGTGAGTTAGCTTAATAAAAATGAAAGAGCGTATTTTACTAATAACAGTTTATCTTTGGGCATAAAGTAGATAAAATCGGGTGAAAATTTGCCCTAGCCGTAATATAACTAGTATCAAGACTTTAAAAATCCAGTTGACTGTATATCGCATATATTGTTGATGTTATGTGAGATAGCTTAAGAAAACTCAGAGAGCATACTTATATTTCTCTTAGCGATATGCGATATTGCCAAAAAATAGATAAAATCGAGTCATTACTACACCACTCCTATCTCCCACATTTACATATGTACATGTGTACATATATGTACCCAATATAGGAATTTCACGTTTTTACAATGATTACTTGAATACTTTCGCTACAATTTTTAAATAGAGTTTTGCCCATACCTAAGGGTATTTCGGCGGCTTTGATCTTTGCAAGTTGCAAGAATATAAAATATACGGTTACACCCAAACTTAGCTCTTTCCTACTTGTTATTGGTTAAATTTCGTCACCGACTCTATATGTACATGTGTATATACTTATTTATATTATATGACATATACATATGGATGTAAGTATTATATTACCATAGACATATTTCCCACAGAAAATCGGTCGGTATCAAAGAGAAGCACAAAACGTCCAAAAAAGTGCACTTCTTATTTATGTACTTGTCGCATTTAAATTGAAATCATTAAAGAATAAATAAACAACGCCAATTGAAAGTGAGTCAATGCTTCAATTGTGCATTAAAAAACGCTCGATTTCAAATGACATATGGTTAAACATGAGAACACACGACTACATACTTTTATATATATACATATAACGAATTATATATATATGTATATTTATATAGTATACATATATTAAGTGACAGGATGATAAAAATTGAAACAATAAAAGAAATCGAAGTAAAACATTTTCGGCTCTACATTTACTTTTCTTGGCGAAATTTATCGGCTTTTAGACGAGTGAATTGTTTTGAGATTTAAAAAAAAAAAAAAATATATATATATAAAAATATATATCTATAAAAATATGTATATATATACATACATAATGGGTTATCAAAAAAATTCTTGCGGTATTTTTATTGAATCAATTCGTGTGGCACCCATACATCGAGCTTCTTAGTGACTCCAAGCTTCCTCAAATGGTTTATAACGGTTTCATGACTACTATGCCGGTCTCTTTCGACCAATTCAGCGATTTTATCGCAATTTTCGACGACAGGCCTTCCGGAGCGTGGCGCATCTTCAACTAACTCTACACCAGAACGAAAACGTTGAAACCATCGTTGTGCGGTGGAAATGGAAACTGTATCGGGTCCATAAACTGCACAAATTTTATTGGCGGCTTGAGATGCATTTTTGCCTTTATCGTAGTAGGACTGTAAAATATGCCGTATTTTCTCTTTATTTTACTCCATGTTTGCGACGCTATAACTCACGAACGACTTAAAAGAAACGACAATCAATCAAACACGTGTTAGCGCGTGAAATGAGCTTTCCAAAAAGGTATAGCATGACCCGATGCGACGAATAAAACTAGAACTACGCGCTTTCAGCGCCAACTAGCGAAAATACCGCAAGATTTTTTGACATAATATTCCTTATAAAACTGACGAATGGGTCAGTCCGTAGTCCATCTCTGTTGTCTGATATTAATTTTAACGTTCCCAAGCGCTTAGCCAGATAGTCTATAGGGGTATTCAGACCAGCCTTGTTAATTCGTTAGTCGTTATTTGATAAGTTTTTATATGTATTTTGTTTTTGTAAAATTAACAGACTATCGTTCAACCGAGTAACGAACTATCCAGCTGGCAAGCTTGATAATTGATTCGTTACTCGGTAATATCACATCAGCTGTTCTCCTGCTCCTCTGTACATCAATTAAAAGTACTTACCAGTAATAAATTTGATCTGTTCCACATAATTTTCAATTAAATGACTGACAATTTTCGAGTTTGCGCTTTGTTGAGGCATTTTTACTCTTTAATAAAAATTTAATCAGCTGTTTTGGAATAAAATTTGCCATACTACAGAGGTAGAACTAAAAGTATGTTCACAGTTAAGCCTTTTAACAAAGTATCAACTAACGAATTAGCAAATTAACAGGCTTCGGTCTGAATACCCCTTATACCTTTACTTTTAAAATTTTATAGAAATTTCTTTGAGTTAAGCGAACTACTCCGCCGCATATGTCACGATTTCAATTTGCATTCCAGCACATTTGATCTCACAGACTCATGGTAGAGAGTGAAAAAAATTATTTTATCTAGTCTTAGCAAGTAACATTTAAAAATTATAACCTTACTTTAAGCTAATTCTTAATTTCGGCTGTTGAAATTTTTGTTTTTGTAGCTAAGCAGCTTAAGATCTCAACGCTTAAGCTCTCTTGCTTTTTATGACTTGGCTACTTCCGCTATTTACGATTGCGCCATTCGCATCGGAACAGGAAACATATTTGTATGTGCTATATGTATTTCGATTCTACACTTTTGCGCCAAAATACTATTTTTAATTAAAAGATGCCGGCTTTTCTACAAAGGAGGTTAACGAATTGTGTCATATAAAATTTATTTAAAATTTTACCGTAAAATTTGTCTGCCTATTAAATGCTGCATTCGCTCAAATTTTATTTATTTATTTAATATTTGTTCGCTTTGTAAGTTACTGCTGCCAAATGGCCAATTTAGTGCAGCGACAGCAGTTTACATACACACTACACAAATGTGCATATATGGGAGAGTTTGTCCGAAGCACAGAGAATGTCATAAATGGATTGCGAAGCCCGTAAAACTTATCACAATAAACAGAAGGAATATTTACTCGTATGTATGTATGTATGTATGTCACATACAAACACATTTTACTCATTTGCGCATAAAAGTCATTAAAAAAAAAATCCCGCGTTATATTTCAACTTTGAGTCCGTAATGAAAAGCAAATGCAAAAGTCAAAAACAAAAAAATACACAACAATAAATAAATAACTATAAAGCGCAACAAGATCGCCAATACACACAATACACAAAACGAACAACAATTAGTTAGATTTTTGCCTTTGCATTTCAAGCACAGCAACGTCTTAGCGGGGTTTCTCACTTTTTCCGCCGATTGTCCAGCGGTAATGAGAGCGGCGCGCTCGTCTATTTGACTGCGATTATTTGTTGTGCTAACGATTAACAGCACGCGGGGGGCTTGCTGCTGAAAAGAAGTTATTTTGTGAAACAAAAAATTATAAAATAAGAAATTGCGGAGGTGTCGCGACCACATTGAGTGCCGCTGAAACAGTCGCTTATGTATCTAACGTAATCTGAGCTTTTTCACTCAATTGCCGTTCTACGAAAATGAAACATGTGTCAAAAATGAAAATCTTTGTTGGTAGTGTAGCAGGCTTTAGTTAAAAATTAAACTCATTTGTTTGAATTCAAATTTGAAAGTTTCAGTTGCTTTTCGCGCACGCTCATTTTACAAACTGCTCCAACGAAGTGTGTGTGTGTTTTGGTGCAAATGTTTGTATTTATGCGTCGTTTAGTGAATTATGCGCGGCAAATGTTGAAATGAAAAGTGTGCAAATATTCCGACATGAAGAAAATTCAAGCAACTTTGTTGTTGTTTACCTGTGTCGGCCCAATAAAGCGAACAATGTGTGCGGTGAGGCTTGGCCAGTGACGGGTGTGGGTGACGTCAGTGATAAGCACGGCAACGCATTGCAAAAACTGCTCGCTAATACTTATGATCTTCAAGTGTTTGTAATCTTCAAGCAAACACCGAAAGTGATAACAAAAACAACAACAACGATAACAAGCCATGCACCAGGCACGGCTTGTAACAGAAGTGCGTTTGTTTATTCTATATTTATTGTTTTCCTATATACTAACACGCTACTAACTACAGTTTATTTATGTATGTATGTATGGCATACCAAGCCTGTACTTGTAAAACAATGATTTCATTATTGATTAATTTGTTATTTTTTTTATATAACATTTATTTTCAATTAATTAATTTAATTATGTTCTTATTTTCTTTTTCTTCCAATTTCTCTGCTCCGCCTTTGCCATACATCCGCCTGGTCTTTCCTGTCATAACTTTGTCCAACTTAATCCACAACACCGCCTATTCTAGATGAACGTAAAAAGTCTTCGCTGCCCACCATACCGACAAAATCGTATACGGTGGGTAATCGTGATACCTTGACCTCGGTGGCCGCACGTTTCGATACAACACCCTCAGAGTTGACACATCTCAATCGTTTGAACAGTTCATTCATCTATCCGGGCCAACAGTTGCTGGTGCCGGATAAGAGTGCGGCCAAGAATGATTCGGTCAGTGGCAGTGCGACTGGTATCGATGAGAAGGGCTCCGACGCCAGCATATCGGGCAAATCGAGCCCCATTGATCGCAAATTATCAACCACCGATGAGCAGAATGATGAAAATGGTGAGTTTTGCATTTGCCGAAAGTTAAGATTTTAAAGTTGAAAACATTTTAAAGTAGAACTAGTACTCAATGAATTAATATTTTGCACTAAAAAAAATATATAAAAAGCTGCACTTAAGAGAGTTCTGGTGGAGAGTGCTTAAAGTTTTGCGCGACTTTTCATTCTTAATTTTACTTATGTCTAATCTGCTTCTGTAAGGGTAATAGACCTTGTTAGATTTGCTTATGAACCTTGCCATTTTTTTTTCTCTGTCTGTCTGTCCATCTGTCTGTATATGAATTGTTTTACGCACACGCTTTTATATCCAACAAGCAGCTTATTTATCGGTAACGCCGTTAACGCATCACTATAGCAAACAGCTTTAATACAAACTCTTCTTCTTCTTTACTGGCGTAGACACCGCTTACGCGATTATAGCCGAGTCAACAACAGCGCGCCCACCGTTTCTTCTTTTCACTACGTGGCGCCAATTGGATATTCCAAGCGTAGCCAGGTTCTTCTTCACCTGGTCCTTCCAACGGAGTGGAGATCTTCTTCTTCTTCTGCTTCCCCCGGCGGGTACAGCGTCGAATACTTTCAGAGCTGGAATGTTTTCGTCCATTTGGACAACATGACCCAGCCAGCGTAGTAACTGTTGTTGTTGTTGTAGCGGCAGAATTGACAGTCCTTGGCCGGATAAAAATCCGGGTCCATTCCGGTTACGTAGACCCGACTGTCGTGGGAACGTAGACAGCGACAGTCTTTTAATTGGCTGAACTATGTCAATGTCGTCGTATATCTCCACAGCTCATCGTTCCATCGAATGCGATATTCGTCGTGGCCAAGGACTTTCGCAGAACTTTTCTCTCGAAAACTCGCAACGTTGACTCATCAGTTGCTGTCATCGTCCAGGCCTCTGCACCAAACAGCAGGACGGGAATTATGAGTGACTTATAGAGTTTGATTTTTGTTCGTTGAGAGTGGACTTTACTTCTCAATTGCCTACTCAGTCCGAAGTAGCACCTGATTTCCAGGCTCACATTGTTGGTGGTGTTTACGTTGGTTCCAAGATAGACGAAATTGTCTATGACTTCAAAGTTATGACTGTCAACAGTAATGTGAGAGCCAAGTTGCGAGTGCGACGACTGTTTTTTGATGACAGGAGATATTTCGTCTTGCCCTCGTTTACTGCCAGATCCATTTGTTTTGTTTCCTTTTCAGTCTGGGGAAAGCAGAACTAACGGTGCGTGTGTTGAGGCCGATGATATCAACCGGGATACGCCAGCAGCTGTACACTCTTATAAAAGATTGTATCTGCTCGATTAACTGCTGCAGCTCGAACTATTTTCTCCCGAGCAGATTGAAAAAGTCGCACGATAATTAAATATTAATATTTTATACAATTATCATATATTGAAATATTAAAAATATTTCGGAATCAGTCCAATAAGATATTTGTCTTACGATCGGAAATTTATGGGTCTAATTCGCCTTATTAAACCCAGAGTACCAATTTCTTTGCGACTACGCTAAAAAATATTGCATGTGGCAGCACTAAACACTAGCAAATGTCAACCATCATTTCGTTTTGTTTACTTATTCGTAATTTACCCATTCATCGTAGTCATTTATTCAGCGGTTTACATTTTGCCTCTCACTCGTTCATTTTTCCACACATATGCTATTGACGTTTGGCTGTCATTGACTTAGCACACGTAGAAACAACAACATACGAGTAATAGCAGTCTAGAGTTCTGCAAATAATCATTTGTTTTTTAAATCGTGTAATTTATTGCAAAAAATCGTTTTCCACTTAATTTGAAAGAATTTTTAATGGAGAGCCGTTAATAACTGTAAAAATTTGGTGTAAATTGTGTGTTTTGTGTGAAAGAAAAGCCCAAGTCAACTAGTACAACGGCGAGTGGGAGAAAATAAAAAGTGCTAACAATGCATACAGCGGTCTTTTGGCGAAACGGAGGTGAACACAAAGATACCAGTTCTTTATTTACATTTTCCAATAAACTGTGAACTGTGCTAATTGTTAAGAATTTTGTGTGAATAAAAACAAATTTAGAATAAGGGTTGTCACTGACAGCCAGTCATATGCAGAGCAACGAGAGAAGTTACCTTGCAGCTTTTGTTTTTATTTTATGTTACCCGGCCAACGAAAAAAGCTCGTAATTTCAGGGCCACATAAATTACAAAAAATTGTTATTGTTAACTGTGCTGTGTAAGGAATTAAAATGTTTTGACTACAAAATATTAATTTAATCACTTGAAGTGATAATGGAACGTCTTTTTCGTTCTCACATTATTGATTCATTCTTATTGATGTGAATTATTCTTAATGAAAATGTTCATAACTAAAATTTTATTAAACATAAAATGAAAAAAAAATTATAATAACAAAAAATTAAAATAAAAAAAATTTAAAAAAATCTTCCCATACCGGGAATCGAACCCGGGCCTTCTGGGTGAAAGCCAGATATCCTAGCCACTAGACCATATGGGACCTTATAAATTACGTGCAGCCTGTTTATTTTGTTTTAGAGAGATTTTTAGCTTTACTTCAGCTAACTTTTAAATAAGTTCTTATCAATATAAATATTGCATAAAAGGTGTTAATCAGACTTCTAATATTTGAATAGACTTTTATTGTTGTCTATTACTTATATACCCTAAACAGGGTGTATCCAGTTTGCCCGAAGCATTTTTTGGAACGGACAATTTGGAAACACTAACATATCGTCACCTGAAATGCAAAATAACGTAACAACATTTTCGGAAATTTACAGCGGCATGAATGAAACACGAAATAAAATGAAACATGAGTGAAAAAAAATTTTAATATTGGTTAAAACTGGTTATATCTGAGTGCAGATCCTGAAAATGTTGAACATATGTAATATTATGTATTAATTTGAAGAGTGAAGCTAATCAACAAGACACTCAAATTTTGAATTTTTTGATGATTTTTTAAAATTTTTCATTTCAGTGACGATAATAGTTTTTATACAAGTTAACCGTTCAAAATCGTGCCTTGGGTATGGAAAACTTTTTATTTGACAAGATATCTTTACGAAATTTGGAATGAATCAAAGTCAAAAGCAACAATCGATATTACATTTGAAAAATTAGTTCAGTTCGGATTAGTATAGCATATATCAGATTCAGAATCAGATTCAGATCGGTCCACTATAGCATATAAATACCATCCTTACAAAATGGCCAATCAAAATCAAGATTAAACATCTATTTACCGTTTTATTCTATAAGAACTACACATGTGAAGGGTATTAACCTTAATTTCAAACGAAGTTAACGCTTTTTCTCTTATCTAGCGAAATTGATAAAATGCCCATACTATAAGTTTTATTTAGCTATTAGTTAAGGAAGAAAGTGGACACTGCAGTAGTTAGTTAAATATTTTGACACATAACAAAAGACATAATTATATAAGCCTTAACAGATTTAATTTTAATACACATGACTAGGATCAATAAAAGTTAAATATCTCTATTTAGTTCTGTGTATATTTACTTTTGTGTGAACTAACGCTACAAAATTTATGAAAATTTACTGGTCGCTCTGAAACTTTGAGCTCTGAAGCAAAAACTTGTCATGCGATTTCTCTTAACGTTTATAGGTGAACATATGCATATGCAAATACTCTAAATACTCAAATACTCTAAATAAATATTTGAAAACATTTTCTAATAGTCTTTAGGTAGAAAGATTCCATTATAATAAACAGTAAATAATTTGGACTATGAAACGTGTTAAATGTTCGAATATATTCATCGACGAAATAATTATCACAACTTTTTAACAATGGTTGAAGTGTATATATATAAGTTAAACAAACAAAGCTTGTCAAAATACTTTGTCCCATATTAATGACCGATATGTTTTAATTTTTACTGCGAATCGTCCTCAAAGATTGTTCCAATGACATACTGAAACAAGAAAAAACGTTAACTTCGGTTGCACCGAAGCTAAATACCCTTCACAGGTGCATTTCTGTTAGTAACTATGTGTCCAGTTTGTTTTTGTTTGTTTTTTTTAGAGATTACATTGTTGCCTTAAAAAATAATCTATACCAAATTTCGTGAATATATCTTGCGTGAACATAATGACTCGAAAGGGTAGCTTTCCAATTAACAAGGCCCCGTTTTTGGGAAACCTTTCCAAAAAATTCCCGCCTCAGTTTGTATGGTAGCTATACGCTATAGTTAACCGATCTGAACAATTTCTTCGGAGATTACATTGTTGCCTTAGAAAATAATCTACACCAAATTTCGTGAATATATCTTGTCAAATGTGAAAGTTTTCCGTACAAGCCCGTGACTCCGATCGCTCAGTTTGTATGATAGCTATACGCTATAGTTAACCGATCTGAACAGTTTTCTCGGAGATTACATTTTTGGCCTAGAAAATAATTTATACCAAATTTGGTGAAGATACATTGTCAAATGTGAAAGTTTTCCATATAAGGACTTGATTTCGTTCGTTCAGTTTATATGGCAGCTATATGTTATAGTGGTCCGATATCGGCCGTTCCGACAAATGAGCAGCTTCTTGAAGAGAAAATGACGTTGGTAAAATTTCAAAAGACAGATAGACGGACATGACTAAATCGACTCAGCTCAATATACTGCTCATTAATATATATACTTTATAGGGTCTCCGACGCTTCCTTCTGGGTGTTACAAACATCCTGACAAACTTAATACCCTGTTCAGGGTATAAAAAAGGACTGCTTTCTCGGAATTAATCACCAAATACATAATCAACAACTTCAAATAAGCAATTGAAAATTAATTATAAGCAATAAATGATGGAAAACTGTTGAGTTAGCGTCCTTATACATTTACCTACCAGATTTTATGATCTAGTAAACATTTCTGTTTCAGAACTGTTTATTATTATATAATAGCCCATCTTTATTTAAACTTAGTTTCTCAATACTACACCTTACGTTCTGTACAACTGTAACAAAACCAACAAACAAAAAGTTGATTTAAATTTTCCAAAACAAAAAGATAATTTTTATTAGTTCTCATGGGTCATATATATATATATATTTTAGTATTGACTCACCAATTTTTATTGTATTAGTTGTTGGTGCAGCCTTCCTATATAAGTGAAACAGTTGTTAATGTAAGCTTTTAAAGCCGGGCTTGTGTTAATTTTATAACTCAATTCCGCTTGAAGCACGCTATTTCTTGATCTACTTTTATTATAAATTTTAACTTAAAATTAAATTTTGTATACTAACTGTTAATGCCGTTTACACACTTTCTCTTATGTAAATACTTACAGATATACTAGAAGGTCTTCGCCCTGGTTCACCTAAACCGGGTCATATAGAACGCGTCGATTCTGCAAAGAGCACTGACAATGCACAAGCCGAAGCAAATAAGAGTGACGACCCCGTCATCACACAACGTTTCCTCAAAATCAATGTACGCCATATCACCGATGGACAAGGTGTCGTGGGTGGTGTCCTTTTGGTCACACCCAACGCCGTTATGTTCGATCCGAACGTCTCCGATCCGCTAGTTATTGAACATGGACCCGAGAGCTACGGTGTAATTGCACCCATGGAATTGGTCGTGAATGCGGCCATCTTTCACGATATAGCGCATATGCGTGTGTCGGGCGGTGTAAATACCGAACAAAATGAAAATGCCGAAATTTACTATCCACAAGCAGTATTAGAAGCGAAACAGGCTAAAGAGGCCAAAGAGCGGGGCGATGAAAATGTTGACGGTGCGCGCAAGCAAAGCGCTACAGGTATGTAAATGCGTAAAAAAAATAAGTTTAATAAATAAAATATGCACTGTTACATTATTCAAATCACTAAATATACTTACGTATTTAACAAACAGGTGGTTCCATGGAGACATGTGACGATCAGGAGTCGCTATGCTCCAACACGGGCGAACGTGAGGTTTGTTAATAATTCACACACATGTACATATGTACATATATGAAAAAATGATATAATGCACTTTAATGTTTAGCAAAAAGACGCAGAGAAGGGTGTAGAAGCCAAAGAAGAAAGTGCTAAGACTGATGATGAGGTCAACACGAAAGCCAACAAAACCGAAGACGATACTGATGCTAATGATTTGAAGAAAACACTTAACCTCACCGATTCACGCACCACACTGGAGGAACGACGCAAAAGTCTATTGGATCATCATTGGGCCATACCGAGCAAAGATCGGTAAGCAATCAGCATTCGATTAATCATCATACATCACTCTATATTTGCATGCATTTGTCTACATATGTTTATGTACCGGTCTTCGTCTCTGTGCCTGTCTCTCCTTTTCTACGTAAATAAGCTTCTTGTATTGGTTTAAGTAATAAATGAGCAGTTATCTTAATTGGTTCAGGGTTACTATCTAGTTTTCTGCGCCACTTTCGGAAGTTCAATTAATTAGCTATGTGCGCTTTCAGCTTATATTGCGGTACATATATTCCGACACAGTTTAAAACTAGCCATTTGGTTAGCAAATAATTAAGTTTTCTTGCTGAAAGTGGAACTATTGGCACTGTGCAGTGTGTATATAAAAGAAAATCGTACAGTTTATCGTAAAAGAAAGCATTAGCTGGCGCCGTTGTCAATTCCAATACGTTTAGTATATATGTAAAGCTTTATTTACCAACATCAATCATGCAGCGTGTATCTTTTTCGCTTCTGTGATAAGAAAATCAAATTAAATTCAGTAAATATTTGACACTGGGAAGACGAAAAGTGCGCAAAATTAAATGCTACTCGAATATTTATGCGTTTTATAACGAAGATAAAGCGAGCAGTTCAAAAAACTTCAATTTATATGTAAAATTTCCAAGAAATCTAAAAATGTATTTTTAATGTGTTCTTGCTAATTTAAATTGCAATTTAATTAAATTTCAATTTTATTTAGTTATTCATAATTATTATATTATATTATAAAAATTGCTAGTATAATTATTTGAAACCATTTCGCTTCAAAAAAAATTCTTTGCTAAAGCCTGCTCTCGCATTTCCCGCTTTCTAACAAACTGGCGCCAGCTTTTCAGCGTAACCATCTTCTAATGACTTTTCTTATTAAAAATAATTATTTTTTCAAAAATCAGTTTACCAATTAACACTAATCAAAAATAGATTTAATAAAAGTGAAACGTAAATTATTGACGTAAATACAACTTTTGTGCGCTCCTCCTGAGGTCTCGTGTTTCCCTTTTCGCACGCTGCCTAATAACCACGCATGCCTAGACAGCGTGTGCGTGTATGTGTGTCTATATACGATAATTGGTATTATTTATTTACTATATGAAATTGCAAAACTTAGAAATTTTAATTTTGTAAATTTTTATTTTCCTATATTTTCATATGTGAATTGTGAAACCGCTTCACATACACACACACACACATTTTGTGTATGAAAACAAAAATGCAAAAACCGACAACAATTGGCAACCAACTTTTCACACATAATTATTAACTGTTTACTTTCCATTATGTAAAAAACTACCACCAATACCATTCTACAACTGCCATTCTCCGACATTTGCCTCCATAACGAAACGTTCTTAACGGAACGAAATTCGCTTACCATCACCACTACATTCGCGTGCACTTACTTCAAAACAAAAAAAAAAAAATACTGTAAACAATACGCAAATTTGCAAAAAATTCAGCCTCTATTATCTTAATTCCCGAAGATCATCGGAAGACGAAGGCGACAACGAATCACAAACGACCATTGATAGCGGTGCCCGTGGGCAGGATCCACATTCGGCCACCTCCTCGATCAGCGGCATCGGTGCGGCTAGTGGCGCTTTGCATTTGCCTGGCGGACTGGCGCCCGCCGATCTCGAACACCTGGAGGAGCTAGCTAAGCAATCGTGCTATGACTCGGGCATCGATATACGTGAACCCATAGCAAATTTGCAGCCCATACCAAAGAAGACCGTATACAGTGATGCCGATATTGTGCTGAGCTCCGATTGGGTGCCACCGAAGACCATCTCGCCGACACTGTTGAGCGAATCGCCGCCACGCAGCTCAGTGCTGAGCGCACAAAGTCTTGACGCTGGAACGGCTGGCGGGCGCAAGAAGACCACTAGCGTCAGCTTCAGCGTGGACGATAACAATAGCGAGCAACAGGCTGCGGCGGCGGTGGCGGCAGCGGCAGCCGCACAGGGTGACAAGAATACTGAGAAGAAGAATAAAGTATAAGCTAAATATAATAGATGTGTGTTAGAAATAATATAATTACAATATTTTTTATGTATTTGCAGATGTTGAAACGCTTATCATATCCTTTGGCTTGGGTGGAAGGCCTAACTGGCGAAGCAGGCGGCCCTCCGGGCACTGGTGGCAGCCTCGGCAAGTCGGCGGACTCTGAGTCGGCGCCCAACACGGGCGATTCGAATCAGAGCGTATTTTCGAAAGTATTTTCAAGGTGAGTTCAACGGCATATAAGCGGCTTAGCAATAGTTTTACCGTTACTGGAAATCAAGTACTGTTTTTAGTTGAATTAGTATTATTGTAAGGCATTTATGAGAAACAAAAGAATAATTGGTAAAATTTTTTTCCTTTGATTTTCTTCCTTTCCAAAAATCAAAACGAAATTTGTCAAACAATATGCTCACTAAACTTGCGGCGATTGGAATATTTTTATTATTATCTTATGTGTTTTTTTTTTTTTGTAAAAAATACTACCCCAAACACTTATATGACATATTTATATAAATTATAAATATCATTATTTATTAAATACTTTCCGTGCACTTACCAAATACCAACCATTACACGCACGTACAAACGAACACACCATGCTGCCATCTAAACTTTTCGTTTACCGTTCTTTCCACCTCAAATCCAACACATCACTTTACTCTCCACACCCACTGCATACAAAAACAACTATTATTATTTTGATTTGATTCGAATACTCACAGTTCACCCATTACTTTGGTCTCAGAGTTGGGTGGCAATTTATTTTCAAAAACACCGTCCGAAGACTCTGGTGGCTCACCAGTGCCACCATTGACTCCGCATTCAACTCATTCCGAGGGTCATATTTCCACTGGGTAAGAATTAGTTGCTTTGTTGCATTTAACTTCGAATATTGACTAATAGCATTGGCGGCGAGTACTGTTACGTTTCGCAAGCAAAACAAAATTTTGAAGTTTCAATGGGTTTTTTTAAGTGCTTGTTTGTCGTTTCACTGTCCGCCAAACAAATATTTGTTTGTACAACTTTTTGTTACTTTGTAATGTTCGAATCAATTGTATGCTCGATATTCTTTCGTCAATACAAATATTCCTTTTGCGTTTAATTTTGAGTCTATCCCAGTTGTGCTATCGCTCTAAAGCCACTTTCCTTTTTTTATTTTTTTTTTCCAAAACCTTTGTAAAACTATTCTGCTAAATGTGTTTCTATCCCTTCTCGAAAGTACTACACATATAAATTGTCATGTAAATAACACAAGTTCGAATTCTTAAATGTGTAGCGTAAAGTTATTTTTTTATTACGCACTTTTTTCCCATGCACTGTTGTTTGATTTAGTATTTACTAAATGCCGTAAATGTTTAAGAACTTCTTCATAGAAAAGCCTGCTATTTATTTCGTTTACCTTCGTTGACCTATAGCCTCTTTTCAATGTTGTTAAGCATATTTTTCGAAAATCCGCAAACACCACTTGAATTCAAATTTAGAGAAATACACATATTTTAAGACAGGAATACACATATACTAAGCTTAAAGACTGCTAACAAGCTCTGCAATTTTGAAAATAATAATGTCGGAAAATAGTTGTATCCGAAAATTATATATGTATATGTGACTTGGTCTACGAAAAGGAGGCTAAAGTGTCAAAAAATCAATTTTTTTCAATTTTTTCAATTTTTTTTTTAATTTTATTTTATTTTATTTTTTTGACACCTAAGCCCCCTTCTCGTAGACCGGGTCACATATATGTATGTATGTATATGTACATATGGGGTATTCCATACCAAATCGACCACTTTTGAACCCGACCCCTTTAGGTTTTGCTGAAAATTGTTAAATTTTGTGATAGAAATAAAGTTTATGGAAAAAAAAGTTTTTTCATTTTTGAAAATTTTACAATTTTTTTTAATAAATAAAAAAAAATATAAAAAAATCGGCCCACTCCGGGAATAGCAGGGATAGTTGTCAAATTAAGTGAAGTTTTTTTTTTGAGGAAAAAAGCAAAAAAATAAAAATGGCGAACTGTCAAAAAATGGTGAACTTCGAAAAAATGGCGAAAAAACCGATTATTTTATATAATTGATCGTGTTAAATTTTTTTCGTGTATTTTTTCGAAAAGTTCATTCAAAAACGAAAATAAAAAAAAAAAAAAAAATGGTCCCCAAAAGTCAATTTCTACAAAAGTTATGGCTATTTGAAAATAAAGAAGCCATTTTTTTTTTGAAAAATTCATAACTTTTTTGAAGTTGGACAAAAAATATTTTTCAAAGGGTAGAAAAGGATGGATAAGTTTCAGCAAAATCTGAAGGGGTCGGGTTAAAAAGTGTTCGATTTGGTATGGAATACCCCATGTATGTATATAAATATCACAACCCAAAAGGTTTTTTTGATAATTATATAGCCAGAAATTATAAAGATATATAGTCATAAAAAACTGCCTAATCCATAAATTAATATGTATACAAAAGTATATGTACTATGTGTGCAGCCAGTCTTGTTATTTTCAAAGTTTTATTGTTAAAATCGATTTTAAAAAATTATGCTTTGCAATATTAAAAAAAAAAAAAACAAATAGGAGAAAAAATAAAAAATAAAATAGGAGAAAAAAACTAGTACTTACATATATCTAGCTATATTCGCGAAGCCTTGTTATGTCCGAAAATTGGCATATTCCATCCAAAAATATTAAAATTTTTATATTTACCTCGAAAATGCGATTTTACATAGAATTGTGAGTAAGGAGGAATGTTCGAAAATTCAAATATTAATTAAAATACCAAAAATTCGGCTTTTGCTACTCATCAAGCTTTCATTATTAGGGCGAAAACTCGCAGAAATCATAGTTCGAACAGAACCAAATAATATTATCTGGAAGTTAGATTAAATCTGTATAAATATAGTGTCGATAAAGGTTTTTCTTTTTATTATGATATAGACATACACTAAGTTTTACAGATATTTAGAAGGCAAAACTCTCAAATTCGATTATTAATTTCGAAATTTATGAAATTGTATATACACACATATATGTATATTCTTTGATAAAAAAAAACTGCTATTTTCGAAATATTTAAAATAAAATCAAATTTTACAAGCAAAGCAAAGTGTAATTAAAAAAGGTGATAGGTTCAACGCAAAAATCAAATTGTACTATTAACTGTATTCGTAAAACTTTGTTATGGTCGAAAATTCGAATATTCCTAAAAAAAAATTATATTTACTTCTAAGTTTTAATGATTACGCCAAAATCGCGATTTAGTAAATAATTTAGTGATTAAAGAGAATTGTTCGAAAATTCGAATATTCCTTAAAAAAAATTATTTTTACTTCTAAGTTTTTATAATTACGCCACAAATGCGATTTAGTAAATAATTTAGTGATTAAAGAGAATTGTTCGAAAATTCGAATATTCCTTAAATTTTTTTTTTTTACTTCTAAGTTTTTATAATTACGCCAAAAATGCGATTTAGTAAATAATTTAGTGATTAAAAAGAATTGTTCGAAATTTCGAATATTTCTTAAAAAAAAATTATTTTTGCTTCTAAGTTTTTATAATTACGCCAAAAATGCGATTTAGTATATAATTTAGTGATTAAAGAGAATTGTTCGAAAATTCGAATATTAATTCGAACATAAAAACATTGTGTTTTGCCAGTCGCTAAGTTTTTATAATTACGGCGAAATCGTGACATGCTGCAGAACTAGGCCGGAGTAGCAACAGAACTAAATATGTGGTGAATTCGATTTCGAAATTTACACAAGAATCGAAAACTCTGCACACAAAATTCATTTAGAGTTTCTAAAGTGTCATATTATAGCAATTAATTTTAGACATATCAGACTCATATCATCTTTTTACTTAAAAACATTAATTAACTATTTAACTTAAAAAATCATTTTAGCACTTTAACGTAGAAAAACAGATATTTCTGTACTCATATCGACTAACGATATTAATTATGGAAAATTTTTTAGGCCTTTTAAGGTCTAAAGCAAAATGTTTTATATTCAATTGATATAAAAAAATAATATAAAAAGTGAAATAAAAATTTTAAAGTAGATGAGAATATAATTCTATAAGTCAAAACTGACAACTGTGCATTTTGTTAAATAAAGTTGTTTACAGTAAAACCTCGATTTGCTTGGCTTAATTACATTTGATGTAAACATATTCGAAATTTAATAAAAAAAAATTTTAAGTTTGCACCTACCTTTTATATAAAAAAATGTGCTTAAAAATGTGAAAATTCAAACGAGCAATTATTTTACTTTTCTCTGCATAATATATGTATATAATAGATGGAGTAAACACTACTTTACTGTTATGTAACAAAAAACAAAAAATGTAAAATTATAGTTTATTGTTTCCTGGTTGTGTAGGACAACATTTAGCACTTTCACTTTTATCTCTCATTATCAAAGTTTTTAAAACTATTTGTTTTAAATGTCGAATTGTATGTTAGCTGCGAGGTCATACATAACATTTGTTCAAATATTTGCAAATAATTTCCCGCGTCAAAGCATTTATGCAAAAAAAAAAGCTTCAAATAATAAATATTTATTTTTCTTTGAACTAATATTTTGCTTCTCTCCCTATGCAGACGCTCATCGATTGGCACATTTATGCGTCCACAATCGTCGGAGGGCACTGCTTCCACAACGAAATTGAAGGACGTGAAACAGCAACCGAAATTGGACTACCGTTCGATGGTATCAGTTGATGACAAACCGGAATTGTTTATTAGTGTTGATAGTAAGTCAATATTATTATTTTTGTCGATTTTTAGTTTTTGTAGACTTATTATATTTTTTGGAGACTTGTACAATTTTTTGTAAAAAAGTTAAGTTGATTTTGTATTTTATTATATTAGATTTTTTTTAGAGTTTTTGTAGAATATTTTTCAGAGGCTTTAAAAGTTTTTGGGACCTCTAATTTTTTTTGGAGACTTTTAAATTTTTTTATAACATGTTATTTTGTTTTTTTTTTTTTTTAAATATATTCGATTTTTTTAGAGTTTTTGTAGAATATTTTTCAGAGGCTTTAAAAGCTTTTGGGACTTTTAGATTTTTTTGGAGACTTTTAATTTTTTTTTATAACATGTTATTTTGATTTTTTTAATTTAAATATATTAGATTTTTTAGAGTTTTTGAAGGTTGTTTTTTGGAGACTTTTAAAATTTTGGAGACTTCTAAAAATTTTCGTATTTAAGTTTGGTTGATGTTAATCTATTATATTTTTTAAATTATTTACTGTTTTGAGGTATAATTTAAATATGTATATAAGATTTTTTTACAGTTTTGGTAGATTGTTTTTTGGAGGCTTTGAAAGTTTTTGGGACTTCTATTTTTTTTTGGAGACTTTTAAGTTTTTTTTTAAAACATGTTATTTTGATTTTTTTTTTAATTTAAATATGTTAGATTTTTTACAGTTTTGGTAGATTGTTTTTCGGAGACTTTTAAAGTTTTTCGGACTTCTAAATTTTTTTTTTGGAGACTTTTAAATTTTTTTTTAAACATGTTATTTTGATTTTGTTTATTTAAATATAATAGATTTTTTTACAGTTTTGGTAGGTTGTTTTTCGGAGGCTTTTAAAGTTTTTTGGACTTCAAAATTTTTTTTTTGGAGACTTTTAAGTTTTTTTTAAAACATGTTATTTTGATTTTTTTTTATTTAAATATATTAAATTTTTTTACAGTTTTGCTAGATTGTTTTTCGGAGGCTTTTAAAGTTTTTGGGACTTCTAAATTTTTTTTTGGAGACTTTTAATTTTTTTGTATACAAGTTATGTTGATTTTTTTTAATTTAAATATATTTGATTTTTTTACAGTTTTGGTAGATTATTTTTCGGAGGCTTTTATAGTTTTTGAGACTTCTAAATTTTTTTTTGAGACTTTTAATTTTTTTGTATACAAGTTATGTTGATTTTTCATTTAAATGTATTCGAATTTTTATAGTTTTTGAAGGTTGTTTTTCGGAGACTTTAAAAAATGTTGGAGACTTCTAAAAATTTTCTTATTAAGTTTGGTTGATGTTAATCTATTATATTTTTTAAGTTTTTTACTGTTTTGAGGTATAACTTTAGTACATATGTTAGTGGAATGGAGTTCTAATTTTTCTCACTTTGTTACTTAAAAATCGATTTAATTAAATCCCAAATTTAAAATTCTTTGTTTAAGCAATTCTTAGTTGTTTTTGGCAAGTTTTGGTAGTCGACCGTTTTTTTTACAATTACAATGAAAGTTTGGCAGTTACGTTACGTTTATGATGCAGCAAGTCGCTCTCGTGTCCTTATCAGTCTTGTGATAAGGCTATTTAATTCTCTTCTCTTGTTCGAAAATATTGTTTTTCGAATTAGTAGTATTTCATATTTTTATTCGAAAATTGTTATATACTTGTATATGTATCTTCATATTGCTTAGAAAAATTCATGTTTATAGATCTTGGACAGCGTTGTTCGGCTATAAATTGCAGTTAGACTGCCAGTTAGTCCCACATTTTTTATAGAGACAGTTGCTTAAAGTTTATTTTTAACGATATTTTAAAATAATGATTGATGTGTTATAGCTACATTTAATTCACTATTTGTAACAGTATTTTTAATTTATTTTTTTGTATCACTTTTTGTCACAAAAATTATCAAAATGCTTCACTGTATCGTTACATCTACTCAAACAAACACTCATACTGACCTACTTCATATTCGAAAAAATGTAATGCCGTCTAGTTCGGGCGCCATATTTTCCACTCTTGAATATCGTCGGTATGTGACACAGTTTGTATACTAAATAAGTCTATTTTTTATATTCTTTAACAGTAAATTTAATCTTTTATTTATTTACATAAAAATATTTTCCCGTGTATATACTATACATACACAATAACGCTCAAAAACTCTATCTCAATGTGTACCCCACAAAACGAAAGTATTATTGAAATTCAGTTAAAAATATGGCAAACAAAAACAACTATAAATAGAAGTTGTGCTTAAAATGTGCAACAAATTTGTTAATTTATATTTCAATTGAGAAAAAATTCACCCGTGTCTGCGTTTCCTTTGTAAATAATTCATATATCAAACTAAAATTATCGACTGCAGCTTAAGTGTTATAAATTTATTATATACAGTAGCTATGTGTGTCACAAAAATTTATTTTATTATTTTGTATTTTAATTTTTCTTTGCGATAACATAAACCCTTCTGCGATTTCAAACCAGTGCACACACGAAATACTCCTAGCTCTTATCTGCTCTAGCTTAAAATATTTTGTAGATATTAATTTCAATTTATACATGGTAAAAAATATTTATACGCCTACATACCTATACATAATCATGTTAAATGTTGTATGTGTAGCCGGTAATTGCATTTTTCAGCATTTAATAATATATATTTTTCATCCGTTCTTGTTTTTTCTCTCCAGAATTGATACCACGACCGGCACGCGCCTGCCCGGACCCACCATTGTACTTACGCCTGCGCATGGGAAAGCCCATTGGCAAGGCAATACCGCTACCGACTTCAGTTATGTCGTATGGCAAAAATAAATTGAGACCTGAATACTGGTTTAGTGTACCTAAAAATCGGTAAGTGTACGCATTTTTATTGTCATTTTCAAATGGTTGAACACAAAAAGATAAAATTAAATAAAATACAAAGCTTATACAGTATATACTTAGGTCATACTGTGAGAATTTAAGAAGATTTGCAGCAGTAAATATTTTTTCAATAGAGTTGCTAGAAGTTGAAAATTTGTATTAAATGATTTTTGTGCGCTAAATGGATTATTACAATAATTATATCAAATGGAAAATGTTTAAGAAAAAGTGGCGTTGAAACTATTTACTGAACGCCAACGATTTAAAAATTTTATTTGAAAAAAAAAATTGATAAAAAACTAAGGTATTGTCAGAATATTTGTGACAAATGAAAGAAGCTTAAGAAAGTTTACCGTTGAATTTAATTGAATTATTCAACAAATAACAACAATATTATTAGAAAACTGAAAAAGTCATACAATTGAAATTTTTTTATTGTGATAGTTGCCAGTTGTTAAAAAATTTTAAATCAATAATTGTGTTAACAAAAATTAAATATATCAAAATGGCTATACAACTTGATATATTGAAAAATATTTTTTATTTTTTTTTTATAAGATTTTTTTAGAAGCGTTGCCAGCTTTTTAAATGTTTTAATACAGTTAAAAACATAAGCGAAAATTATTATATAATATGGGCATTAAATTCTAAAAGTTCGAAAACGCACACAATGAAAAATATTTTTGAGGAGAGTTGCCAGCTGTTTACAATTAAATAAATGAAATCGGTAACAATACTTAATTCTAAAATGTTTTTAAGGGGCTATTCTAGTCTGGAAATTAAATTTTGGGCAGTTTTTGAATTTTATTAAAAAAAAAAAAACCAAAATTATTTTTACTATCCATTTTTATGGTGTTTTTATTGATATCTTAAGAATACAGAAAAAAAATTTTACAAAAAAATATTAAAAATTAAAATAATTAGAGGCGGAGGGAGAGTCAGGTGTAAAAAAAATGGCGCATCCTGGTAACATTGATCCTGACTCTCCTGGTGATCTGAAAAAAAATCAAAAGAAATTCTTAATCAGTAAGGATGCTGTTATATTGCCTACCTCAGGGAACACGAAAAAAAAATGAAAAATGGCGACTGCCTGAAAATAAAAATCATTTTTTACGCTTTTTTTTTAAATTCCTGAACTTTTTTAAAATATTAAAAACAAAAATTTTGATACGATGCTGGTAGAAACGATAAAGGTTTATATAAAGAAGGTGCACACAAAATTTCAAGTAAATCGGTACCGTGTGGAAAAAAGTAGTTTCGAGAAAAACGCGTTTAAAAAAGTGAGTCTACCTACCTACCGGGCTAAGTACTGCGTCATTAAAGTAACTGTAGCTCTTAAAATAATTTTAATTTTTAAAAATCCTTTGGAGAATATGTTTTTAAGGGTCTAAACTTCAAGTATATGAAAAAACAATATCGAATTTTTCAACATTCTAGAGTAGAATACCCCTTAAACTGTAGAAAAAAGTATAATATAAATATTTTCGATAGACGAAGCTGTTTAAAAATTTTCATTTAGTAAACTTAATCAAATAAAATCTTTTTCTAAACAAATAAAAAACGGTTGTATTTTTGAAAACGATTGCCAAGTTATAATATGTATATAATAAAAAAAAATATTTTCTTAATGCTATAAAAATGATGTTAAAATATCAATAATATTTATATTTATACATTAATTATAAATATTTTTAAAGTGAGTTGCCAGCTATTAAAAAAATTTAAATCGAATATTTCAATATGGGTATCGAGCTAAACAGATAGGAAACGTTAATATTTTTAAGAAACGTAGCCATAATTAAAAAAAAAAAAAAAACAAATTGATAATTAATAAAAAAAACATATTGTTGTTACCTTAAAAGAAATATAATATAATTTGCAAAAAAAAAGTTTTAGTGTTTTATTTTTTCAAATATTTTAACAATTTTATTTTGTAATTTCTTTCACTGCACAGCGTTGATGAATTGTATCGCTTCATAAACACCTGGGTGCAACATCTGTATGGTGAATTGAATGAGGAGCAAATCAAAGCGCGTGGCTTCGAACTCATCCAAGATGATACCGAGTGGACGAAGAGCGGCAGCGGCAAGAGCGGACGCAGTGGCAGCCAAGAGAACGAGGAGATTAGTGACTTGACACGCGAGTCGTGGGAGGTGAGTACACAAGTTTTGAATTGCCAAGAGCGTTCCGTTTACGTGTGCCTTGGTTGCAGCGATTTAACTTTTATCGTGTTTAAGTTTTCTCACTTTTACTACTATTATATGCTACTATAACTACTTTTATTCGATACTAACTCCTATAAATATCCTCACAACTTAATATAAAAAATATTACTTTACATACTTATATATCTATGAATATATTGAATATAATATAAATATTTGTAAATCATAAGTTTCCTTAAAATTGTAAGTCTCGAAACAAAATTTTCTCAGCTATGCAACTCTATTAAAAATTCATATTTTTAGGTTTAATCACAATATGCCAATAATTTACTCGATTCCTTTACGATTTAGCAATTAAACTAAATTTAAATTTAAAAAATTTAGTACGAAAATTTCCATTTATCTTAGCATATAATTTTAAACGAAATTTTCTTCATTTGAATTTTTTTCTTTTCTGTTTTCTTATTCCGCCTAAACGTGAACATTTTTACTGCTCCATTACTACAAACCAAAAAAAAAAATATATATATATATAATAAAATAATGAAAAATACAAATTAACAAATGTTTGACGAATCCTAAAATTTACTAACGCATTAATCAGCTTATAAAGGCGCCCTTCGCCAAGACCTACAGCATTATAAAAACGGCAAAGCATGCCGCATCGCATGAGATGGATTTGTTGAGCGGCGAGGTTAGGAACGAAAATATTATTCCTTATTACAAACCCGACACTCAAACAAAATATTTTTTCAAACCAATTTCATTAGCTCGCAAAGTGAATTTGTTTTATTTTCATATACCGATTTTTGGTATATATTTTTCCGTTGTAGTTGCTACGTTGCACCAAGCGTTGTTGGTTAGAGTGTAATGTTATTCGAAAATATGTATGTATATAATATAATAAAAAAGATTTTAAAAAGTGGAGTAATTTCAACGTTGTTTAGTTTACACTTAATTATGTTATTTAGAATTGCGTACTATTTGAGCAAAAAAACATGAAGTTTTTAAAAATATATACATATGTGACCTGGTCTACGAAAAGGGGGCTTAGGTATCAAAAATCAATTTTTTTTTACTTTTTTTTTATTTAAATTTTTTTTTTTTTATTTTATTTATTTTTTTTGACACCTAAGCCCCCTTTTCGGTGACCAGGTCACATATATTCTTTTTGTTTTAAATTAGTATTATTATATAATTAATAATAAAAAAATAATAATAAAGACAATTATAAATAATATTAACAAAAATTACTAATTTTATTTATAATTAAAAAAGAAACTTAAAAGTATAAAAAAATATTTTTTGTTAACTAATTTATGTAGAATCGCTCAATACGACAGTAAATAAATTAATTGAAATTTTTAATATTATAAAAGGCATGGTTGAACTCCAGTGATAACTAATATTAAGTTTCAAATGCTTTAATAAACAACAATATAAGTTAGCATAAACATTTTTTAATTAAAAATATGTATTTTTTTTAACTAATTTTCATGTTTTTTATTTTTAAAATAAATATTTCTTTCTTTGGTTACATTAAAAAAAAAAATAATTTATAGTTTTTTTTATGTTAAACTTTAAACTAAAAAAATAATAATACTAACTAAAAATCGTTAATTATAATTGAAATTAAAATTATTTGAGTTTAAAAACTATATGCAGTACATATTTAACGAACAAAATTGAAATAATTTTGAAATAATAAAATTTATATGAAGTTTTATTTTTCAACTTTAAATCTGTAATATTTTAACTGAAAATAAGCAGTTATATTTGAAATTGAAATTATTCGAGTTTAAAAACTTTTTATTTAACAAAATAATGCCTGAAATCAGAAATATAAAAAAATTAATATATTTTTTTTTGCTATGCTTAAATTTCATTCAAATTTTAAAACACCAAAACTTAGCAAAATGGTTCAGAAAAAATATTTAAAAATAAGAGAGACTATTTTTCAAACATTAACTAAATTCTATTCAGTGTCAATTTTAGATTTGGTAAAAGCTAAAAACAAGTGTTCAATAAAAATATTTAGTAATATTTTATAAAGAGATAAATATATTTATATTTAAATAATTAAAAGAAATTTAGTTGTTTTTTTTTAAATAAAAAAAATTTGAATACAAATATTTAGTAGTTTTTTATTTAAATTTTTATAAAACTAATTTGCATTAAAAAATAGTTTATGAAAGTGCAGCGAGAAGTTATAGAAATAATTTTTAAAAGAGAGGAAATAAATAATTATTCCCAAATCTTAATCTTATAACTCTTTGCATAAAATTTTATTGGAAACACTTAATTTTTCTAAATTTATTTTAAAAACAATCAAAGCAATTTATTTGATTTATCTTATGTTTTTTATTTATTTACAACAGTTTACACAGCAATAAATTACAGCATAAACTTTAAAATGACACCAGCTGCAAGGCTTTCAGTCAAAATCAATTTTTTTTTAAATTTTTCAATTATTTAAGATTGTTTTTTTTTTAAATTTTTTACAATTTTTTTTATATTTTTTTTTAATTTTTTTAAATTTTTTTAATAAATTTTTATATAATTATTTAATTATTTTCGCATTGTCACTTCTAATTTGCAAGCTGCAAGGTTTTCAGTCAAAATCAATTTTTTTTTTTTTAATTTTTCAATTATTTAGGATTGTTTTTTTAATTTTTTTACAATTTTTTTTACAATTTTTTTTTATAATTTTTTTTTCTAATTTTTTTTTACAATTTTTTTTTTATAATTATTTAATTATTTTCGCATTGTCGCTTTTATTTTTTTATATTTATTTATTTGTAAGTATTTATCTATTTATAATTATTAAGAAATTTCGTTTTTTATTTCTAATTGAGCGAATTTCAGCCTGAAAATACACGAGTTTTCTTCCTTTAAATTATTTTCCCGTTAAATGCACTCTAGCCAGCAACGCTTAAGAAACCCTAATGTACTCTTTATTCAACACTTTAGTTTCAATTACTGGCGAGTTGAATTCCTTTGAAGAAACACTCTGTAAAAATGACAAATAATTAATTGTATGTTAGTACAGCAGCACCCTTTGCCTCTAAACTGCCGACACTTATTAGTTATGTACTTTTATGAATATATATATACACATAGTATATAATTCGTATGTATTTTTTTCACTGGTAGGAAGTTTTCCAAAAAAATTATATGCAAATGCACAATCATATCATTATTTTATTTCAATATTTTTAAATAATTATTTCTTACACATTACAATTTTTTTTTTAATAATTTAAGTACTGTTATTTGGTGGCGCATACTCATTAAAAAAAAAAAAACACGAATTATTTAATATCTTTATATTAATGCCATATTTGGGCGATTAGTTACTTCTTATAAATAATTGAATATTAATTTAGCAATGAAGGTATGCTCGGAACCGAACATTTAATACACTCGCAATTTGCCATTATCAAAGCCAGGGAAATGCCTTAAGATGTAAAACGTCAACCAGAAGATCGAAATGATTTATACACTGACTGATATATTCGCTGACCGAGGTTTAATAAAAAAAAAATTAAAATCATTATATGTACATGTGTACATATGTATGTACTTATCTAGTATGTATATAGGAGTTAGCTGATATACAGTATGCGGTATAAAGTCACCCGGAAGCTCGAAAACCTTTATATTAGATATATGGGGGCTAAAAGAAGTATTGACCCGATTCAACTCATTTTCAACACACAGAATTACTATTGTCAGGCAAGGCTTATCCCTGAATTATATATCATTTATATCTCACACATTCACCGATATTTGTCGCAAAAAGTCAACTATAGGCACTGGGGTACTTAGAGGCTTGAACACTTTTTTTTTGGTGGATTTGGATAGCTTATGGTCATAATATGGCATACGTTATATTAATTGCTTCTTGATTTTTACACCGGTCCGACAGGTACCCTTGACCTGTAGCAACATGTTGCAAGAGTATAAAAATCGAAAGGGATTTGCTGCAACAGATACAATAACGCCAAATTAATCATATGGTCACCAGTGCTTATTAATATTTTTTATTGAGATGAAACATCGATCATTTTTTTATCGAAAATGTATTGTTTTGTCATCGGAAATTTATTGTTTTTTTTTATCGAAAATCTATAAGTTGGTTATAAGAAATCGATTTATTTTTGTAATCAAAAATCGATAATTATTGTTAATCGATAATTATTATTAATCGATAATTATTGTTAATCGATAATTGTTGTTAATCGATAATTATTGTTATCAATGAAAAAAATTATATATCAATGATAATTAGGGTGCTACATATTCATGTCTTTCCATCATTATTACCACCATCATAACTATTCATGACTGTAGTAAGAGCATACTGTCTCGGTAAAGCTCAAACCTTTGCAAGTTATAATAATAGTTTAAATATATATATTCCAGTCGTAAGAGTATTTAATTCCGCATTTACAATAACAACAGCGTTTGTTTGCTATGTTAATTTATTAAATTCCAATTCAACGAAAATTGTTGTTGAAATAAATTGAAAACAATATCGTTAGAAAATAAAACATCGAGAATTTAGTATATGTGACCTGGTCTACGAAAAGGGGGCTTAGGTGTCCAAAAAAAAAAATAAAATAAAATAAAAAATAAATAAAAAAAAAATAAAAAATTAAATTAAAATAAAAAAAAATTAAAAAAAAATAAAAAATTAAAATAAAATAAATTAAAAAAAAAATTTAAAAAAAATTGATTTTTCGTAGACCAGGTCACATATATAAATCTGTATATGGATTAACATTTCTAAAAAAAATTATAAGATGATGTAATATATAATATTAAACCTATATAGACATACCAAGGCAATAAATAACTCGATAGTCATTATATCGATAATAAAACATTATTTTGATAATTTTTCATATAAATATAAAGTGTAAAATTTCCCAAATATCTTATATAAAATAATATTGAAAACATTAAGTTAAAATAATAACTTGAAGCTATAAGTTGAAAAAATACCGATAACTGATCATTATATCGATAAATTTTTAAATAAATAAGTATGCTTTATTGAAAACTGTGATGTCACGGCGAGGACTCGAATTTTTCTAGACACTATATTGGGAAAAAAACTGTTACTGTTCACTTTTCTATTAGCAAAAGATTACTTTGCAGCTCTTGCTCTTAAACATTTGAAGCAAACAGCAATTATGCCTCGCCTCGACTGCTGCGCAGCGCAATTGAAGGCGTTTACAAATTAGCTTGTCACATTTCAGCATCGTTAACAACAACAACAGCAAAAAAAGTAGTGCAATTTGTAAATGGTACTCTGACATTAAGCGCTCGTTCAAGTGCATGTTCGCATCGCTCTGCGCGTGTTGTGTGTGTGTGTGTGTGTCGGTGTTGCCGCTTTATCGATTGTGTTATCAAAATCAATTGCTTCAATTAAATAATTTGTAGTCGCTTGCTTTAATGCAAACTATATATGTATGTATGTACATATATACATACATAGTGGCGTCGCTTCGTTTACTTCCTACCGGCTAAGCTCGGATTTTTCTTCAGTTGCTGTTTATTTGCATAAAAAGGACAACAGTCAGTATTTTCAGCATTTAATTGTTTATAAAAACTGTAATTGTTATTGTTGTTGCTGTCACTAGTTCATACTTGTTTGCAGCACAGTTTCAGAGCGGTTTTGACCTGATTTTTGCAGGTGGTTGAGCGCGAAAAACTGTGCTGGCCGCGCTGTGAAAGCAAAAAAAGCTTTCCTATATTAATTTATTACCGTTAACGGCATGAAGCGACATTAAGCAGACATCTCAATTAAAGTTAATAAAAAAGCGAGTGTTTTTTAGTTATGAATATGCAAGAACTTAGCAGCGTGGTCGGCTATTTATGTGCTTGCGGGGGTTGGTTGGAAGTTAAAGAAGCTTTGCAACAAAAGCCAGCTGCAATTAGCTAAAATTATCGAAAAATTACAAAAGTAAGGAAGGGCTAAGTTCGGGTGTCACCGAACATTTTATACTCTCGCATGATAAAGTGATAATCGAGATTTCATTATCCGTCATTTACATATTTTTTTATTTTGCTATAAAATTAATTAGATTAGATCAATTTGTGTACTTTGAGTATTGAATTGTATTTTCATTTATATAATATACATATATGTGTTATACAGAGAAGGCATCAGATGGAATTCAAAATAGCGTTATATTGGAAGAAGGCGAAACCGATTTCACCCATATTTCGTACATGTCATCAGGGTGTTAAGGAAATATTATATACCGAATTTCATTGAAATCGGTCGAGTAGTTCCTGAGATATGGTTTTTGGCCAATAAGTGGACGACGCCACGCCCATTTTCAATTAAAAAAAAAAGCCTGGGTGCAACTTCCTTCTGCCATTTCTTCCGTAAAATTTAGTGTTTCTGACGTTTTTTGTTAGTTGGTTAACGCACTTTTAATGATTTTCAACATAACCTTTGTATAGGAGGTGGGCGTGGTTATTATCCGATTTCTTCCATTTTTGAACTGTATATGGAAATGCCTGAAGGAAACGACTTTACAGAGTTTGGTTGACATAGCTATAGTAGTTTTCGAGATATGTACAAAAAACTTATTAGGGGGCGGGGCCACGCCCACTTTTCCAAAAAAATTACGTCCAAATATGCCCCTTCCTAATGCGATCCTTTGTGCCAAATTTCACTTTAATATCTTTTTTTATGGCTTAGTTATGACACCTTATAGGTTTTCGGTTTTCGACATTTTGTAGGCGTGGCAGTGGGCCGATTTTACCCAACTTCGAACTTAACCTTCTTATGGAGCCAAGAAATACGTGTACCAAGTTTCATCATGATATCTCAATTTTTACTCAAGTTACAGCTTGCACAGACGGACGGACGGACAGACAGACAGACATCCGGATTTCAACTCTACTCGTCACCCTGATCACTTTGGTATATATAACCCTATATCTGACTCTTTTAGTTTTAGCACTTACAAACAACCGTTATGTGAACAAAACTATAATACTCTCCTTAGCGAAAGGACGACGTTACGCTTCTCTTGACGAGATAAAGATGGCATCGAAGGAGGAGCTGAAGAAGATAAAAAAAAAATGATTTTTTGAAGTGCTTCGAAGATTGGAAAAACCGTTGGCACAAGTGTATAATATCTCATGGGGATTACTTTGAAGGGCACAAAATAGATATTCATGAATAAATAAATAATTTTTGAAAAAACACAAAATTCGCGATACTTTTTGAACACACCTCGTATAATGAAGCTGCTGTTAATTTATGTATGTATATTTCCGCATTGCTGCGTTGCATTTAAGTCATGCATTGGATGCCGCGCGCGCAAACACGCTTTCCATCAGCATTTAATCAACTCTGCCCAGCCATTAACTCGCATAGTGGTTATTATTTTTACTTAAGTCATTCTAATTTGCACAATTTTAATGAATATTCCCAGCGTTATTTGTAAGACTTGTTAACATGTCATTGCAACAGTTGTTACATGCCCTTGCAAACCTAGCCAACAATAGCAGTACTTATTAACTATGCATATATGGAAATTCGTAATTAAATATAGGCTACTAGTCTCTTCATAAGCTTTTCTCACGACTATATATACTCATTTAAATGCCTGTTTAGCGCTGTTAAATATATTATTATTAATAAATTTTGTATTTAAAATTCATGTGTGAGGGACTGAGACCTTTGACAGGCGTTGGGCCGTGCTTCTCCACAAATTTTTGTTGCGAACAGCTGGCATGCCTGATCTTAATATACAATAATATAATATTTGACCTGGTCCACGAAAAGGGGGCTTAGGTGTCAAAAAATCAATTTTTTTATTTTTTTTTATTTTTATTTTTATTTTTTTTTTTTGACGACCAGGTCACATATGTAATTTTAAAGGAACCCTTTTTCACCTACAATATAGTCTATGCAAAGGCGCTTAAAATATATACACGCTTTCGAATTCTGGTCTTGCCTTCTATTTTTTCTAAATAATTACTTTTTTCTGAATTTCGAACCCAGCTGCTCTTATCTTCTAGTTTCTGACCTAACGAAGGAATTTTACTTTCCTTACATGCTGCAAGGCTAAAGCGCTAATTTAAATATGATGACGGGTGGTTTAATAAACAGCTCGATTAATTAAACGAGGCTTTGTTAAATTGTATGTATGAAAGCCCACAGTTGATCTGATAAATGTAATTATATTCAAATTGAATAGTAATAATGTAATTACATATGGACTTATTATTATTCATATTTGGTTTTGATGAATATGATTTAGTGCATTAATTAATTAAAATTTTAAGTTAATCTCGTTTTAATTGATGATAAATTCATATAACGTATGTTCATTATTTTTTAAGCAACTATATAAATTAGATTTTTTGTTTCTAAATTAGTTTTCAATAACATGATGAAGTTTCATGGTATTTTTCAATACAAAAAACATAAATTTAAAAAATTATAGTTGGACTAATCTGTTTCCAAAGTCAGGTTAGGTTTGATGCTGATCTTCAGAATCAAGATTTTTTATTTGCACTCTTCTTTTTTAAAGTAAGTTTCGCATAAGCCCTATTGCCTTTTTCAAACAAATATGGCTAATACGAGGGCTGCTATATATATTTCTGGCCTAATAATGAAAATAGGAATATTTATCAACGAAAATGGTTTTATGGTTTTTCAAAATGTTCTCCAACAAGATTTATACACTTTTGCATGCGCTCAAACCAATTTTCGAAGTCCTTTTTCCACTTCGATTAAGACACCTCCAAAACATGGTTTTTGAATGCTTCAACAGCAACTTCTGGCGACGAAAATCGTTGACCACGCATTATTTTCTTGATGTGTGGGAATAAAAAGAAGTCATTGGGTGCCAAGTCAAGGCTGTACGGCGGATGACCCATCAATTCGACGCTTTGGCCGGTCAAAAAGGCGCTGGTTTGAGCCGATGTGTGAAAGCTCGCATTGTCATGGTGCACAATGATTCGTCTTCTCTTGTTCGTTTTTCGAATTTCTCCGAAGACTTCAGGCAAACAAATGGTGGTGTACCACTCAGAATTGACCGTCCTACGTTGCTCAAGCGGAACAGTCGCCACATGACCAGTTTTGCCGAAGAAACAGGCGACCATTTGCTTCGAAGTGCTTCTTCCACGAACAGCTTTCGTTGGATTTGGCTCGTCTTGGAAGACCCACACGGTCGATTGCTGTTTTGTTTCGGGCTCATACGCATAGATCCATGATTCGTCACCTGTGACGATCTTATAAACGTCTTTTGAAGCACCGCAATCGTATTTTTTCAGCATTTCTTAACACCAATCCACACGAGCCTTTTTTTGAGCGATTGTCAAATTGAGCGGGATCCAACGAGAACAAACCTTTTTTACGGCCAGGTGTTCATGCAATATCGAATGTATGCTGGTGGGAGAAATGCATAGGCATGCCTCTATCTGAAGGTATGTTACATAACGGTCTTGCATTATCAGTTCACGTATGGCATCGATGTTTCCTGGCACAACGGCTGTTTTTGGACGACCTTCACGGAATTCGTCTTTGAGCGAGCGTCGGCCACGATTGAATTCATTGTAACAGTTTTTCACAGTGCTATAGGATGGTGCTTCATAGCCATACAAAGATTTTAGTTCATCGATGCACTCTTGTCGTGATAATCCACGTCGAAAGTTGTGAAAAATGAACGCACGAAAATGTTCACGAATTAATTCCATATTTTGGCCGAGATGAATTTTTTTGATTCCCTGTAAATAAAACAATTCACGATTAAATGACAAAACGTTCTGAGTGATGTTATGCTAAAAAATGTCAAACTTTCCAATGGAAATGTCAGATTGCACCTGGCAACACTTAGTGTTGCCTAGGCCAGAAATATATATAGCAGCCCTCGTATAATAATTTTAGAAAACATAAAGATATATTTTAAAAGTATTACGAAACATATAATGCTTATGCCTAGACCCCATATTTTTGGCACATTGTCATCGAAAATATTTATACATATGTATATGTGACCTAGTCTACGAAAAGGGGGCTTAGGTGTCAAAAAAAAAATTAAAAAAATTGATTTTTTGACACCTAAGCCCCCTTTTCGTAGACCAGGTCACATATATACTTATGTGGTTTAAAATTCAAATTTAGTCCTCTTTCGCTTCATTGTATACTTTATAATAAGTTGATATGGAAGTAACTGACCTAAGGCATAAGGCTATAGCCTACGATTTTCTTTAATAACTGTCGTCCTTCAGCAGGCAAACTCAAAGTTCAGAGCAAAGTACTGTTTTTAAGTTCAATCAAGAAGATATGTATATGTACCTGCGCATGCGTGTAGTTTTCAATAACAAAATCATATCAGCAGCCTGTGGCTTCTCCACACCGTTTTCACCTGTTCCTTAGGCTTCTCGTTATTATTTACTGCGCAGTTGAGCTTTCAGTTTTATATGTATATATTTTTGTAGGTTTGTTGGCCAAAATACACTTTCGTTTTTGTCTGCGTGCTCTGAAGCATGCTTCCTGACCGCGGCACATTACTACGAGTATATGTATATCGCAATTGATTAGATGATTTAATTTAATTTATAATACTTTCCCAAAATAATTAGCCAACAAATCGCAAATCGCTTTCATACACACCCATAATTACATACATATGTATGTGTGTGCGTTAGTGTGAGGTGCGCTTTCGATTGCAATGAAGGCACAAAAGAAAGCAGAAAACATGCGGCAAGTGGGAGAGAGCGGAAGCAGCAAGCAATACCGGTAATAACAGGATAAAGATTTTTGTTTATAATTCGGCTGCTGTGCAGCGAAGCATTGAGCGAGCGAGCTACTGTACGTTGATTGTCTTGTTTATCGATTTTTGCACAAATAAACTAACCTTTAATTAGATTTGTTTACATAAAGCGATTAATTGAAGCTCGTTCATTCAGCGCAATGGAATCAACTCGCAAAAAGTCGTAAAATATAATTGAAAACATTTGTTTTGCTTTCTTTTATTTACTATAATCAGTCGGTATAAACAAATTGAAAATGCATTTGAAAGCGCCAAAAAAATGAGATTTTTATGTTTTTGTGAAGATTTTTACTTTTTGTCAATAATTAATTAATCAGTTTGGATTTTGCGTCGTGCTTTGAAAACCAGTATTTTTTACAATACCTTGTAATATATTTTTACACGTATGTATGTATGTACACATATCAACTTATATGATTTTTTTATGTGCAAATTTTATGTTCAGTGACTTTTTGTTAGACCTTCTACGTTATCAACATAAAGTTCAGCGCTCGTGTTCATTGCACGCTGAGTGACATGTGATCTTCAACTGTAACTACATATAAGTATACTGAATTTTTTCTGTGAAAATATTTGTTTTCGAAAATTAAAAAAAAAACGCTCATGCTTTCACAATAATTCTCAACAGCATCTCAATATGCAAATTATATGCCTTGTACGAGGTGTGTTCAAAAAGTATCGCGAATTTTGTGTTTTTTCAAAAATTATTTATTTATTGTCCCCTTCAAAGTAATCCCCATAAGATATTACACACTTGTGCCAACGGTTTTTCCAATCTTCGAAGCACTTCAAAAAATCATTTTTTTTTTTTATCTTCTTCAGCTCCTCCTTCGATGCCGTCTTTATCTCGTCAAGAGAAGCGTAACGTCGTCCTTTCATGGGCCTCTTCAGTTAAGGGAACAAGAAAAAGTCACAGGGGGCCAGATCTAGGGAATACGATGGCTGCGACATCATTAGTGTGTTGTTTTTGGCCAAAAAGTCGCGCACAAGCAACGATGTGTGTGAGCAGGGGCGTTATCGTGGAGCAAAAGCCAATTTTTATGGCTTTTCCATAAGACATGGATATTGTCTGATGATAGTTACGGCGTATTATATTTTTCCTTGAGGAAATTTTTTTTTCGATACTACAAACTTAAAACTTTCACACCAATTCTCAATGCAATCAAGTTAATAAGCGAATTTTAGCTGCAGCGTACAAAAGTCTATAATCTCTCTCGCTAGAATACAAATCAGTGATGTTTAATTTTAGTAATACAACTAGTCATTGAGTAAAAGCTTTTTGGAAATATCAAAGCTCTCACGTCATTTGCCAAAAGCTTTCCAATAAGGCTATATGCTATACTATCATAATGATTTTTTTTTTGTTTTTATTAAAACTTAATTTTGCTGCAAACTAAAAGCTCGTAGTTTTTTGAAATTAGAAGCTTACAATAATTTGTAACAACACCTTTGTAAAACAGTTTTTTGCGGTCTCGCCAATTAATGCTTTTTTTGAGAAATGTTACTCTCATTAAAGTGCTAACGTTTTCAAGCATTGAAAGCTTTCACGGCAACTATCAACAGCTTTGGTTGCTTTGGTGATTTTTGAGCGAGTGTTTAATTAAGTTTAATTTTTTCTTAAAACCAAAAGCTTTGTCAGAGCTTTCACAATAAATCATAATCACAGCTCATTAAAAAAATAATAGGGGCATTCAGACCAGCCTTGTTAATTCGTTAGTCGTTATTCGGTAGTTTTTTACATGTATTTTGTTTTTGTAAAATTAACAGACTATCGTTTTACCGAGTAACGAACTATCCATCTGGCAAGCTTGATAATTGTTTCGTTACTCGGTAATATCACATCAGCTGTTCTCCTACTCCTCTGTACATCAATTTAAAGTACTTACCAGTAATAAATTTGATCTGCTCTACATAATTTTCAATTAAATGATTAATGATTCAATTTCGAGTTTGCACTTTGTTGAGGCATTTTTACTCTTTAATAAAATTGAATCAGCTGTTTCGGAATAAAATTTACCATACTACAGAGGTAGAACTAAAAGTATGTTCACAGTTAAGCCTTTTAACGAAGTATCAACTAACGAATTACCAAATTAACAGGCTTCAGTCTGAATACCCCTAATGTTTTTATAAGTAGAAATTTTTCATTAAGAATTTTCAGCATAATATTCAAAAGTATCTCAATTAAAAGATTAGCAGCACATCAAATTAGTAGTTTAATGAAACTATCAATCAATTTTGACTGCATCAAAACATTGAGCTGCATAGAAGGTTACTGTGAAATAACAATAACAAACTGGTTATCAGCAAAAGGTCAACACTTGAGTTTATCACACATGGACGGACATGTGCTCAGTACACATACATATATAAATCACCTTATCTTCGGCAGATGCTTGTACTGTTCGGTACAAATTGTTCGCTATTTACATTCGATTTTGCAATTTGTTTTATAAATTGTATTATTTTTTTTATTAAAAATAAATAATTTTCTTATCATCGAATCGTCAAATAAGAAAAAGCCGGTACATTTCATCGGTTGTTTTGCACAAGTTCATGGCCGTCTGCCTGTATATACGGGAACTAGTCGCTCAGTTTTTCAGCTATCGTTTTGAAATTTTGCAAATTTTTTCCTCAAAAGGCTGGTCAATGTCAGAACTGCCGATATCAGATCACTATAGGCTATAGCTGTCATATAAACTGTTCAAAATCAAATCCTTGTATGGAAAACTTTTTTATTTGCCAACATATCTTCACACGATATTTGGCATAGATTATTGCCCAAGTCCACGCTTTGAACCGCCGAATAAATTGTACAGAACGGAGCACTATAGTCTATAGCTACCATTCGAATTCCTTTATGTTATAAGAAATGCATCTGTGGTGGGTATCTTTATGTTATAAGAAATGCATCTGTGGTGAGTATCATAGCCGCAAATAACGTTCCTTATGCTAAGGACTTTAGACAGCTCACTTTTACTCTGAAAATTTTTAATGTAATAATATAGCTTGAAACTAATTTTTAAATATGTTTTCTCCCAAAAAGACAGCACATTAAAAATGCGCAAATTTTTTGTTTAATTTTTTTTTTACTTTATTTTATATCACTTTTTATGTTAAAACAATGAATAACAATGGAAACTATTTATTTATCTATTTCTCTAAACTACCGGTCACTAGCATTAAATATGAAGATTGCATTACGTAATCGTACGCCTGCGCACGCTCCACTAATATTTTATGCCATTGTTATTTTTTCTTAATAGAATAGAATAGATAGAATAAAGGCAAAAACATATGTTAGAATGCAAAAACACGCTTCTATTGAAAAAATATTGGTATTCAGTGCTACTGGCAGCAGGCTTAGTGGATATCTTTGCATATGAAATTAGTTAAATAAGTTGATGACGCGAGCCACATAGTCATATGAATAAAAATAGAATTTCAAATTTACTATATATAAACAGTAGTGGTAATAAGTATTGGTACCGAGCCATTCTTCTTGTCAGCAATATAATTGACTTATATTTGAACTAATAACTTTAATTCCGAGCAATCTCGAACATTTTGAAATTTTGGGATTTTAGTACCTTAAATCCCGAAAAAAGAAAATATTTAAATTTTGATATTTTTAACTAATTCTCTAAATCCCGAACAATTTGGAGAATACCGAGTAATTTTCTGGAACCCGAAATTTCGGCATTAAAAAACAAAAAATTATTGAGTCAAATAACGTACAATGTGGAGAATTTCAAAATATTCTCTGAAACCTGAAATTTCGGGATTAAAGAAAAAATATTTATTCTGCCAAATCCTGAACGATTTCGAGAATACCAAGTAGTTCTCTGAAACCCTAAATTTCGGCCTTCAAAAAATTATAATTATTTTGACAAATCTCGAACAATTTGGAGAATCACAAGTTTCGAAATTTCGGGATTAATGAATATAATTATTCTGACGAATACCCAACAGTTTTGAGATTCCCTTGTAGTTTTCTTAAACCTGACATTTCGGGATTAAAAAAAAAAAATTATTTTGACAAATCCTTAACAATTTGAAGAATACCGAGTAATTTTCTGGAACCCGAAATTTCGGGATTAAAAAACAAAAATTATTCAGTCAAATAACGTACAATGTGGAGAATTTCAAAATATTTTCTGAAACTCGAAATTTCGGAATTAAAAAAAAATATTTATTCTGCCAAATCCTGAACGATTTCGAAAATACCAAGTAATTCTCTGAAACCCTAAATTTCGGCATTAAAAAAATTATAATTATTTTGACAAATCTCGAACAATTTGGAGAATCACGAGTTTCAAAATTCCGCGATTAATAAATATGATTATTCTGACGAATACCCAACAGTTTTGAGATTCCCTTGTAGTTTTCTTAAAACTGACATTTCGGGATTAAAAAAAATATTTTGACAAATCCTGAACAATTTGGAGAATACTGAGTAATTTCTGGAACCCGGAATTTCGGGATTAAAAAAAAACAAAAAATTATTCAGTCAAATGACGTACAATGTGGAGAATTTCAAAATATTTTCTGAAACTCGAAATTTCGGGATTAAAAAAACAAAAAAAAAAGGAATCCCGGAAATGTAAATGCTTTCAGATTATCACATAAACTACGAGCCACTGCATCATGTTTAATTACTTTATGTACGACTGTTCCGTTTCTATTGTCATTACTAACGTACTTTACATGTAGATCTACATACCTACCTCTGTGAGCGCGTCTGCTCGATTTGATTAATTTCATAACTGACTTCATTAATTATCTCTCTTACAATTCTTTTATATTTATTAACATAAAATGCATTTTCTTCTATTTTTTCATTTACTCTTTTGAATTGTGTAAATAAACGGTGAGAAGTGCTAAAACCTGTTCGGCAGAGCATCCAACTTCGAAAGTACACATAAGCGCAGCAGATTCTGGCAGTCACCAAATTTAAAATCTATTTTGGAATTTTTAGCAAAATTGCAAACAAGTTTCTGCGCAGCGCTACTTAATGAGCTGTGCGTCTTTTTTCTCGACTTTATTTTAACCACAGCTCATTTATGAAACAGCTGCCCGCCCAAAAGCACACGTACGCCAATATACTATATATCTACTTAATAGACAAATATACGTTTTAGCTGTACACACTTGATCGCTGTGAACTGATATTCTGCAAAGCAAGTCACTTTGTCTAAGTCAAAATGAATGCCAATTTAACGCCAGTATTTAAAGCACGAGTGTACAAAGATATTTCCTTAATTTTCGTATCTTTTGCTTCGCACCTTGGCCTATGTATTCGGCAAGGTACCAAGCCCCCAAAAATGATTATCATAACGCTTTTTTGATAGCTTGGCTTTAGGCATTCCAAGTCTCTTTTATGCAATCGAGAATTATTTTTTGTGTTTTCCTACTTTTAATTCTATTTTCAGCAAAGTGCTATTTCTTAAACCTGTTTGAAATATTAAGTACTTGTTTATAATATAGAATTATGTACTTCGAAATTTACAAAAAAAAAAACAGTTGAAATAAAAATTAGAAGAGACCGAGGAATGTATAATGAAGAGGGTATAAATAATTTATAGAAATCCAAAATTAAGTAATCCAAGGTCTTCTAAATAGGTTTTCAGTAATTTAATTGACTATTCGAGAACCGTGTCACTCTTTTCAGTTTTAAAAATAATTTTGAAATTATACAATAGTTACTTAGTAACAGTCTACCGTCTCTAACTTAAAAAATTAGTATATTTTCTTGCTGCGGAATTCAAAAATTAGTATTTATTAAAAAAGAAAAATAATTATATAAACAATAATAAATATATAACAAATTATATGACAAAAAATTTAAAAAAAAAAATTATCTAATATATAAAAATATATGCGAATTTCACAAAATAATTATTTATTTTTCTAAAAATTATTTATTACGAATATTATTTATTTTCTCAAAAATTATTTATTACGAATATCGGTATTTTATTTATATAAAAAACATTTGTTGTTCTATACATTATATAAAAAATGTGAAATTCCAAACGGCTACTAATTATTTTGTAAAAAATTATATCAATATTGTTGTATCTAAATAACTAAAATTTCCCTACATTGATTTTGATTAGATCATTTTTATAATTTGTATCGGATATGGTTAATTCTATATACGAATATACTAATTCTATACACAGCAGTCTGTTCATACTTGGCTCAAAATAGCTCGTTTCAAATCGTACTCTTAACAAAATATTGTACATACAAAGTCGTATGTCAATTTATCGAGAAAATTCCAAAATCAAAAAGTAAATAATAGGGGTATTCAGACCAGCCTTGTTAATTCGTTAGTCGTTATTCGGTAGTTTTTTACATGTATTTTGTTTTTGTAAAATTAACAGACTATCGTTTTACCGAGTAACGTACTATCCATCTTGCAAGCTTGATAATTGTTTCGTTACTCGGTAATATCACATCAGCTGTTCTCCTGCTCCTCTGTACATCAATTTAAAGTACTTACCAGTAATAAATTTGATCTGCTTCACATAATTTTCAATTAAATGACTGACAATTTTTGATTTTGCACTTTGTTGAGGCATTTTTACACTTTAATAAAATTGAATCAGCTGTTTCGGAATAAAATTTACCATATGTACTACCAAGGTAGAGCAAAAAGTATGTTCACAGTTAAGCCTTTTAACGAAGTATCTACTAACGAATTACCAATTTAACAGGCTTCGGTCTGAATACCCCTAATATATTTCTAACCACATTCTTGCACAAAATTCGTTTTGTGTTTTTCAAACACCTTTGTACTTAAATCGCTCACATTTAATGCCGACAGCCATTAAACAAACATGGTTTTTTTACTAACTTTGTTTTTTAAATAACCAGTCTGTAGCTTAAAAAACCCGACACCAAATAAAAAGAAGGAAAAATCAGCAAGCATATACTTTTATATCAAATCTTGTGTTATGAAATCGCAGCAGCCTCAGTTAACGGCTTATGGGTGTTTTGAGTGCAGTTCGAAACCGTTAAAAACGAAGTAAAATCGATTTAGGTGTTATGAATATTTATGTTTTTCAACACAATTATGTAATGAGAGGCTATAAATTCCTGCTGCTCTCTAAAAATAAAAAGTCGCGACAGTTGAATGAATTGAAGGAAAGACTTCTGCAAAAGTTTTGTTTCTTCTGTTATTGCATTTATGTGGGTGTGACAAAAAGTGCGAGTTCGAAGACTGTCTCAGTTTGAGGGAGCATTTACTAAACTCGTTTAAAACACTGACAAAAAAGGTTTCGTTATTTAAGAATATACCTAAAAATACTAAATTGTGTCGAAAATATTGAAGCCTTTAACTATTCTACTCCCAGAACAAAAAAATATAAAAATATATATTTACCGTTAATACGTAAATATATGTATATATACATATTGGCAAAAATCGTTATGTTAAGGCGTGATCAATTTCGAGGTTCCTTACTTTTTAAATAAAAAATAAAAAACATAACCTGCAAATTTAATGGGGTTTGCTTATTATCATTCGAAAGAACATTCTTTTGTATTTATTGTTTGAAGATTATCGCTCTCAAATGGTCCACCAGCATTTCGCCTGGTAACTGGCGAATGACACGCGTGATGTTTTGTTTCGATGACTGAACCGAAGCGGGATCGTCCACATAGACTTTAGACTTTACATATTCCCACAGGTAAATATGGTATCACACGATCTTGGTACCCAATTTTGGGCCGGCTCAAAAGTTGAAATTATTTGCTCACCGAACTGTTCGCTCAATAAATTCATTGATTGATGCGATGTATGGGAAGTGGCGGGGTCTTGTTAAATCCAAATGTCGCCGAGTTCATGTGTTACAATTTTAGGCACGGCACAATAAGGGTCGCCATTGACGGTTACATTTTCAACGGCAACATTTTTGAAGAAATGACCGATGATTCCACCAGCCAACAAACCAAACCGTTATTTATCTGGATGAAATGGCAGCTCTTGTATCTTTTCTGGTTGCTTTTCGTACCAAATGCGGCAACTTTGCTTGTTTACATACTCATTGAGCCAGAAATGGGCCTCTTCGCTGGACAAAATTTGGCTCGAAAACATTGCATCTCCTTGGAATTTTTCAAGAGCCCCTAGAGTGAAGCGATGTCGCTTGGGTAGGTCGAGCAACTTCAGTTCTTGCACAAGCTGTATTTTATATGTTTTCCATTTAAGATCTCGACGTAAAATGCGCCAAGTCGTTCCATACATCAGTTCAAGAACGGCGCCGAATCAACTGCGTGTTGGACGCGGCCTATTCGGTCGAACATTATCCAATAAAAAAAAGGGCTATTGAGAAAAGTACCGCTACTTGGATCACTCATTATATAGTATAGTATGTATAATTTGCTTAAACTATTGCAACACGGATGTCAATTACAATTGCCATGATTAAGTCGATTATTAGATTTACCGGTTATTTAATACGGCGACGCGTGTTACCCGGTGTTATTTCAAATGCAACACTTCACATGTCAGGGGTGATATTTTTCATGCAATTAACTGCATTTTACGGCAAAGGCAAGTTTGTTTACAAAACTCTATTGATTGTTTAGCAAATACTTTACATTTTACGACTTGGAATAACGTTTTAATTACAAAAACGCTCAGATAACTTTTATTTGCTTCAATAGTTCTGGATTTAGACATTTGTGACTACAACAACAAACATATATAGCTGTAAACAATTGCATATTTGTTTTTGTATTACTGTCAAGATGTCACAAAAAAATCGCCGCAGTGCTAATGGTGTTTACGGTGTCGTCAGTAATCGCCGCCAATAGTTGACCCCACAATATGTAAAACGAAACGATATGCAAACTGAAAAATGCCTGAAACCTGTTTTAATGTATAACATTTTGGTGGTACTCGTAGTATTATGGAAATTTAGTTTTTCTTACTCGCGTCGACAAACTCTTTTATTGACTACTCGTTACAACGAGAGGGTTTGACACATCTGTGATTTTGATGACGAGTTTGTTTTTTGTTTCCTGTGCTTTCCTGCGAGTTGCAAAGCGTGCCTTTCAAAATCTAGGGCGACCCTTCGAGCTTCCGGCATACTGTAGTATCTGCCCGGCGGAAGAATAATCTCATTATTTCAGAGAATAAAGATATACACTGGGATCCAGGCCACAAAGGAGTTCCAGAAAACGAAATAGCTGATGGCTACCGAACCAGCATAGAAAATACATAAGTTCCTAAGCGCTTTACACAATGAAATTTCCGAAAGGTCTGACAGACATGTACGATCACCAAGATGATGTGCAAGAGCGAAGAAAAACACCCATGCAATGCCACGGTCGGGAAAGGACGATAGGACGGTTGTTAGCCTACTGACATGTCACATGCAGAAAGTAGAGACATGTTGACATAAGAGAGATGCTATCTCTTATCTAGAACTCTTCCCAGCTATCTAGAAGCTTCGCAGTTTAAGTAACACTCGAATGTCTTAGAACGCTCTCTACCTCTGCCCATAAATTTCTACCCCTCATTCTAGCATCCACTATTTCCTTTTTATCAATGAAGTCTTAATAGTTGATATCAACAGTGTTGCATTTCAAGTTTTACATGAATTACGAAGGCTGCTATATATATTTCTGGCCTAGTAATGAAAATAGGAATATTTATCAACGAAAATGGTTTTATTGTTTTTCAAAATATTCTCCATCAAGATTTATACACTTTTGCATTCGCTCAAACCAATTTTCGAAGCACTTTTTTCACTCCGATTGAGACACCTCCAAAACATGATTTTTGAATGCTTCAACAGCATCTTCTGGCGACGAAAATCGTTGACCACGCATTAATTGCTTGATATATGGGAATAAAAAGAAGTCATTGGGTGCCAAGTCAGGGCTGTACGGCGGATTACCCATCAATTCGATGTGTTGGCCGATCAAAAAGGCGCTGGTTTGAGCCGATGTGTGACAGCTCGCATTGTCATGGTGCACAATGATTCGTCTTTGCTTGTTCGCTTTTCGAATTTCTCCGAAGATTTCAGGCAAAAAAATGGTGGTGTACCACTCAGAATTGACCGTCCTGCGTTGCTCAAGCGGAACAGTCGCCACATGACCAGTTTTGCCGAAGAAACAGGCGATCATTTGCTTCGAAGTGCTTCTTCCACGAAGAACTTTCGTTGGATTTGGCTCGTCTTGGAAGAGCCACACGGTCCATTGCTGTTTTGTTTCGGGCTCATACGCATAGATCCATGATTCGTCACCTGTGACGATATTATAAACGTCTTTTGAAGCACCGCGATCGTATTTTGTCAGCATTTCTTTACACCAATCCACACGAGCCTTTTTTTGAGCGATTGTCAAATTGTGCGTGATCCAACGAGAACAAACCTTTTTTACGGCCAGGTGTTCATGCAATATCGAATTTATGCTGGTGGGAGAAATGCATATCTGCATACCTCTATCTGAAGGTATGTTACTTGACGGTCTTGCATTATCAGTTCACGTACGGCATCGATGTTTTCTGGCACAACGGCTGTTTTTGGACGACCTTCACGGAATTCGTCTTCGAGCGAGCGTCAGCCACGATTGAATTCGTTGTAACAGTTTTTCACAGTGCCATAGGATGGTGCTTCATAGCCATACAAAGATTTTAGTTCAACGATGCACTCTTGTCGTGATAATCCACGTCGAAAATTGTGAAAAATGATCGCACGAAAATGTTCACGAGTTAATTCCATTTTTTGGCCGAGATAAATTTTTTAATTCCCTGTAAATAAAACAATTCACGATTAAATGACAAAACGTTCTGAGTGATGTTATGCTAAAAAATGTCAAACTTTCCAATGGAAATGTCAGATTGCACCTGGCAACACTTAGTGTTGCTAAGCCAGAAATATATATAGAAATATATATAGCAGCCTCCGCATATCAGTAATTAATTCTCGAAGCGCCTTCGTATGTTTGCCTCTAATGATGGCTCTCTTCAACATATTTACATAACTATTTTTATTTTAGTATTTTAGTTTTGTTTTTGTAATAATGGTGTTTTATATTTTTTACTATTTTATAAGCTAAAATTTTAAACTTTACATTCAAAAATTCCCACAACTTGAGTAAAAAATTAATAAATTGAAATTTATGCGTCCATAAATGGGCTCATTAGCGCTCTAAGTCAAATTCTTCTAGACGTGCAATCGAGCAGGGACAAATATTTAATAAGAAAATTTTAAATAAAAGAAAAAACCAGCCCGTATCACTTTTCAACTGCAAAATGTAGTTTTCGCCAGTTTTTTATGGTGCAAATTGTGCTTTCGTTTCATTATTGTCATACATTCTCCACTTTAAAATAATTATTTAACTTTAATGAGTCGGCTATTACAGTTATTTTCCGTAGAAATTACGAGTATGAAAAAAATTCAAATAAGTTGCGCAATCTCAATGAAATCTTTACAAGTATTTAAAGAGAAATAGTAAAATAAGTAAAGATGCTACACACTTTATTTACAAATTTATGGCCGCACCGGCACGATGCACCTGGTACAAGTTTGTACCCATCGAAATTTATTACCCCTGACATGTCGTAGTGATTGGAAAGGAATGCGATGAATTCGAAACTATTCTCTGCACGTACTGCTGTTTGTATGTAAATATATTTCTGCATTTCACGCCTATTTACAATACTTATTTTTTGCAACATTGTAGCGGCCAAATCGTTTTGAAATTCAACTTCAAATTTACTGCGTTTTTCCTTGCGTTCAATACACAAAGCGTTAACAGCATTATTGTAAATGGATATTTTCAATATTTTTTTCGTTATATACGAGTATACATAAGTACTATATATGTATGTATATCATCATCGATATTTCATAATTAATCATATTTAAAATTGTCGATACATGATCGATTTTTATAATGAATTATCGTTATTTTTACAATAATTTTTCAGTAAATTAACAAAATTTTAAAATAAAATCAAAGTTTTTCACTAATTTATCGATAATCTTCAGTTGGTTATTCATATTTTCTAATAAAATATAAAAATTTTAAAATAAATTTCAAAATTTTAAAATAAATTTCAAAATTTTCCGATAATTTATCGATAACTTTATCGATGATATTCAGTTGGTTATTCATTATTTCTAATAAAATATAAAAATTTTAAAATAAATTTCAAAAATTTCCGATAATTTATCGATAACTTTCATTAAAATAATTTCTTTAGTGCTGATTTTCATTTGATTTAATTTTTTGGTTTCAATTCATATTCTAAAAATCCATTAATTCGGATGGTACGAGTATAACTGGTTTTGTCGATTGAAAAGTCAGCGCATATTGATCACGTAGACTTTCGATTTTCGTTCTAGGTTTTGTTTAAGTTTCATTAAGCTGAGCGCAGTCACGTGGACAATTGGTTTTCACGTCTTCTTGTTTATCATTTCTTAAATCTTTAAGAGATAATAAATAAAATGTTTTCGAATATCAATAAAGACCGATTATATAAAAATATCACTTATAGCAGCCCGTCCCGGCATCGCACGGGGTAGACAATTATTTATCTTTGGAAATTTGGATATAAAACACTTTTTTTTACAAATATTTTTATTTGTATTAAAAAAAAATCCCACAGTTATATTTGTATGTAAGTCTATTTAAGTTCAATTTCTTTGATGGTTTAAGTGGCGGCACTTTTGAAAAGTTAAAAAATAAAAATAATAATAATCAAAAAATTAAAATATCAGTAACAAATAATGAATTCAGTCGTTTTACATATAAGTAAATAATAAATTATTAAATAAATATATTAAATAATAATAATAATAATATTCTTTAAAAATTAGCGTATAAAAATATTATAAGTAAAAGTAATAATTACGAAAAAAAATAAAAAAATAAAATAAAATAAAAATACTAATTATGAAAAATTAAAAAATAAAAATAATAATAATCAAAAATTTAAAATAACAGTAATAAATAATGAATTCAGTCGTTTTACATATATTTTTGCCACTGCACGTGCTCAATTCTGCTAAATAGCAGCGACAACGTCGAATTCCTCCCTTTGATGCTATCGGCTCTGTTAGCCGCCAAATCGAACATCATACAGAATTCAATTTGTACCTTCTCTATACTTTACATTCTCTGGCCCGGCGCGCTTTTCAGAATGCATCGCAAACTGCCGCCACGGCGCTATGGCGGTTTTGTTTACTTTTTGAATTTTTTTAATTCGTAATATCTTTTGAATGGAAAGTCCAATTTAAATAATTTAAAAAACTATTTTATAGGTAGTTAAATGGTCTTGACCATAAAATAATTTATTTGGATAAGGATTAATATAAACACATAAATAGCATGGTTTGAATTTGGTTAACATTTTCATTAATGTTTAAAATGAAAAAAGTTGTTGTAGTAACATAACTACAATAGTTGGACATATGCTACCGCGGAGTTTTTTGTAGACATTATGATGTGCTTCAATATTGTTGTACATTATTTTGTTCTTTCGCAAATAGTTTCGGCAGCGCATTCGACGAAAGACATTTTAAGACTCATTTTTCTACTCCTTCGGTTACATTGTTCAAATTTTACCAAGGATCCGTAATTTTTTTTTTTCAAAATGAAATGTAGCCTATGTCAAATTGGAAGAATGTAGCATTCTATTGGTGAAAGAATTTTTTAAATCGGCCTAGTACTTTTTGAGCCTATTCATTACAAACATACAAACATATAAAAATAGGTACAAATCTTTCCTCTTTATAACATTAGAAAAGATAAAGAAACTTTGTTGTCTGCCATGGCTTATTTAACCCGGCGGCATTGTTGCCGGGTATCTGATACCCGAGCGATTTTAAAATTGATTGATCTCAGAATAAATAGTTTTCCCTTTTTTTTTTGTTTTTTTTTTTTTTTTTTGTTTGATTGTATTGTTGATTTTTTATTAAATAAATGTGTAATTATTATAAGTAATGTGTATTATTAGCCAATTATTTAATGTAGCATACTAGTATTGACATAACATTGATTCAGTGTTCAGCAATGTCCACGGATAAAATACACCCGGCCACAACGGACAAGTTCTTTTTAGTAGCCACAATGACGCCGGGTTAATAGCTCTAGTAGCATCTAATAGCATATCAAATTATATTGATTTCGGAGCACTCCCTGCTCAATAAAATAAAATTTCTGAGAACTAAGAGCTTATTTCGAAAAACGTGAAAATACGATAAAGAAGAATTAGACTTTCCACTTAAATAAAATTATATTATATTAAAATAATATTATATTTAATAAATTTACTCAGGTCGTTCTTGTCCACAATAAATACTCATAAGACCATTTTTACCCACCTAAAGGTTAATAAAGAAATTTATTACAAAAGATTTCATCTATCTATAAAAATGAAATGCCAAACCATATACAAGTTTTTGAATATTTTCAAACTTAGCACATGTGGTGAGTTCGTCTGTGGTAAGTTAGATGTGGTGAATTCTGGTGTGGTGGATTACATGTACTAAGTGAGTGCATGTTATTAGAGTGAGTGCATGTTATTATTGCAAATATTTTTAGTTTGGCGAATGTGTAGTGGTGAATATCCTTACCACTAACCATCTTCAACTGCAGAGTGATCTTCAACTTTGCATATATTTCTATAACAACCACAAATATATGGTTTCTTCAACAATTGTACCAGAGTCATTTCGCACTACGCACCATAAAACCATCCCACCCATTTTGTTATCAACCCAAATTTGCGCTTGGTCGTATATTATGTGGCGACTTTCGCAATACATACATACATACATATGTACTTATGTACGTATGAGGTACACTGATAATGACAAAAGTTTGTTTTACATTTTTATCAACAGATATTTTGACTCTCTCTGCTTTCTTTTTTTCAGAACAGCCTAAAAAGGCGGAGCTAAGAAAAATAAAACAAAAGAAAAAAATTATGAAAATTATTATTTCATCATATTTATTAAATATGTGGAATTTACTGTAGACAGTCACTTGTCTGTCTTTGTCATTATGGGCGGCTTAAAATATTTATCGAAAACAAAACCTGACAAAACCTCATTAATAGAGCTTAAATTATTTCGACAGTTTAAAAAATGCTGTTTTAGTGATAGTGAAATTGAATTGTAATATAATATATAGCTAGCAAGGTGAAACTAATAAGTAATGGAAAAAATTGGTACATACTTAGATAGTATGCGTATATGTATGTATGTAGATAGTAATAATACATATATATGTATGTATATTAAAATATTTATACATATGTACATATATCTAGTGGGTGACTATGACACGCACTAGACACTGCCATTTATGCTGACCAAAAAGCATCAACTTCTAATAGTTTTATTAAAAGTTGTTTGTTAAACAAACTCAAACTGACCGTCAACTAGCTTCAATTGCAAGTCTCTCGAGTTTGAACGTGCTTTGCTTGCAAGCAGAACGGGCGAGAGCGAAAAAAGCGGCTCTCAAAGGCCAGCAGCGCACTACTGATAATGCAGCAGAAAGTAAAAAATTCCATTTTTTTTGCAAATATTTTATGCTGCAACAAACAAGTGCAACCACGAAGCTACGTTCGTCACAACTGCCACATTGTCCAACGCTCGCTCGAGCACGCGAAAGCGCGCTGAGCCGACAAGTTGGCTACGCGGCTTGCAGGCCATTTGACTAGTATAGTACATGGTCAGCGCTGTCAAGCCCCCCATATGCGTACATATGTATGTATGTGTGTTTCGTCTTGTCTATTCAATTGTATAGTATTGCATTTGAATTCGGTCTTGTTGCGATCGTGCCGCTCTAGGAACACCGACGCCGGCCACTAGGCCACCGACTAAATGCCATCGTCACAGCGCTGTGCGCCGACAACGAAGCGTTTCGAAGTTTTCGAAAACATTTCATTCAGTCACAATTTGTGCTTCTTATTATTCACACACGTTCAATTAACGATCGGCGTTTCGCGATCAACCTGCCCAAGCAGCAAAGCTCTTCGCCTGTCAATACCTACTAAATGCTCGTACTTAACTGGAGTAAAGTTAAATGTTGATTTCAACAAATTGAAATACATTTTTTTCGAAAACAAAATATACATTTTGAGAGAGTTGTTTGCGCCGCTTTGCAAGCGAAGAAAGTAAAGCTTAGAAATTCAAGTATTTTTTCCACTACACTCCCATTCAAAGCAAGTTTGTGGAAGCGTCTGTGGTCGCATACAAAATTGTGCATTGAATTTGTGAACGAGTAAATTGTGAAAATGTGACTGCTTTCAAATAAGTGAATATTCAATTAAATAAAATAGTGAAATCAGCGCAAAAGTGTAGCCAAATAAATATAATCGCTAATAAATTTGTGTAAAAACTTAAAAAGAAAATATTTTGAAGCAAATTTGCTAATTTACTCTTAAACTCAGCCATAATTTGTTGAAAAAAAAAAATACCAAAAACAAGTCAACACTTCAACACAATAAAATATTAAAAATATCATAAAAATTAAATTACAACAAAAATTTAATTTCGCTCGACTTAAATCACATAAAAATACAAAATACAAAAAAAATACGAAAATTTGAACACAGCTGAAAAAAACTCTGAAAATAAGCCATAAAACGTGCTCTTTGTGTTTTGCGCCAAACATTTATTCAAGCTCAGTCAAGATGAGTTGCAATCAAATTGAGTCGCTACCCAAAATAGCCAAATTCGATATGCCGCCGGCGAGTAAGCCGACGTCGCACAAATTAAATGCCAAAGCGATAAAACTCTCGAAAATTGCTAAATATATTAAGAAGAAGGTAATTATTAGTTGCTCAATATATAGTACATACATACCTACATACATACTTAAATGAACAGTAAAAGAAAATACCGTTACGCAATAACCTTATTTGCCATTATTCACGAAACTAATTATACTTATTTAAATAAAAAAACTGTTAAATATAATGAATAAACACACACAAGGTGCATGAGTCAAGGCTAAAAATTAGTTAACGGTACTAAAGTCCATATTTAATGTCTGTCCGCCAATCCATGTCGCCGCAAAGTCATTTTTCAAAAAAAAAACAGCATTTCGAGATATTCACGTTTAAAGCGAAACCGCTCGGGTTTGGGTTCGCGACGTGGCGCGCGAAAAGCAGTGCTGTAACTTTTTTTCTACTGCTCGAATCTCTATGAAAATTTGAGAAAATATTCTCAATGAGTTGTTCTTTAAGATAAAGCAATAAAAAAATTCGATTTTTTGTAATTAAAAAAGGTATATAACCCCTTAATTCTTCAATTATCGACGTATTATTTGATGATCTCAAAGATCGATTCTGATGCCTTCTGCCTCCACCATCCCAAATATTTGAATTATTCGCTATTATAATTTTAACTATTGAAAGGTTATTCTCAAACTTTTTTTTAATAGTGCCAAAAAAAAATCTCAAACGTCTTGAGTAGACTGCATGTTCGATATTATTAGCTCGGATATGACCACAATGGAGTTTCATTCTCTAAACTTTGATATTAGATTCGCAATAGAGTTTCCCTCTCTAAATATAATCAGACCTATTCCCACATTTTCTATATAAATAAGGTTAAAAGAAACCCAAATTTATATTTCTAATCCATAATTAAGAAGTCTACAGAGAAGTAAAATCACAATAATGAGTTCAGTATTTTCAGAAGTGTTTGTACTATAACAATCGTGGTTTCCATATCTTCATCTCGTTGCTTAACTTTATTAGTTATAACGATTCTAGATCGAATACGCGATTAGTGGCACGGTAATCATAGTATTAATTATTTCAATATATCGTATTTGTCCCGAAGATACTATAGATTTTATATAGTTAGTTTTGAGTTTTTCTGTACTAAAAACAAATAAATAATTATAAAAGATAAATCGTCTTGCGTTATATTTTCTTCGAAGGAAAATATATACTTTGAAAATCGTAATTTTTAACATTCACTGTTATATTTCTCTACACAAACATTATCTTTTAAAGAACTATTTGTCTGAAGATCTGGCATAACCTTAATGTTATCATGCTCTTGTCGTCAGTCATGACTTCGTGGAAGAAAACACATGTAAATAAAGACACTGTGGTTTTGTAAAGCGCTTACCTGTTGCCTGTTCTGTTTTCGATATTACATTCAACTACATATAAATACAAACATACATACATATTTCGAATGTTTTCGAAATATTTTACTAGAATATTCTGCAGCAAATTGAATATTTTTAGATATTTCTTGCTGCTCGCTTTAACTTGTATAGATATTTGTACGTTTGCTTGTGTTTTCAGTTTTTGTTTTGTTTACAATATTCTTTTTTCTAAAATTTTCAAATACTTTTGTTATTCTTAATTCTTGTTTTCACATTTTTATTTACTATATTCTTCTGAGACATTGTAATTTTTGCCTTTTTAAAAAAGCATTTCGTTTGCGTTGCTTAGTGCCTTCCCACACTACAAATCGCCTCATCTGTTTTGCTCATCTTCCACATATCACTTTGCTTGCGCTGCCTCTTGCTTCTATTTCTAACAAAATGTTGACGTGTGGCCGCCAAAAAGCAGACATTTGCCAGTTTAAAAAGAACTTGCTTTTGTGAAATCACTTCGAAAGTTTAGAAACAATTATTATTACAATATTTATTGTTATTTTTCGAAAATCAATTAAATCATGCCAAAAAGAGCGTGACAATATACATACGTGGTGCTTGATAATAAAGCAGTATATGCAAGCAAAGTGAAAGTTTGCGGCAACGAAGACTTTAGTTAACGGGTTTTGTGACAGAAAATAATTTTTTTCCGGCTTTGCGACGTCAGCGCGCAACGAAATTGCAACTTCGAAATAAATTATATTTTTAATATAGATAAGTGCATGTGCACGTATTGTAATTAGTGAAGAAATTATTATTTTACCAAAAAAAAAAAAAAAAAAAAAACAAAAAACGGCAGTAAAAATAATTGACCGAAAATATGCCGAGACAATAAACAACATATCTGAACATTTTTTTAACCTATAAAAGTCTAATTAAATATATAGTATATATATATTTATTTAAATATATATATATATAAGCGAGGGCAGCGTGCTGCGAAAAAATGGCGTTTAATAAAAATGTAATTACATTATTTATGCTATATTGATTTCTATTTGTTATGGCATACTCACATATTTATTTATTCAGCATGAATAACGAATGCTTCAAAAGGCGGTAAACAAATGTTGAAAAACAACTTTTTTTTGTATAAATATAAAAACATATACAGCTATTTATAACTTTAGGTTGTCAAAAAAGTCTTGCGGTATTTTCGATAAAATCGCTGAATTGGTCGAAGAGACCGGCATAGTATCAGCCGTAGCATCGGCCAACAGCTGGGCATGAGTCATCAGAAATTCATTTCAAATTCAATAAAAAACAAAAAATTCAATAAAAATACCGCAAGACTTTTTTGACAATCAAATATTTTTTTATTTAAATAATTTTTTGCATGAAATATAACTATAAAAATTTTTTGCTACAATTGCAGGCTTCAGAAATTTTTCTCAATGAAAACATACCAATAATAAAAGAGTATATCGTCAGCTGAAATGCAAAATAACGTAACAACATTTTCGAAAATTTACAGTGGCATCAATGAAACACTCAATAAAATAGAAGAAAAGTGAAAAAAAAAATTTTATTATTTGTTAAAACTAGTTCATAACTGAGCGCAGAACCTGAAAATGTTGTTCATATGTAATATTATGTATATAATTTGAAGTAGTGAATCGTAAACAAAAAGACACTCAATTTCGATTTTTTGATGATACGTTATTTTGCATTTCAGGTGACGATATGCACTCTGAAAAAAATCTCTTTATTCAGTTGACATATGTAGTTTTTTCTAATTTTGTGCCTTGAATCATAGCCTTACACTTTGAACACTCGTAATTTTGCTAGAACTATTTGAAATAATCAGCAAATTTGACTTAAAAAGTATATTTAAATAAATATGCTAACCATTTTTTGTTTAGTTTGAGTTTTGTTCGCTTACTGTGTTGCAGTTATCCAAGCTGTATTTAGCACTGCATGATTTATACTGCGCAGAAGTCATATCCTAGGCCTTATTCAAGTATTTCTCAGCATTTAGTTAAATTTCCTTCACATGTTCTGGCGTTAACAGCAACCGAAAAATTTCTTTTGAGGTTGGAAGCTTTTTCAACTTGCCTTGCAATAATAGTTTTAAATGGTTTAAAACTCACGCAGTTACAATTTACAGTTTAGTTAATAATGCAACCAGAAAATGTGAAGAATTTGTTTTAAAAATAAGGAATAAATAATAAAAAATATAAATAAAATGACTCGTTCAAAAAAATAGCCATGTTTTTAGTACTCAAAGCGCAATTCTAATTATAACAATATTTATTACTGTTTTGAATAAAATAAATAATAAATTAATTTTAATTTTTTTTTTAATAAATTTTTAAATCCTAACTGACTTAAATAGCTTGAATTATACCTTTAAGTTTAAAAATATGATACTCAGGCAAAAAAAATAATATTCAAACTAAAAAGATCTTTCATTTTAAGAATTTATGTAGTCGAAAAAAAATTTTATATTTAGCTCTTAAGCTCACTTAATTTATTTGGAAAAGGAGTTTCGCACAATAGATGAAACATTTATTGTTTGGTGGCAAATTAAATAAAATTTATAATCATATTTTTATTTTAAACCCAAAAACCAAAGTTAGCTTAAGATGATTTCAGCAATTTTAAGCTATCACTGCAGTTATTTTTCAGTTATTTTTCAATAATTGACAATGCTTTCGCTGCTAATGTGCTCATGGCAACTGTGACGTCTGCCTGTCGATATGTGTGCCAAGAAATGACAGTTTACCTCTGAAATTGGAATTGCATTTTCTAACTAATTACGAAATAGTAATTAAAGTAGACAAGTGACTACATGCAGACCGCAGAAAAAAATCAATCTATAAAAATGCATTCAAGCAACAAACATACATACATAGTTGTCAGCAATTAAGCAATAAATGCACGAGGAAAAATAATGTTGTAATATCAGCCGCTGCCATAACGCATTATGTCAGTAAAAAGCAACAACAACTGCAATATCACATTATGCAAATGGCAACATAACATAGCTAAAGACTTGGTATACATACATACATATACGAGTATAGCTATTTTTATTTGTTTGTTTTGTGTGTGAATATACAAAAGTACCTGTTTGAATTTGTGCCAGACTCTTCAGGCAGTCAGCCAAGAAAAACTTTATAAATGAAAAGGTGCGGTTTCTGGAAGCTTCTCAGCTGCACTTACGCGTATAATCGACTGTTGTAGCGATTGTTGTTGTTTTTTCACAGCCCATTTTCACTACATGAAACATTTGACTATTTTCAACAATTTTACAATTTTACCACATTCTGCTTTTCACTTTACACAGCAGAGTGCAAGCTCTGCTGCGCTAAGCAATTGCATTTGCTGCAACTAAATATAAACTTATGTACATATGTATGTATGTGAGTATGTTTGCAGTCGCGTCTGCTGCCAAATATTGCGCAAAAATGCAGAAATTTCTATTGCCTTTTACAACGTTGGCACGTTGCCGTTTGGTTCAATGCTCGTCGCCTTACACTGCGCACGCACGGTGCACGTTCGCGGCCAGCAGCATAGATACATGCATATCTAATTACCTTCGTATGAACATATGTATGTATAAAATAAATATACCGTATATGTATGTATGTATGTATGTGCGCATGTATATAGTGGTAAAACGCATTTTTCTTTCACTCTTGTTTGCATCTATTAATTTATGCAAAAGGTAAATATGCGATAAACCGTTACGTGTTACTTTTTCCTAAGGCGCTGTGGTTGTGGTGACCACGTAGTGTGGGGAAATACTTGGTATTTTTTCGTACAGTTTCAGGGTGATTAAACTTTGGATGTTTCGACTTTAAGCTTAAACAATAAGCGCCTGCGTGTTATGGCGCACATTTTGAGAGGTGAAATGTTTTGAAATTTTTTATTAGTTTTTGCTATTTATTATTGTCAACAAAATCATTAATTTTTATTTAATTTCATTTGCAAATGTTGTCACAATGAGTGAAATTATTGTTATTTATTTTATTATGTTTTCACCTTACTGAACCCACTTTCTGTCAACGTCACACAGAGTGACAAGCTAGTGTCTTATTAATAAAAAATATTCGTAGACAGAATAAAGAATAGAATAAAGTTCATAGCAAATTTTTAAGGGGAATTTAAAATTTTTTTATAACTATATATTTTTGTTTGCACATATGTGTGTATTAAAATAATTGTATATATATAGGGTTAAAAAATTGTCAAATTTTCAAAAATAAAAAAAATCCGTAAACTTTATTTTATCATATAAAAAATATAATTTAAGAATTTTATGATATAATATTCTCAATTTATAGACTTAATTTACAAATATAATGACTAAGTTTAATGATTAATACAGTTAATATCTACATAATCCATTTAAATAAATAAAAAAAAAATATTTAAAAAAATCGGCCCACTCCGGGATTAGCAGGGATAGTTGTCAAATTAAGTAAATTTTTTTTTTGAGAAAAAAAAAAAAAAAAAACAATTATTTTATATAATTGATCGTGTTAAATTTTTTTTCGTGTATTTTTTCGAAAAGTTCATTCAAAAACAAAAATTAAAAAAAAAGGTCCACAAAAGTCAATTTCTACAAAAGTTATGGCCATTTGAAAATAAAAAAGCCATTTTTTAGCAAAAAATAGCAAAATTCATAACTTTTTTGAAGTTGGAGAAAAAATTTTGAAAAAATTCTTAAAAATGTTTTTCAAAGGGTAGAAAAGGATGGATAAGTTTCAGCAAAATCTAAAAGGGTCGGATTCAAAAGTGGTCGATTTGGTATGGAATATCCCATATAGATCACTTAAAATGCAAAATAACGTAACATCATTTTCATAAATTTACAGGGGAAAGATTGAAACACGTAATAAATTGCATGAGTGAAACAAACTTTAAAAATTTGTTAAAACTGGATTATAACTGATAGAAGAACCTTAAAATGTTGGGCATGTGAACTTACATAAACGACGTTTGTAATTTGAAGTAGTGGATCGTAATCAATGAAACACTCAATTTCGAATTTTTTGAAATTGGACGGTACTAATAAAAACAATAAACTATGAATTTCAATTTATTGGCTAAAAAAATATTTAAATTAGTTAAAAAATTATTTTTTGAATTTAAAATGTGACGATTTTTTTTTAATTATATAGTATGTATATTTTTTCATTTATAATTTTAAGTTTTTTTTTTAATTTTTATTTTTTTTTTTTATTTTAATTTTTGTATTAATGTATATATGGTTCTAATATCGTAACTATTGGTTTACTTTATTAATTAAACATAAAATTTAAACACACTTGGCAAAATTAACAAAAACCGTTATTTTGCATTAAAATAACTTCCGTGTGAATTTATTATAATTATAATTTCTATTTTTTTCTATCGCGATTTGTTTGTCATTTATTAAAATTTATTTACATGTATGTACATATACATATAGATGTATATAATTTTTCATATTACACAAAAACAATAACGATTCATTCAAAAGGAAATTGCCAATTGTTCATATTCATACACATTCAATCTGTATCTGTTTCTTTATCCATAACCACCTCACCGCAGCAGAATAAGAAACTAAAACCGAAAGCTTAACAGGCCGCAGAGCAAACATGAGTATACAAGTGATCAGTTAAACACATGACACAAACTGTCAGTTTCATTTTTAATGGAATGTGATTGTTCTAGATATTGGTTACTTAGATTCGCAAAAAAAAATTTAATTGACTTGTCTAAAAAGGCTTAAAGTTTGCGATACTAGGCCTCTAATGGCAGTTGATAAAGCATGTAAAGCTAAAGCCTGTCATGGGTTAAAAAGCGGATTTCCGAACAAATGTTATTATGTTAAACTGATAATTTTTTTATGCAGTTTGGAACATTCGTTTTGAAGAGCTTTCTTTAGCGAGTTTAAAGATCGGTGGGCACATACATATAACCATCAATAAAATTTTGAGTTAAATACTATTGCTTTAACACATTACTACAAATATTGATGTTCACGGAATATGTACGAGTATAAAAAATAGAACGCCAGTATAATATATTTTAAAATATATAAGTATATCTTGACTTCATGCTTGCTGGGTTTGAACACTCTAGCGGGAGCTTAACTTTCGAAAAAAACACACGCTTTGTTTCGATCGGTGAATTGTGGGTAAATTTATACTCGTCAACAAAGATTTATATTCAGCCATTGTATGTACGTCATTTGGTATTGTCACCGCAACAGGTGTGGCCATCACAACCCACAAGCGCCCTCCTCTCTCAGCACCTCCTATGAATATGTTATTTTATACTATTTCATTTGTATTTTTTTGTATATTTTTTATTTTGTTTCTTTTGTTTTTGCGTTGATCGCAGTTTCTGCTTTGGCACAATTGTGTCATGTGTGCTGCGATAGAATTTCCAAGATTGCTTTTAATAAATACTCATAATCATAGGAGACATAAAATACATACTTATAATTATCTATATGTATGTATGTGGGAGAAACGTGCCAGCATTCGCACGGAACAGCGCTGAACATGTGTATATTTATGTCAGCAAGAGGTTTTTGCTGTTGTGGGTTTTAATATGTAAAATGTATGTGCTTGTAGCCATCCTCTATATAGAAAACTGACAGATCAATCATAAAATTGGGTCAGACACATCTCTTTAAATGTCATAATTCAAGGTCCTTCGTTTATGTACATAATACATGTGTATACATGTGGATGTTATGAGGAACCTATTTGTGTTGGCAGCCCGTTCCGGCATCGCACGGAAAATTAAATTTTTTAAAAATAAAAATTTTAAAAAATTTTTTAAGTGAGGAAAAATTTAAAAAT
>CM050325.1:86012608-86076619 GCA_027475135.1 Bactrocera correcta
CAACGCAAAAAAAAAAAACGTTTTTAGAATAAAATAGCATTAAAATTGCATTATTTTAATAACATGCGCCTCAAGGTATGCTGCACAACACAAGGTAACACAACTAAAAGCAGGAAAAAATTTATTTTCACAACTCAATTTTCTAATGTTTCCAACACTTCAACTCAAGTGTGCAGCGAATCATGGAGCGCCTGTTCTATTTGTGCGCAACTGCCGCATATGTGCTTGTGTGTGTTTGTGTGTGTGTGTGAATTGCGCCTACAATTGCATGTGTTTACTTGGCCGCTGCTGTGGCACACTTGACCCAATTGCCAACGAAGTAAGCGCGTGGGCATAGATGAGAGTATAATGTGTGCACGGAATAGCGGGAAAATCTAGAATGAAAGAAGACAGCCTTGTCACAACGTGTGTCTAAAGTAGGAGGCGCTTCCATTACAGAGCTGCCACGCGACAGACAGCTAAGCTGCAATGATTGCAATAACTGCTTACACACAACCACACTCATCCACATGCATATACGGCGTATGCGCATGCAGATTGCTTGTTATTGTTGTTGTGCAAGTACACATCAACGCTGAGATGGCAGTGGGTGGATGCTGTCGAGTGCTTTTCACTCTGCACATTTGTCATTACGAACGGATTCATCTTCATCGGGTGTGCCGCGTTGTGACACCGCTGAGATGAGAAGCTTTGCAGCACTGTAGCTGTGTGTTTGGGTGCATGTGTGTGCGTGAATATCAAAAGAGTTGTAAAGATATCCAACTTCCTGCATAAGCTTCAGATGTATTCCTGCATTAAGCAGCCAAACGACACACATATACACTCATATATGCGGCATAAGTAGCATATATGTATATGTATGTGCGTATGTGGTAGAGGAGGTCATATGCCAAGCGTCAAGGAAATCACCTAATCTCTGTAATCGGCTTTTTTCTATTTTCAAGTACATTAAATCCAAGTCACCAGCTGTTGGCAGCTGGCGTTTCATTCAAATTGCATTGCATAGCGCAGCGCAAAAGGCTTCAAAGTATTGAGTAGCGAAAAAAATGACGGCATTGCGTCGCATAAGTGTAGTTTGAACGCCTTTATATAGGCAAGCATTCAGCAAACGTATTTGTAGACTGTAAAGTTGACCTTCGGCAGTCGCTTAAGCTTTAAATTGTGTTAATTGGCTTATCAAGCATACCCTAAAGCACACGAGAACAAGTTTCGAGCTTAGCATTAGCGGTGCTGTTCTCAAATAATTTTATAATTAGCGTGTAAATAGTTTTAAGTAGAGGTAATCTAATAATTTGCAATATTTTTAGAGTTCAAGCATAGTATCAAGCAACAAGATTTTGTGTTAATTTGTAATTTGTGTAAATTTCATATTGAGACTAAAAGCCGCTTTGACGCAGCAGTAAATTCTAAACGACGCAATCATTTAAGCATGTTTTCAAGCATTCAAGCATGTTTTCAAGCAAGAAAAAATTATTTAATAATGCAAAATTTTAGAGTTTCATAGTTTTTAGTTAAGTTGACAGAGATAAACTGATAATTTGCAATATTTGTTGAGTTCAAGCTTGGTATCAAGCAACAAGATTGAGTATTAATTTGTTCGATTTCATATTAGGACTAAATATTGGTTTGGCATAGCAGAAAATCTCAAAATGAAATAGCATACGCGAATTTTAATCATTCAAGCATGCTTTCAAGCAACAAACTGTCACTTAACCTTGCAAAAAATTGACACCAAGTCAATTTGGCGTATCAGAAAATCTCACAAAGAAAAATTGTCGACACAGCTTTTAGTAACTCAAGCATGCTTTCAAGCATTTAAGCAAGCAATTTTTACCTAACTTTGCGAAATTTTAGAATTTTGTACGCGTAAAGTATGCACAAATCTGAAATTGAATGCATCGGAGAAAGTTTTGAGTATTCAAGCATTATATGATTGCTTACAAATGCGAAATTGAATTCTTCCTTCACAAATAGCTGCTTGATACATTAGAAATTTAAGGTAATTGTACACACATATTTTACTTTTAATTACTTAAAATCATTGTTCAAGCATAGCGTCTGCAGTTCAAGTATTTGACAAAATACACCAAAAATCCTCTAAATAATCCCATTGTTCGTATTTGTGGTTGGAAATCTTTTAAGTGCATATTAAACTATGAATTATTTGAAACTAGTGTTCAAGCATAGCGCCTGCAGTTCAAGCATTTGACAAAAAATACTAAAAATTCTCTAAATAATCCCACTGGGCATATTTTTGGTTGCAAATATTTCAAATGCATACTGCACCGTCAATGATTAGTGTTCAAGCATAGCGCTTGCAGCTCTCGCTATGAAAATTTACCTAAAACTATAGGGTTGAAGCATTTTGAAGTAGTTGCAAATCCATATTGTGCTATCAATCACTCAAAATTAGTGTTCAAGCATAGCGCCTGCAGTTCAAGCATTTGACAAAATACACTAAAAATTCTCTAAATAATCCCACCGGTCATATTATTTGTTGCAAATCTTTCTAATGCATATTGCACCGTCAATGATTAGTGTTCAAGCATAGCGCGTGTAGCTCTCGGTATGAAAATTTACCTAAAACTATAGGGTTGAAGCATTTTGAAGTAGTTGCAAATCCATATTGTGCTATCAATCACTCAAAATTAGTGTTCAAGCATAGCGTCTGCAGTTCAAGCATTTGACAAAATACACTAAAAATTCTCTAAATAATCCCACTGGGCATATTTTTTGTTGCAAATCTTTCAAATGCATATTGCACCGTCAATGATTTGACGTGATTTGATAGTGTTCAAGCACAGCGCTTGCAGCTCTCGCTATGAAAATTTACCTAAAACTGTAGGATTGAAGCATTTTGAAGTAGTTGCAAATCCATATTGTGCAATCAATCACTCAAAATTAGTATTCAATCATCATCAAGCACAGCGTCTGCAGTTCAAGCATTTGACAAAATACATTAAAAATTCTCCAAGTAATTCCACCGTGCATTGCTGTTTTTGCAAAATACTTTTTTCTGCTTTAAATAAGCACTAAAGCTTTTAAGCTTCTATTTTTTGTCCGTTTAAGCTCGTAGCACGTTTTGCCCTTTTTTTTTGTGGCTTGCGCTAGTTTGTTATGCATTTTTAGGCCCTTCAAAACCACGAAACCCTACAACATATACAACAACATTAATGTTAAATGTAAGTATGAGAGATCAAGCAGTTTTTCGAAAGCTCTCAAAGGCCGCTTCCAGTCACTACTTCAGTAGGGCACTACAGCGCTAATGAGTTTCAACACCTAGCGAGTTAAAGGGCTAAAATAAATGCATGTGCATATGTACCATCCATGAGCTATGAACTAAGTATGTACTATGTGCTTATATCACACTTATGTCGAAAGCTCATAAGCTGCGGTTAGCCGCCTGCTTTAATCCAACAAAAGATATGCACATGAACTTTCCTTACAAATGCCACACTTTAATTTATTTTTTTTTTTTGTTTTGGCGCACACATTTAATTTAAGTTTTTGTTTAACTTACCGAGTGTTGGCAAAGATAAATATAATTTTCTTCAGCTTTTTGTAAGCATGTAAAAGCTTTTTTTTCTTAAACAAAAGTAAAATTTTCACCCTTTAAATCTATTTAAACACATCGCCCTCCCTTCCACAACCACTTCGTCATCTTCATAAGTGAAAAGTTTTAAGAAAGTATGGAGGCATAAGTGCTTTTTAAGGTCATTTGAGGGTAAGCTTTCGCTGCTCATATATACATATGCATGCTTGTATGTGTATTTTTGCTTGCGTGTGCTGGTTTTTTCATCATTTAAGTTTTTGTAGCACTTTTTAATTTAATTTTTTATTGCAACCATCTCAAATATGCCCGTTAATTCATCACTTTGATGCCGCAAATGTCTTTTGCAACACTGCAAATGATTTACGGCGTTAAGTGAAAAGTTTTTTTCGGCGACAAAGTGTTGGTAATAAGAAAGCTGCATGCGAAGCTAGGCAGCTGTGGCGCTAAAAAATACTTGAGAGCGCTCAAGGCAGCTAGCATATAAAAAACAGCTGAAAAAATTAAAACTGAACACTAAATGCAACTATTTTGCATACTTTTGGGCGCAAAGATAAATTTTTATTCCCTTAGTAATTCTGAGAAGGCGTAAAAATGCATAAATAATTCACATATTAATGGGTGAAATGGAAGTTTTCGAATAATTAAGTGCATGACGCACTAAAAAATATATATACATATATATGTATATGTACATAAGTATGTATGTACATATTGTATATCTGGTAATACTTTTAAGTCTCCACTTGCAAATTGCGTTTTTGCCAGAATATATTTTTATAGAGACATTTTACTCAGTAAAGAAATGGAATTTATATTTCGAGAAATCTTCCTCAACGGGCAGCTGGGGTGGAAAAAACAGGGGTTCACACATTCAAACAAAAAAGGAACAAAAAAAAATTAATTAAAAAATAATAGTTAAAAAATTAATTAGATTTAAAATAACAATAAATTAAAAAATAATAATTAATTTATAAAAGTAATTAATTTAAAAAATAATAATTAATTAAAAAAATAATTAATTAAAAAAAATAATTCATTAAAAAATAATAATTAATTAAAAAAAATAATAAATTAAAAAAAATTAATTTATTGAAAAATTAATTAATTAAAAAATTAGTTAATTAAAATTAGTTTGTTTATTATTTTTTAATTTGCTTTCTATTTAATTTTGTTTTATTTTTTTTTTATTAATTTTATTAAAGTTTTTTAATTTTTATTAGTTAATTTTTTTAATTATTTATTGCTTCTTTTTTTAATTTGCTTTTAATTTAATTTTGTATTCATTTGATTTTCAACTAATTATTTAAGTGAAATCTCTAAATTTTTATTAATTATTTATTTTTTTAAATTAATAATTATTTTTTAGCTCATTATTTATTTATACTTTTTTAATTTGCTTTGTAGTTGATTTTTAATAATTTGATTTTTAATTAATTAATTAAATTAATTTTTTTTTAATTTTTAATAGTTAATTATTTTTTTAAATTATTTATTTTTAAATTAATTATTTATGTATTCTTTTTTAATTTGCTTTCTATTTAATTTTGTTTTATTTTTTTTTTATTAATTTTATTAAAGTTTTTTAATTTTTATTAGTTAATTTTTTTAAATTAATTATTTATTGCTTCTTTTTTTAAATTGCTTTTAATTTAATTTTGTATTCATTTGATTTTCAACTAATTATTTAAGTGAAATCTTTAAATTTTTATTAATTATTTATTTTTTTAAATTAATAATTATTTTTTAGCTCATTATTTATTTATACTTTTTTAATTTGCTTTGTAGTTGATTTTTAATAATTTGATTTTTAATTAATTAATTAAATTAATTTTTTTTAATTTTTAATAGTTAATTATTTTTTTAAATTATTTATTTTTAAATTAATTATTTACTTATTCTTTTTTAATTTGATTTTTATTTAATTTGGTTTTTAATTAATAAATTACATGAAAGCTTTTAATTTTTATTAATTAATTATTTTTTAAATTAATTATTATTTATTAAACTAATTATTATTTTTTAGCTAATTATTTATTCCTTTTAATTTGTTTCTTATTTAATTTTTAATTAATTTGATTTTTAATTAAATAATTTTTTAATTTTAGAAAAGAATAAATTTAATTAAAAAACAATAAATTTAATTTATGTTTCTTCAAAATAATTGATTTAAAAAAATAATTAAAAAAATTATTAATTAAGTAAAATTACTTAATTAAAAAAATTAACAAAAAAATAATAATTAAAAAATTTAATTAAAAAAATAAGTGAAAAGCAAATTGAAAAAAATAAAAATAAATAAAAAAAAAAAAAAAACAATTAAATTTACTGCAGAAGCAGTACAGGCTAAGCGCTATTTTTAGACAGCTCAAAGCGTTTTTGGCTTTACTTTCGCAACTGTTTTTTTGTTATTAATTTTTTTTCTAAAATTTTCTTTCCCTACAACAACAGTTCTGCAGCATCAAACTAAAATAACGCAAGCTATCTTTAGTATTTACAATTTACAACATAACAACAAAATGCTGAAATTCTAGTAATGATTATCTGCATGTTGTTCGGCATTCGAAATGTACACATCTTCCTGTCTGGCTGTCTGTCACTGTCAGCGCAGCGCTGCGCCGCCGACACGTTGACAAATGACAAATTCGCAGTTTTCACAACAATTTTTGCTTTCAAGACTAGGTGCTATGTGCTTGTTGAGTTTGTTGTTGCAAGTGACAGCAGTCAACGCGATCGTGCAACGTCTGTGCACGGTCAACTTGAGTGCGACATAATCGAGGGAATTTTAATTTATCAGCAGTAGGCGGCTACGAGTGAGAGAGAGAGGGCAGAGTGATCGCCAGAGATGCTACTAACGCAGTGCCAGTAAGTATTTTGAGAATTCGCTTGCCTAAGGCGATAGCTAAATGCATTATTAGCGACTGCTAAACATTCTTGATTGGATTTGGCAAAACTATTTCACGAGCACAGTGTGTAGTAAATAGTAAAAAATATTGAAAAAAATATATCTTCTTAATAAAAAATATATATGTATTAAAAAAAAGGTTAAACGTTTCAGAAACAAATAGTTCATAGAGAGATTTCTATAAAAATCACTGTCTTTATTATTAAAATTGTAATTTTTACAGCATAGATAGCTATTAACCATGCCCCGCTACGTTTTTAGGTTTCTTTTAGGTTTTTAAACATTTTTTGCCTGCATTTAGGCGCTATCGTGTACTCGATATTATTTTACTTGAGCGTAAAATAGTTTTCAAAGGCAAAATCCGTTTATATCTTGTTGATATAAAATTTTATATCTACATACAAGAAAATAAGCCGACATAAAATGTTGCATACATTTAGGCAGGTTAAAATGAGTAGGCGTGAAATTTATAAAGCTTAAACTAGTTTGACGAGTCAAGTAAAAATATATTCATATAAAAAAATAAATTTATATACTACCAATAATCGAATTGAATATAAAATATGTAGCATACATTTCGGCGTGCCGAAAAAAAGCTTTGTTGCTGCGTTAAAATGAGACAATTATTGCATTACTAAAATATATCAAATATGTACGAGACTTCCGGAGTAATTTAGCCATAAATAATTTCGAAGTAAAAGCGGGAAAGAAGACATATTTATTTTCTTGTAGTGCTTAGGTGAGCAATGGAGCCACGAAGAACACATGGTTTGTGGGAGAAACTTGCTTAAGGAGCTACAAAGGCTTGGGAGTTGAAAACCCACGTTTGATTTGCATATATATCTAATATGCATATACATCCAATATGCTTATATTTAAGCAATTAAACATAATTGCCTACATTTAGGCGCGCTGTGAGAAACAAGCCGGAAATTGTTTAATAATTGATTTGAAAGTATACCTAATTTGATTTTAGAGAAGTATTAATTACAACTGTTATAAGTTAGCAATAAAACATATTATTGCCTACATTTAGGCGCACTAAGTGGAATATTCCGGAAATATGTATAATAATGTACACATATATAATTATATAAATGACTCTTTAATTTGGGGTGCGTAATAATTACAATTACTATTCGCTGGCAATAAAAAATATTAAATATTGTCTACATTTAGGCGCGCTGAAGGAAATATCGCGAAAATGCAAACAAATTGTCTTATCTTGCTGTTAATAATAATATTATTTGGTTGCAATAGAACACATGAATTATTGTCTACATTTAGGCGCGCTGAAGGAAATACGGCGAAAATTTAAAAAACAGCAAAATGAGCAAAGTTAAACAAAGGTTTAGGGAATTTGTAGAGTTTTTTTTATTTATTCAGTATTACTTTATGTAATAGATTTCATAAAATATTGACTACACTTGGTCGCATTGAAGGAAATATCGCGAAAATGTAAAAACAAAGTTATTCTGAGAAGAAGTTTCTGCGAATTTTTGCAGTTTTCTTCATTTCTTGACTGTAAAGTAATTACTATTGTACTAACTAATGGTTTATTAAACCAAAGGCTTTGAGGCATCATCACTGCCACAGTAATGCTTCATGCAATCGAATCACCATAATCCAAAAACACAAAAAAAAACTTGCAGTTAAAGAGACATTAAGTTATTTCAGGAAATTTGTAAGAAGTTTGACTTCTATAATCAAATCTAGAGCTCAAGTTATGGAAAACTTCGAGTCTGGAAGTTCAATTCTATATTAATTTTTTTGCGTTCTTTTATTATTATAACATTTAAAACCAATTTTCAACACTATCGCCACATTGTACATCATGCCTAAATGCAAAGCACTTATTAATTCGACACCTTTTGTTGTCTGGGAACCTCAAGTTGCCGCTTCAATGCCTTTGTGATGAAATTAACGCCTTGAAAAAAATGCGCACAAACACACGCAAACACTTTGGCGCGCTGCATTTCAGAGTTAAATGTCTGACAGCGCAATAATCATGCTTTGATCTGTAGAAATTTAAATAGAACCACTAAATTTGCAAGCGTCAAATAAAATAATGAAAATGAAAAAATGCAGCAGCTCTCGAGGCGAAGACAGCAAGCTAAGCAAATTGCAGGCGAGAAGTGTTGAAAGTGAGAAAGTAAGGAAAGGAGGGAAAACACAATTGCGGCTAAATTCCTGACGCTCAAACCGCGACCGAATTACAATAAAAAAAAAAAAAAACTATTTGCTTAGACACCCACACGCGCACACACAAGAACACGAACACGCAACTGCGTTAGCGCCTCGAAGAGCATCTCAAGCGCCAGTCATCAGCAGTTGTGCAATTTAATGAGTTTTTTAATTGAATTCGCCGCTGCAAACACAAAAAGAATCGCTTCAACACCACAGCGCCTCAAGCACGCCGCGCGCACTGCGTATAGAATGAGCACAACGCTTACGCCGAAGAGGCGGAGCAATGAACACTGCACACTGAACACTGAACACTGAACACTGAAATGCAGCAGCAGCCGCCGCCGAAATTGTGAAATAATTAATAAAATATTATTCAAGGCATATGCATAGCGGCTTCTCTGCAGTGGAGCACTAAAACAGTTGTGGGCTGCCGCTGCGGCACGAGCGTTGATTACAGGCGCGGGCACTTCAAACACGCTGCGAAAAAATCCTTGCTCCTTTCAATGTGTGTGTGTGTGTTCGCATGCGTGTGCGTTAGGAATTTTGATAACACTGGCGGATTTTTTAAGTGCAACCATGCGTTTAATGAGGCTTCTGTTGGCAAAAGCTCGCTTTAAATTCGCGGCTGCAAAGCTGATGAGCTTTAAAAGATGGTGTTTGAAAGAGTTATGGCTATGCGTGTGGCACTGTGTAGGTAGACTAGAAGTTGCATTATGGAAAAATGTGGTTTCTAGTCGCTAGTGCCGCAAGCAGTTGAAAATTGAATTGAATGGTAAACAATAAAAAGCAATGAAGGATCTCGCGGTCTTGAAAAAAGTAGGTTAAGGATTTGAAAGAAATGAATCGTTCATAATGAACAGCACACGTGCTTATATAGACGTTAACTTATGAAGCTGAATTTGACAGAGAGTGGCGAAACGAACATACTACTGGTAAGTAAGAGACAGGTGTAAAAAAAATTTCGCATCCTGGTGACATTGCTCCTGACTCTGAAAAAAAAAAAATCAAAAGAAATCAGGGAGTACGAAAAAAATTTTTTTTTTTTTTAAAATGGCGACTGCCTGAAAATAAAAATAATTTTTTACGCTTTTTTGTTTAATTCCTGAATTTTTTTTAAATATTAAAAGCACAAAATGCTGGTAGGAACGATAAAGGATTATATAAAGAAGGTACCGTGTGGAAAAAAGTACTTTCTAAAAAAACGCGTTTAAAAAAGTTAGTCTACCTACCTACCGGGCTTGGTACTGAGTCACTAAAGTAACTGTAGCTCTTAAAATAATTTTAATTTTCAAAAATCCTTTGGAGGATGTATTCTTAAGAGTCTAAACTTTAAATATATGAAAAAAAAAAAACAAAAATTGAATTTTTCAAAATTCTAGAGTAGAAAACCCCCTTAAGGCAACACATTTTTGACATTTATTTTTTGAAATTCATCTTTTTAAGTCCAATTTTCGATGACTCTTTCGAACATTTCGACTGGCAACTGGCGAATGACACGAGTGACGTTTTACTCCAAGGCTTGAATCAAAGCGGGATTATTCGCATATATACTACGTTAGACTTTACATATCCACACAGGAAAAAGTCTAACGGTGTGGTATTACACGATCTTGTCGGCCAATCGACCGTTCCAAAACACAAAATTATCTGCTCACCGAAGTGTACCGAAGTGTTTTCTCAATAAATCCACATCTTGATGCGATGTGGGGGGGAAGTGGCGCCCCCCTGTTGAAACCAAATGTCGCTGAGATCACTACAATTTTAGACATCAAACAGTTGGTTATCATAAAATATCGTCGCTACAGCGCCACCTATCGAAAAGTTTTTGTTTAGAATATTAACAAGGGTGTAGTTAAAACGGTGTATTTCATATGAGATCTTCAAGGAATGATAAAAAATCGTTAGAAATACAGCGCCATCTAACGGAGCTTTTCTGTAATACGATTATACAACTGATTATACTACTGTGTCCAAAAAAGGGTGACATTTGAAACTAAACTGCGCGCGTCGAAGGATTTGGAGGATTATTTTTTTTTAGGTTGGTAGTACTGTCAGTCACATTTATGTCAAATTTCATGTCAAAATATTCATTAATGTTTGAGATACGTTTCGGTTTTTGAGCTGCTAAAAGTGCGTTTGTTTTTTGCGATGTCGAAATTTCTTCAGCAAAGATTTTACATTAAATTTTGTTTACTGAATAAATTTTCTGCTGCGGATACGTTGAGGATGGTGCAGAAAGCCTTTAGTGATGAGGCTATGTCTAAAAAAAATGTTTACAAGTGGTCTAGTGAGTTCCAAGCCGGCCGTGAACGCGTCGAAGACGAATAGCGTCCAGGGCGACCATCAACCTCAACCGACGAAGCTCACGTTCAACAAATCAAAGATTTGGTTTTGGAAAACCGTCGAATAACAATTAGAAACCTTGCTGATGAAGTTGGCATATCGAAAGGCTCAGCGAATACCATTTTGAAGGATGTTTTGGGCCTCAAGCACGTCAAATCTCGACTGGTACCGAAAACATTGAATTTTTTGGAAAAAAGTCGTCGCGTTGAAATGTGTAAAACGATGCTTTCCGACTACCAGAGTGTCATGAAATGCATTATAACTGGCGATGAGACTTGGATCTATGCTTACGACCTCGAACCTACCGATCGATCGAGCGAATATCTTGCCAAAAGAGAGCCGAACCAAAAAAATCGCGCCAAAGTCGCTCAAAAATCAAGGTCATGTTGACTGTTTTCTTCAATTATCGTGGTGTTGTGCATTATGAATTCCTCCCAACCGGTCAAATTATCCGCTTAAAAAGCCCGGAATAGTGGAAAGACAATTCTTGGTTTTTACACCACAATAATGCACCATCCCATACTGCCCTCGTAATTCGTGATCATTTCGCCAAAAACCCGACCCATATCGTTCCGCAACCACCGTATTCACCTGATCTGGCGCCGTGCGACTTCTGGCTGTTCACCAAGCTCAAAAAAAACCGCTCCGGGGACACCGTTTTTATACGATAGAGGAGATTCAAGCCGCAGCGAAGACGGAACTGAAGGTCATCCCGGAAAGTGACTACAACCAGTGTTTCGAAGATTGAAAAATCCGTTGGCATAAGTGCAGTGCATCGAGAGGGGATTACTTTCAAGGGGATGAAATTGATTTGGAAGAATAAATAAAGAATTTTTAAAATAAATACAATGTCACCTAGTACATTCTTGAAAAATATTACAATTCAATAAAATATACTTTCTTTCACTTAGTAGTTCCAAGTGAGCAATTTTAGGGTTTTACTAATAAAAGTATAGCCCACAGTCGTCTTAAATATGGAAATATAAAACCCGTTATGTAAGCGCCAAACATTAAAAATTAAGCCACAACGAAGACGAATGAACTCTTTTGAACCTTTCACGGCAAAATTTGCGCAACACATTTACATACTGCCGTCCTCGAATAACGCCGCTAACAACAGAAGCAACACAGCGACTGCGACTGCACAAAAACAACAATACAACAACTTTTACTCCACTAAAGCGACGGTAGAAAGCAAATAAACGCATGAAGCTAAAGCGCCAAGGAAGCTGAAAGAGACGAGGCGGACGAAGTAAAAGCAACAACAAACAAATGTGTATGTGCATATGAGTCACCAACAACGTTGAAGCAAAAGCAGTGGAAGAAGTCACTTTTGCAGCTGGTGGCAAAGTTGTACATTTAATTGCCACAAATCTTCCGGCTTCTGTTTGTTTGGCTTTTTGCGCGCGGCAAGGCAATAATATTATTGCAAAATATGCAACATTTATGCAATAGCAGCAAAAATCAACAACAACAACAAAAACAAAAACTACAACAATAATAAAACTAGCAGTGGCAACAACAACAACAAAAACAAAAATAATAACAACAAAAACGTAAATAATAACAACAAAAATAATAAAACAACATTTGTAACAGTAACTAAAATGAAGACAACAACAACAATAATAAAAACGAAAAACAACAACAAATCAGCAAAGGAGCGACAAACGCGCAAAATGTCCGTACATGCCCCTTCAATCACGTTGTTTATTTTTTCCTGCTGCACGCGCACGCAGATTATGCAACAAGCGCGCCAACTACGCCAGCAAAAAAGGAGCGCAAAGCTGAAAGGAAATTCGCAACTGATAAACATTTACATGCAACGACAAGCACATATAGTTATGTATTTCTGGTTGTAGTAATAGTTGTTGTTGTTGCGGCAAAAACAGTTGCGCTCCATTTTCACTTTTATCTTGGCCATGCAGCGACATGTTGCAAGCCAGCCACCAGACGTGTGTTAACAGGTAAAAACGCTGTTTTCTGCTGCTGCCACAACACACTCCCCCCAACCCTCACGGAACAAACATTTTTCATGCGTTGCAGATGCGTTTTTCACATACGTCAGTTGTTCGTTGTTGCTCGGTTGTGTGTGTGTGTGTGTGTGTGACAGCAGTGGCTGTTTGCTTTTCCCTCCCCTAACAACCTGCCGCATGAAAAACCTGCTCCAATTTGTTGTTGGCAATTAAGCGCATGTGTTGCAAGATGCATTATGTGTACAGGGGCACATACACATACACATGCTGTGGCGCAAGTTTGTCCACCGCTGCAGCAGTTTGCTTTGAGGCCAAAGCGAAAAATGCAAATGTCGCAACAACTCCATACTTTTACGTGTTGCCTGCCACATGTCGCATTGTTCACCCCACTTTCGCCGTCTTTCGCTTAATTTTCCGGTATTTTTCTTTATAATGCTGTTTAACGAGTAGCTGTGTATGGATGTGTTATATGCTTTTCGATACTTTCCGTTGCATCGATGGCGGGCATTGAACGCGCTTACACGCTTTCGCGCTCAAGCTGGACATGTTGGTGCCACCACTTTAATGACCTGCCGTAATAAAGTTGATTGGAAACCGTGAATGATGTGGGATTGTTGGCGGAAGCGATTTTTGTATTGATTATTATTTTGCAAATAATGTTATTGAATAGTTTTTGCAGTAAATAAAAAAAAAAAATTGAAAAACAAAAATTTAAAAAAAAAAAATAAATAAATAAAAAAATTGAAAAAAAAAATAAATAAATAAAAATATATAAAAAAATAAAAAAAAAATATTTTTATAAAAAAAAATTTAAAAAAAAAAAATAAAAAAAAAAAAATTAAAAAAAAAATTAAAAAAAAATATATATAAAAAAAATATAAAATATTTAAAAAAAAATATATATATATATAAAAATTTAAGAAAATGTAAAAATAAAAATTAAAAAAAAAAAAAATTTAAAATTTATATGTTTCAAGTATGTACAAATGCCACAGTTTTAGAGTTATCGATTTGAAATTTGACATACATCTATTTCACTTGAAGAGCTTGCTTTTTTCTTGATTTTTTGCCGTTATTAGAGCACTATAGCATTTAGCTGTTATACAACCTAAACGCTCGGAATCAAAAACTCGTATAAAAAACTTTTTTATTTGAGGAGACATCATCAGGAAATTTTTCCTGTGTTCATATCCAAATCAATGCTGCAATCTCCGAACAAACTGCTGACAATGACAGTTCATTCTCCGTGAACATTTTTCTCTTGTATAATTTCTGCACATCTGCTAATGGCATAGACAGAATGCAGCTTGAAAACCTGGGCACTGACAGTTTGACGAGGTCCAACTATAACAGGTCCAATTTCAATTTGCTCCTTCGCAGTTACTCTTTAAAGATGAAGACCTCCCATACAGCTTTGCAGTCCAGTGAGACTTTGAATAGTACAATTTCTTGCTAATTTCGTCTCACAGAAAGAGTGATTATACTCTTCTCTCTGTTTTTAAGCGCTTATTGGACAGTTTTCTTTAGTTCTATTAAAATCTCACATTTGCCAACTATTGATGTGATGTAGGATCAATTCTTTTGAGTTTTTTCTTTGTTCTTTGCAAGCCGAGCTATAAAGTACTCCTTGATTCGCTGCTAAAACTCCTTCATTACCTCAGAGCTGTGGTGCGTATTACCTTAGTAACAGAAAACTGCTATACCAAACAAGAGAGGGATCGTGACAGTTAGCGGTCACGTCAAGAGATCAAACATCCATTCTATGCCCAGACTTGTGCAACATCAGCTGCGACGCTATACTAAAACTCCAAATGCCAGACGAAACGTACTAAATTTCCTACGTGGACGACATTGCAGCAGTAATCACAGTATAAAATACAGAAGAAGCGCGAAAAAAGCTTAAACAGGTCATGATTCGGACGCAAGCATAGCTCGATTCGCACAACCTCGAGCTCTGTAAAGAAAACCCTGAGAAACTACTGCTTACAAATAAACATATGCACCTCGGAAAGAGGACCGAAATTGTTAGAACACGAAAAGCAGTAAACTACCAAGGCGTAGGACTGCACACCAGACTAACCTTCTCGGTACAAATCCAGCACGCCACAGGAAAGGCAGCGAAAATCAATGCCAAACTTAGCAGACTAATGGCCAACTTGGGTTCCAGCAGAGTAAAAGGAAAGCTCTTTCTGTCGACGACAATCAGCATCCTATTATACGGAGCTGAGATCTTGTCAGATGTGCTTAAAAAGAAAAACCGGCGTTAAGCAGTGTCCAGAGTGCACCGCAAAGCAGCCGTCAGAGTTGCAACAGGCTACCGAACAGCGTCAGGTGATGCAATATTTGTTATAAGCGGAAATGCCCCAATTGACCTTCTAGCATACGAAAGCAAAAAGCTATGGGACCTAAAGAAGACAACCGAAAATAACAATAGTGCCTTAGAACAAATAAAGAAAGATAAATTAGTAACGAGGCAACGAAGATGGGAGAATGAGAGTTGGAGCAGATGAACGGCCAGACTAATAAAAGACATAAACTTGTGAATAAGTTGTAAATTTGGAAAAGTAGATTTTTACATTGCTCAGCTGTTATCCGGTCACGAATACTTCAAGAAGTACCGCCACAGAATGAAAAAAGTCGAAGAGCCGTCATGCCAATACAATGACGCAACAGAAGACGACCGGAAGGCATTATTCACCTTCTCACCGTCCTCCACATCATGATCTTTTCATATTTGACATTTCATTTAGAAGCCGATCGAGGAATCTATCTTATCGGCATATTATATAGTAGACGCCTGCTGATATTTATTGAATTAAGTAAATTACATTCATAACATTATTTACATTTCCTCCTATTAGGAAACAAAAACATAAAAAGAAATTATTGAAAAAATTTACTTGCCCTCAGCACGTTTAGCAAATGAAATTTTTGCGCTCATCTGCATATTTTGAATAAAAAGCGAAATGAAATCAATCAATTTACATAGATAGCTCTAGCGCTTTTTATAGAAACACACACGCATTTCAGTGTGATAAAAATAAATTTATGAATAAATTCGTGAAATAATTCCCGCCTCGGAAATAAAGCGTTGAAGAGCAGAAATTGCGCTGACTCATGCCAAAGGGTGAAAATAAATAAATAAAAATACACTAAATTGATTTTCAATAGCGCACATAATTGAATATATAACACTGGCAAGCATAACAAAATTGTTAAAAAAATTAACAAAAAAATATAGTGAAAAAAAAAACATATTGAAAAGTACAAATATTGAAAAATAAAATAATGAAAGAATAAAACTGCTAATAAAATAATGTTGCGCAATGGGAAAACAAAATTGACCTCGCGCCTGCAATTAAAGTGTTTTTCGCGCGGCAAAAACCGCCTGTGGATCCAACGCTTGGGTTGGAAAAGCAAATATGAAAGCGATGGCCGCAAAAGACAGCGACGGCGACCGCGTCAGAGCGCGGCAAACGCGTAGAGGTGGAGAGGAGCGCGTGGCGCGGTTGGCGAGGTGTGTTGCTCGCGCGTTTGCCCATGTGCGTGCGCGCCTACGCAAAAGCAATGTGCAAACCGTTACGTGTGCTGCTGGCATTGACCTCTTGTGTCAAATGAGATTTCGCGCTTTGGAAAAACAAATTTTCCGGTGGCGCGTCAATGACAGCCACGCAGCTAACTTGCAAGCATAGCGTTATGTGTTTACTGTAGTTGTTGTTGTTGCTTGCCAGACCAGTATTTCGCGGCTGGCGTTTTCGATTAATGACAAACAGCAGATTAAGCGGTCAAAGTCAATGTGCAGGCGGCAATGAAAGCAACGGTGCGGATTATAGCTGAGTTTTTGGCTGCCAACGTGCGCTATTTTTGTTATTGTAATTTACAATTATGCGTTTTCAACGCTCAAGTAGCGTCAATATTTTTGAAATAGCACAGCGCGCATTTAAAAAGCGTACCACAGCTGGAGATTTGCAGCTACAACAAGTTTTTGTTGCCGTTTTTGTAAGCGCTGACACACTGTTCGCGCGCTGACAAGCTGGCGTGACGCTGCTGCTGCTGCAACATTTCGTAAATTTTCAATTTCAACGCCAGTTTTCTTTTACGCTTTTTACAATCGATGATTGTTAGTGGTTGCTTTTGGCACGCAGCAAATTATTTTGCAAATATGTGGACACAGTTGCGAATTGATTTGAAGCGGAAGCAGAAGGCACACAGACGCCACAGGCGCGCGCATACAAGCAGCACGAGCAGAAAAAAATATTAAAAAAAAAACGTAAAAATGTTGCAAACTCAAATCGATTTCAATTTTACGCGAATCTATGCATTTTCATTATTGTCAGTTCCGTCTTCTATTTCCTTTCGCGCCACACTTAAATATTTTCATTTTCGCTAAATGCAAAAGAAATTTATTTTTTGAAAAATTGTTTAAAGCTGCAGATATGCAAATATACTCTGTGAAATGTCGTATATGCATAAATGTTAATATATATCTAGTATATACATATGTACATATGTATGTATATTTTTTTTTTTTTTGGTTGTCAAGATTTCGTTTATTGCTTTGGCGTTTTTGAGCTATTTTGACAGATCTCAGTGCTGCCAGCAAACAGCAAAATAAACTTGTCAAGCATGTGTATTTTTACAGCTGTAAATTGACAAATAGCAACAACTACAAAAAATAACAACCACAAAAATGAATAACAACTCAAAATACTTAAGCACAGTATGTGAAGAAATTTCAATTGGATTGTTGTTGCACAAAATATTTGCCATGTCCCAGAAAGTGAAAAGTTGAAATAAGAAAAATTTGAGTTTTTTCTAAATAATCTTTGGCAACAAAAGTAAAAGAAAAAAATATTGGACGAAAATTCAAAAAAAAAAAAAAAAAAAAAATTTTAAAAAAGAACTCACCAAAACTGAAAAAAATTTCAAAAATAACTTTTCCAAAAAAAAAAAAAATTAATAAATTGACAAAAATCCAACACAAAAATTTGGAAAATATTTTTTTTTTTTTTTTCAAAAACTATTTTTGCTCAAAAAACAATTAAAAACATTTTTTTAAAACAATTTTTTCCAACAAAAAATTCAAAAACAAATTAAAAAAATCAGAAACCAATTAAAAACATTTGTTTAAAGGAATTTTTTCCAACAAATAATTCAAAAACAACTTAAAAAAATCAAAAAACAATTAAAAACATTTTTTAAAGGAATTTTTTCCAACAGAAAAATCAAGAAAACTTAAAAAAATCAAAAAACACTTTTCCAAAGAAAAAACTATTAAAAACAACTTTATAACAAGAAAAAAAAGAAAATTCAAAAACAACATTTTAGAAAAAAATTAAATAAAAAACTTTTTAGCAAATCAATTTTTTCAAAACAACTTCCCAAAATTTAAAAAAAAAAATATTTCCATGCTTTTAAGGAAATTTTTCACACAATAGAAAACATTCAAAGCAAAACAAAAAAAAACCATTCAAAGTAAAAAAAAAACTTCAAAACAAAAAAAAAAAAAAACAAAATACAAATAAATAAAATTTAGAGAATATTTTCTTTTCCATAGACAACGTTTTCTAAAAAAAAAGATCAAAATATTTTTTTTAAAAACAAATTAAACAACAATTAGAAATATTTGTTTCAGATTTTTTAAAGAAAATTTTCCAAAAAAAAAATTTCAAAAACTAATTTTTCCAAAAACCAAAAACAACTTTTCAAAGAAAACAATCAAAAACAACTGTTTCAACATAAGAAAATCCAAAAACATCCCAGAAAAATATCTAAAAACAATAAATTTTTCGGAAATATAATATTTTTTCTTCAAAATAAATTTTTTTCAACAGGAGAATTTTAAAATAATAAAATAAAAAAAATTTTTAAATAATAAAATAAAAATATTTTAAAAACAACAACTTTTTTCCAAATATTTTTTTTTCAAAGCAAATTTTTTTCAATAAAAAACTATTTTTTTCGAGAAAACAAAGATCAAAACAAGTTTTTCAAAAACAAATTAAAAAAAAAATTAGAAATATTTGTTTCAGATTTTTTTAATCAAAGTTTTCCAAAAAAATTTCAAAAACTTATTTTTCCAAAAATCAAAAACAACTTTTCAGAGAAAACAATCAAAAACAACTCTTTCAAAATAAGAAAATCCTAAAACATCCTAGAAAAATATCTAAAAACAATAAATTTTTCGGGATTACATATATATATTTTTTCTTCAAAACAAAATTTTTTCCACCAAAAAATTTAAAAATTATTTTTATTCAAGAAAATACTTCAAAAAACGATTCCAAAAAAATTGAAAATCTGCTAAAGTTATTTAAATTACAATTAGTGCAAGAAACACGAACAAAAATTTTTGAACCCAGTAGTTGAAAGTTTCAACAACAAATATTTTGAAAATTTTGATTTATGATGCTTAAAGTTTTAACAAAAAAATTGAACTTTGACAAGACTATTTCCAGACTTTATGAATAGAATGTATAATTTTTTTAAGAAGAAATGTTGAAAGCTCATTAGCGGGAAAGCTCGTTAGCATGAAAGCTTACTAAAATGAAAGCTCTTCACCAGTAAACCTGGTTAGCATGAAAGCTCATTAAAATGAAAGCTCTTCAGCAGTAAAGCACATTACCATGAAAGCTTTGTCATGATGACAGCGTTCTTTATATATTTTTTTGTTTAGAATATTTGTATTAAAGATCGGCTTCAGAGCAATACTTTAAATGCTTTAAAGTTGCACTGATACTGGAGATAACATTTTTTAAACTCTCAGTATCCAAAACAAAATTTGGAACTAGAAATTGATGCAATATGTTTGCTTTACCGATAATAAAAAGTATTTTAAGGGTTATTAGTGGTATTTAGTTTTATACTCGTTATATTTTTCACAAAAAGTGCTAAAGTTGTATTTAAAAGCTGCCTAACTTCCCAAAAAATTTTAAATCACTCATCATCATGTATATCAACCATAAGTGAAACATTCCAGAAAAATTCATGTTTTATAAAAGTTTAAATAAAAAACCTTTAGATCTTGGGAGCTTTCAAGCTTTTGCATTTTCAGAGTTGATATTTCTAGTGTCTGAGAATCTATATAATTGAACTTCATACAAAAGCATAGAAACAATGAAATTAAAAATTCATTTGCCAGAAAGAAGAAACATACTATAAGCCGATTATTACCGAAAATTAAAAGCTCAAATTGTTTTTTAGATTTACAGAACTTTTTAATGCATATAAGTCACATCTTTAGTCTATATATTCAATAGCTTTGATACTAACATATTTTGATTACCAATATTTCGTTCGTGGCAAAATACAGGTATAAAATCTCACAAAAGCTTATTTTTGAATTTCCAACTCAAGGTAAACCCACTTTTCTACTTTCATTTCCATAATATTTTGCGTTGTAAAATATTGCCCTATATTATTTGCTACAGTCAGCAGCCAACTTCCGCTACATATTTAAAATCCACACTCCAACAATTCCTTTTTTGTGCATTTCAAAAATGCGCCTCGTTTGACTCCATATTTCCGCAGCATATTTGTCAGATGAGCATTTAATTGCAAATCCATATCCATATTTCAATTGCACACGACGACATAAGGAAACCGACAAGGCAACGTTGCACACAATGTGAGGAGCGCAAAAGTGAAGGAGAGTAAGCGCCGGACGGCAGTTGGTGAAAATTGCATACCGCAGCATATTTGCGCGAATAATAAAGACGGCCGACTGCGAGCGCATCCAATATGAAAATCGCATGCGACATAAATCAATGTGACATTTATGGTTGGTTGGAGAAGGCTTACCACCATTAGAGAGGCACCACCACCACCTACACCTGCACCATTTAAAATGGCAGCTGTGGCAGTGAGGTTGTGCAATATAATGCGAATGTGAGTAAAAAGTTGACGGGGTGAGGTTAAGGAGGTTGAGGAGGGTATAAAAAATCAGAGTGGAATGGATAAAAAAATGAGGAGAGAAGGGGAATTTCAGGTGATTTAGTTAGTTGAATGTGTAGGTAAATCGAAAGTCGCTTACAGTTGAAGCTTATAGAGGAACATCAATGCTGAATTAAATGAATTTAACATTTTTGGAGGAATATATGTACATTAAAAATTTAAGTAATTAAATTTAAAAAAAAAATGTATATTAATAAAAAACAAATTAATGAAAAATAATAAACTAAACGCCTAATTAATAAAAAATATGAAAGAAAAAAAATTATTTAAATAATATAATTAAGTAAATTAAGAAATTTAGTTAACTAAATTAATTAATTAAAAAAATTAATTAGCTAAAAAAATAATTAATTAATTAAAAAAATTAATTCTCAAAAACATCTAAACTATATAATTTAAAAATTAAAAACAGTAATTAATTAAATTAAATTAATTAACTAATTTTTTTAAATTAAATTAAATTTTCTTAATCTATTGTATTATTTAAATTAAAGCTATTTAAATATTTTTTGTGCATTATTTAATTTCTTTTTTAATTTTAATTACTTTAATTAATTAATAAAATAATTTGCAATATATATCCTTAAGACGGTCGAAACTGTTAAAAGAATAAAATAAAAATTTTAAGAATTAAAATGAAGAAAAATTTAATTCATAAAAATAATAATTCAGATTAAAAAAGCTAATTAATAATATTTAAATAATTAGAACTTAGAAACATTTAAAAAACAAAATATAACAAATATTTTTAAGGATGTAAAAATTAACAACAATTAAAAAAATAGACCAAAAAAATTTTATAAATTCAAAAAAATTATAAATTATTATTAAAACAATGCATAAAATGATAATAAGACATTTTAAAATGAATTAAATTAAAACAAAATAGAAAACAATTTAAAGGAAGTTTACAAAAAATCAATTCAGAAAATTAATTTAATTTAAAAAATTAAATAATTAATAAAAAATAATTAAATAATAAAAAAGCAGCACATAAGAGAGAAAGTTTTTTTTTAACAATTATAATTTAATTAATTCAATTTTTAATTAAAATTAATTTCGGTTAATTTTTTAAATTCTTATAAATTTCTTACAAATGAAAAAAATACACATAATTATATTTTTATATAAAATTTAAATTGCAAAAAAAAAAATAAAATAAAACGCAAAACAATTAAACGATCTAAAAAAATAAAAAAAAAAAATAATTATCGATATCGATGAATCTCTATACCATCCTTACTAACCCTACATTGCTTTAATATATTTTCCTCCAAAATACTGCACACACTTCCAAAATCTCCACCTTTGAAAAGCAACGCTTTGAAGTTTCCGCTAATCGCTACCGAAAAAGCACCAAGCACAAATAATTAAATTTATGTGCTTATTAGCAAAAACAAAGCAAACAAATCATATTTATGTGATACGCGGCGCATTTGTGGTTTTTTAATGACCGCACGAGGTCCAATGCAATTTATTAAGACAAATCCCAGAGATTTATGCGCCGCACCCAACGCCCCTTTCGGCCCAATCATGGCAGGCTGCAGCTGCACCGCACGCACACATACTCACACATACACACATAACTATGCAAGTTCCCAGCGCCTTCGCATCAATATATTTGACATTAAAATATTTCAGAATTTTACGAATGTTTCATGCAAAGTATTTGTTGACAATTCGTTTGCCTGAAATTAAAGGCGTCACGGGCCGAATGGCAGCCAAGTCGGTTTCATACTGTTTCACAATCGAATATTTCGCTGAAAATAGGCGAGTGAATAATGTTGCAGGCATTGTGGTAGTTTGTTGTTTTCATACATTTTTTTGAATATTTTTGTAAATAATTTTAAGAAAAAAAGTTAAAACTTTTTTTATTTTTTTTTTTATTTTTTTATGCAATAAAATTTATATAAAAAAAATTTGCCATTTTTAAATATGAAAACTTTAATTTTCTCTTTAAAAATTATAAACAAAAATAAAAAAATGTAATTCATTATTTTATGAAAAAATTTAATTTTTTGCTTTTAAAAATTATAAAAAAAATTCAAAAGTATTAAAAAATTTATATAAATACAAAACAATTTACTTTAAGTAACAAAAAAATGTTTTGGATCAAAAAAAATTTTGAAACTTTTAATTTTTTTTTGAAAATTTAAAAAATTTTCTTTAAAAATTTTATGACAATATTAAAAACATTTCAATAATAAAAATAAACAAATAATTTTTAATTATAAAAAAAAAACTAAAATTTCCTGCTTAAAAATTTTAAAGAAAAAAATTTATTATTTTTAATTATAAGAATAAAATGTTAATTTTTTAATCATAAACATAAATAAAAAAAAAATTAATTAAATTTAATTATGAAAAAAAAGTTTATTTTTTTTTTTTTACAAATTATAAAAATATATTAAAAAAATTTATTTAACAAAAAAAAATTACTTTGAATACAAAAGTGTTTTTTATTTTGGATTTAAAAAATTCTTGAAAATTTTTACATTTTTTCCTTGAATAATTTTAAACGAAAAAGTTTTGTAAAAAAATATAATTAAAAAAAATTGTCTTCTAATAACAAAAAAAAATTGTCATTTTAATGAATGTTTAATTTAAAAAAAAATTTCTTTAAATAACAAAAAAAAATTCATTTTGGATTAAAAAATAAAATTTTGTATATTTTTAAATTTTTTACCTTTACAAAATTTAAACGTATAAATTAAAAAAATCGGTTTTCAAATTTTTTTTATTTAAATTTAATATTTTGGTTTTTAAAAATTATAATTTATTTAATAATTGAAAAAAAAATAATATTTTATTAAAAAAATATTATTAAAACATAAAAAATATTCCAAAGTTTTTGTGTTTTTGTGAATTTTTATGTTTTTGTTGTTTTGCTTTCAATTTTTTTTGTAAATTTTTCCAAAGTTGTTGTGTTTTTGTGAATTTTTATGTTTTTTTGTTTTGCTTTCAATTTTTTTTGTAAATTTTTCTATTTTTTCGTTTTTGTATCAGCTGCTTTGCTTGCCTCTTTTGCGAAGGCGTTGTTGCAAGCTAGCAAACATTTATATTTAGAACACACATACATACACACTTGCATATTTGCTCATCTAAAAACTTATGTACACTTGTAAGTGCAACGCCACATGCTAATTCAGCTATTCGAAGAACATTTAAAAATACATTCGCAGCAATTCTCAATTCGCATTCAACATTAAAGTCTCAACTACTTGTACGGCAATAACTCAAGTGGACATGAAATGAAATTGATTGAAATGTTCTGTACGCGCGCGAAAATCTTTAATGCACATGCTGGGCGCAGTGCTAGTATTTAGTATATAATTTAAGTTTTTTTTTGCCTTTCTTTAACTTTTTTGTTTTTTATTATTTTTTTTCTAATTTTTATTTTTTTTCTTTTAATTTTTATTTATATTTTTATTTTATTTTATTTTTTTTTTTCTAAATTTTTTTTTTTAATTACATATATTTTTCTGTTTCATTTTAATTTTGTGTGTGTGTTTGAAATTTCCTTGCTTTTGATTTATTTGCTGGGCACTTAAAATGAATGTTGCGAGCGCATAAAGGAAATCTAATAATAGCCCATGCATTGCAATGTTTTGTGGGAAATTTTCTATTTGTACAAAATAATGTAAGTTGGGCGAGATCAAAGTAAATGGCGACGCGATTACACGAGTAAAAGGATTAGACGAAAACGCTCGCGAAAATGGAACTTTTCAAAGCAATAGTAAGACCATTTATTTTTAAAATCGCTCGAATCGACTGTAAAATTATAGAAGACATGGTGAAATGTAATCTGGTAAGAATTAAAAAAAAAATAAAATTGAATAAAAAGTAAATAAAATTCAAAAAAAAAAAAGAAACAAAAAATTAAAAGGAAAAATAAAATTAAATAATGACAATTAGCAAAAATTAAACAAAAAAAAAATAAATAAATAAAAAAAAATTATATTTAAAAAATTATAAAAATTAAAAATAATTATTAAAAATTATTAAAATAAATTATTAAAGAAATAAATTAATAAAATAAATTATTAAATAAAATTTGAAAAGAAAAAAAATTTGAAGAAAAAAAATTAAATAATGACAATTAGCAAAATTAAACAAAAAAAAAATATATAAAAAAAAATAGTTAAAAAAATTAAATCCAAAAAATTATAAAAATTAAAAATAATTATTAAAAATTGTTAAAATAAACTAATAAGAAATAAATGAAACTAAATATAAAAAAATAATAAAAAAATTAAATTTAAAAAATTCTTAAAATTATTATAATTATTAAAAATTATTAAAATAAATTATTAAGAAATTAAATGGAATTAAAAAACAATTTTAAAAATTCAAAAAATACACAATGAAATATTAACCAAAAAAACTTAATTAAAAACAATGATAAAATTAAAAAAAATTAAAATGAAACATTAACAGTAACAAAATTAAAAGAAATTAACAAAAAAAAAAAATACAAAGTAAAATAAAAAAAATTAAATATTAACAAAATTGCAAACAGAAAATTCAGTCAGTATTAAAAGTATCTTTTTATGAGTCTTAAGGATTAAAGAGACATAAAAAGCAAACAAAAAAATTAGATATTAAACATCAAACATTAATAATTTAGAAAAAATTAAATAAAAAAGGATAGTAAATTGAAAAAAAAAAATCATGAAAATAGTGGAAGATTAACAATTAAACAAATTTGGAAAAAAAACAAAAAAGAAATAATCACGAAAATTAGAAAAAAACACAAAATGAAGCATTAATAATTAAAAATAAATACTAAAAAAATTGTAAAATATTAAAAAAAAAAAAAAATTTAAGTAAGAACCATTAAAAGTTAAAATAATAACAAAAAAAAAAAAAACAATTCAAATATTATACAAACAAAAATTTATTACCTTTAACGAATAATAGATAAATGAAAACATTAAATTTTAATAAAAAAGTAAAAAAAAATCGGTTTAGAATTAAATAAAATCAAAAAAATTAAAACATATATAAATAAATTTTCAGTTTACAAAAAATTAAAACATAAAGTCAAAAAATTTAAAATATTTCGAACCTTCCTAAAAAATATTTTAGCATAGCTTCATAACGATAGTTGTATTGTACTGGTGTTTAGCGTTTAATACTATCCACAAAAACGGAGTTTACCAAATCAAACTTATCTTTTGACTCGTCTTAAACACCATTTCGGTGTTTAGCATTTAACACGTTTTACACACCCAGAGTTTACCCAAAAACATAATTCCTTCATAACTCCTCTTAAACCCCATTTTGGTGTTTAATATTACAAACACGGAGTTTAATATACCAAATTTCTTTTTAAGTTCGCCTTAAACACCATTTTGATGTTTTGAATTTAACACTTTTCCCAAAGTCAGAGTTTACTAAAACATAATTCCTTCATAACTCCTCTTAAACCCAATTTTGGTGTTTAGTGTTACAACCACGGAGTTTAATACACCAAATTTATTTTTTAGTTCGCCTTAAACACTATTTCGGTGTTTTGACTTTAACACCTTTTACAAACACGGAATTTACTAAATCAAACTCTGCTCATAACTCGCCTTAAACTCTATTTATAAAATACAACACAGCTTTCCTGTAATATTTCTCTGTAGAATATTCAAATTTAATCATACTTTTAGTGAGATATTTCTTAAAGAAAGGCGCACTTGGTATACACAATAAATAAGATTTATAATGCCTTATCAAGAATGATGGCAAATAGAGAATGTGTGCACTCCAGTCGTTGACTTAATCACGAGATTATAAGTTATCAACGACAATTACAGGAATCAAAAAAAGAGAGGGGAGTGAAAGAAGAGCATAATTAAATGGCAGCAACGTTGTTTATCCTTTACTAAAGGACGATGGACCCACATACTTATACCTGTCATCTACACGTGGACAACTAGCCAACAACTAGGACCTGGATTTCGACCTAACAAGCGGGCAGGTGCTTCAGAGGCTATCTATAAAAATTTCAAATTGACGTCAGTCCATATTGTTCGATGTGTAAGAAGTCTGTAGAAGACTATGAGCAAGTATTTTTCTTTTTCTTCGATATCTAAACATAAGTGAAAAGTAAGAAACTGAACTCGGTGGCAGTTTAACGGTGGAAAATTTGACTGCACTGTTTCAGTCCTCTGATAAGTGAAAAGCTATTCACGAGGCGGTAATTTCATCATGACTAAATTAAAACGGTTTCAGCAGAATAAGCGTCGATCCGGCCGTGCAAAGGAGAAGACGTAAAATGTAAAATGTCTTGTCACTTCGTAATACCTTATCTGGTGGTTATGTGAGAGAGTCTTAAGTTGGGAGTAGATTAGGTATACCGAACTAAAATTTCGCACTCCGTCTTTCCTTCTTCCTTCTAATATTAAATAAATACCAAATCTTAAACTCGAATAATCGACATTTCTATGAAAACTTAGATTATGAGAACACTAAGCTATATACCGTAGAGTATATTTTCTATGAAAATGCAGACTTGCGAAAGATATAGTTATCATGTTTGCTTGAAAAAAAAATGATGACCATACGACCTTTTGAAACAATTAGAATTATTATACGAAAAAATAACTCATTAAAGCATTATGTACATCTGTATGCAAGTAAATGGCTGGGTGAAATATGAGTTTTTCCAGCAATGAAAATAAAATAACAGTGCATAATTTTCCAAGCTGTCAGCCATACTACAACATAATTTTGAAATTTACGCCTTTTCGCTGTAAGAAAAATTACAATTTCCATTTTATGGAGACGAGCACAATTGTCTGCGCATAACTTTTCAAACATATGCATACATATGATATGTGTGTAAGTATACATATATGTAAGTATCTATGTATATATGTGTCTATGTGTGTATCTGCATGTATGAGGGCAACCAAGCATATTAAATGGTCGTTAAAATAAGTGAAAATGTAAGCGTAGAAAAATACTAAAAATTTTTACAGCTAAAGAAAATGGGTAAGAAAGCAATTTTAAGCATTTTGAAAGCTAAAAATGTATAAAAAAAAAATTTTAAATTGAATGATCGGGCATTTTTGGAAAATTGAAGCTGGATGGCAATTTTAGACTTGCTTAATGAAAATAAAGTGGAAAAAACTAAAATTAAAAATTTAAAATAAAAAAAAAACATTTTCCGAAATTACAACTTTATAATTTATATGAAAAAATAATTATAAAAAATTCATAAAAAAATGTTTGTTTACTTAATTTAATAATAATTTTAAAATTCCAACGTATTTAGCACTGCTTGCTTAAGTATCTGCTTCGAAATGTATCACAAATAAACAATTGAAAGCAAAATCCAATTTAAAAACTCAATGCTGCCACAAATTTTCAGCGCATTTAGCTGACTGTGGCACGCCACAAACAAATACTTGTTAATACACGAGCACAGCGTTGAAACTATGTACTTGACTGTTTAAGATTATTCATTGAAAATTCGCCGAGCGTTGCCGCAGACAGCGAAGGTGAATTGAGGCAGCTCTGTGACGCTGGCTTTGCAGCAGCTGCACAGCCGCGGCTCGGCAACGTTTTGGCTACGCTGCAAATGCAACGCTGTCTAGTGGCTGGTGCACCGATTGGCCGTGAATCAGTTATGACGTGCAAATTTGTGAAAAAAATAATACAAGCGCGAAGCGAGTGGCAAAAAAAAAGGGAAACATTGCAACAAAAATAATACAGCGAAAATCAAAAAATGCATGCTTGGCTGGTGTGTAATGAGACTTTCGGCTACTTGTATGAGTAATAATTGTTTATTTGCTCAGACTGCGCAGGCACACGCGAAATATTTGTACATAGTATATTTATGTTGTGTGACAGTGCATATTATTTTGCTATCAAATTCAGGCAACTTTGTTCGACAATTTATTTGAAGATTTAATATATAAAATTTCTGCAGTGCTTTTGAGATGGTGGAGCAACTTGTCAGTAGTATGATGGCTTAAATTTAAAAGAAAGTAAACGCGAACTTTAACTTTCATTTCGAAAAAAGTCTGGATCCCGAAATTTATATTTTCATTTCGGGATTGGATTTCGGGATTACAGAATTTCAGAAATATATGTAAAAAGTGAATCAATATTAAACTAGGCTTTTACAGTAATGTATTTTTTCTGATTTTTTTATACTTGTTATCAAATTCAAGCCATTGTTTTTGACAATTTTTTCAAGATTCAATATATGTATAATATGATATTTTTGAAGCAGTTTCAAGGTGTTTGAACACTTAAATTAATGCAAAACAAAAAATTCGGAACTGAATTTTGGTATTAGAAATTTATTAGCAAAATAATCGAAAAAAATTTCGGGACTGAATTTCGCGATTACAAAATTTCAGAAAGTTATATTAAAATTTAATCGAAAAAATGTCAGTACTTGATTTTAGTATTAGAAAATGTCGGAAAAACTGAATTTCGGTCTTAGAAAATTATTAGCAAAAGAATCGAAAAAAATTTCGGGACTGAATTTCGCGATTAGAAAATTTCAGAATGTTATATTAAAATTGAATCGAAAAAGTGTAGTACTTGATTTCAGGATTAGAAAATGTCAGAAAAATATATTATATGAAACGAAAATTTTTGGGACTGGATTTCGGGATTAGAAAATTTCAGAAAGCTATATTAAAATTGAATCCAAAACTATTTCGGGATTAGAAATTTTCTTGATATATTAAAAGTGAATAGAAAAGTCTCGGGATTGGATTTCGGGTTTAGAAAATTTCAGAACGTTATATTTAATTTCAATCGAAAAAACTAAGCTTCTTGATTTCATGCAGTTCCCAAAAATTTTTTTTTTTACTTATGTACATACATATGCATGTATGTATGTTTGTATGTATATAATATGTGTGTATATTTTTATTAGACAAATCGTTTGAAAAAAATTGTTAGACATGATCCCGAATCTCAAAACCGCGGACACCTTTTGTACTTTTTTTATTAAAAAAAATGTTAGCCGTGATCCCAAATCACAATTTAAGGGATGCCGAAATTTTAGTATTTTTTATTTTGTAAATAAAGTTGTCGGACATAATCCCGAATCACATAACTCGGGATGCAGAAACATCAATGTTTTTTTTATTAAAAAAACATTTCAGATATGATTCCGAATCACATAACTCGGGATCCCGAAATTACAGACAAGATCCCGAATTACAAATATCGGTGTAACGAAATTTGATAACTTTTAAAAATTGTCAGTCGTGATCTCGAATTGCAAAACTCTTGATCCCGAAATTTCATTACCTTTTTAAAATATAAAAAATATTATTAGACGTGGCTCGAATCACAAAATCCCGAAATGTCGAAATTTTTTACCATTACATTAAAAAAAAAAAATTGTCAGTAATGATCCCGACTCACAAAACTCAAAATCCCGAAATATTATTTTTTTTTTATTGTGGAAAAAAATTCCATACTGATGCTTTTACTTATACAACGCGATTTTATTCGCGACATTTTGAATATTTTTCGATTTTTTTTTTTGTTTTGAAAATTTAATAACTCCACCTAACTTGGTTCCTAAACATATACCTGCATACTGTAAGCGCCACACTTTGCTATTCGCCGAATATGTTGCCTGTGCGCTTGACTGAGATTCAATTTCAGCTGCCGTGCGAGCACATGTGGAACAGATGTGGAGGGCAAAGAAGAAAAAAAAAAAATACACATGAGCATTTGCATTATCTAAAAAATAGAAATATCAAAAAAAAAATCTCCGCGCAAACGTTGGAAATGAAAATTTAACTTTCACTTAAAACATTTGCTTTTCCAACGAAAGTCACACACACACATACACAAAGGCATGCGCTGCAATTGCTGATAGTTACCAACCGATTAGAGGCGAATCTGTTGGCAGCAACCATGGAAATCATGGCTGTCGGCGGGTGTTGGCTACCAGTACTTGGCAGGCCGGCAAACCAGCCAAACAGCTATTCAAACGGCCATTTAGACGGCAAGCAGGGAGGCAGATTTTTGCGCAAGGAATCCATTAGAGCGAACCCGAAATGACTTTGGCTAAAAGTTTAATTGAATAACTTTTGTTGTAGTTTAATGTTGATGATGTTGTTGCCTGCAGCCAGTGCATGTTGTTGCATATGCCATGAATTGAGTTGTGGCGTGTATTGCAACAGCAATAACCACTGTAACGTTATGCTACTTTTAAATATTGTAGCAGCATGCCAGCTGCCAGCTGCTACACGCCTCCAGCTCTGGTTCGTGCAACGGCTAGCATGTAAGCTCGCTGGCAAACAGCGTGGCAAGAATATGCAATTAATTTTTCACTTGACTCGGCAATTAGGCATTCAGCGCTCCGCGTCAGTCAGTCAGTCAGTCAGTGTCGTTAGAGTAATGAGAACTCGCCGCGACACGGTTCATTGGCTTGCTGGGTGCTGACCTAGTCCTAGCCCACACTCTCTCCCTCTTAAGTGCCTGTGTGTGTGTGTGTGTGGAGTGGCTTTTACTGCCGGAGTCTGCTTCGTAAGTGAAATTATTTTGCTGCCATTTCCGTTCGATAGACTTTGCATATATAATATTACAGTTGCCTGACAGTTAGCGCGTTGACGGAAGCGTGCCGCTGGCAACTAGTTTCAGCAGCATGTTGCAGCAACATTAGCGGTTTTAATGATACTTTTGAAAAGTTTGTTGCGCTGATGGTGTCAGACATAAATTGTATGAAAATTGAAAGCAACTTAATGGACGAAGGCATTATTTACTATTTTGTTTAATATTAACTCACTTAAAATAAGAAAATACGAAAAAAGCGTGATTTAAATCGATTAGTTTGTATGGCAGCTATAAGCTATAGTGGATCGATCGTAACGATTTGTTCGGAGATTATAGTGTTGCTATAGACAATGATTTAAGCCAAATTTCGCGAAGATATTTTGTCAAATAAAAAAGTTTTCCTTACAAGGACTTGATTTTAATCGTTCAGTTTGTATGGCAGCTATATGCTATAGTGGCTCGATCGTAACGATTTGTACGGAGGTTGTAGATTTGCCTTGAAAAATAGTCTGTATGAAATTTTGTGAAGATATCTTTGTCAAATAAAAAAGTTTTCCATACAAGGACTTGAATTTGATGGGTCAGTTTGTATGGCAGCTATATGCTATAGTGGTACTATCGAAACCGTTTGTTTGGAGATTAAAGCGTTGCTATGGAGAATGACTTATGCCAAATTTTGCAAAGATATCTTGTCAAATAAAAAAGTTTTCCATACAAGGACTTGAATTTGATGGGTCAGTTTGTACGGCCGCTATATGCTATGGTGGTCCGATATTAACCATTCGTTTGGAGATTAAAGCGTTGCTACAGACAATGACTTATGCCAAATTTTGCAAAGATATCTTGTCAAATAAAAAAGTTTCGCATACTAGGACTTAATTTGGATCGGTTACTTTATAGGTTAGCTTTGTGATATATTAGTCCGATCTGAACAATTTGTCCACAGATTGTGGCGTTACCTTACAAAAATAATCAATGACGAATTTCAAACCAATATCATGCCAAATAAAAAAGTTTTCCATACAAGGACTTGAATTTGATGGGTCAGTTTGTATGGCCGCTATATGCTACAGTGGTCCGATATTAACCATTTGTCGAGAGATTGTAGCGTTGCTATAGACAATGACTTATGCCAAATTTTGCAAAGATATCTCGGCAAATAAAAAAGTTTTCCATACAATGACTTAATTTGGATCGGTTACTTTATAAGTTAGCTATATGTTATGATACAGTGCTCCGATCTGAACAATTTGTTCACAGATTGTGGCGTTACCTTACAAAAATAATCAATGACAAATTTCGTACCAATATTATGCCAAATAAAAAAGCTTTCGATACAAGGACTCGACTCTGATCGGTCATTGTAAAGTCTTCAAAAAGTTTGCTTGAGTTAGCTCAAACAGTTTGCAAGCTACATAACAGGTGAAGCCGAAGTCACGCCCACTTTTTCAAATTCAATGACTTGTAAGTAATTTTAGCAGATATATTATGCAGTTAAGTGCAACTGTTGTCCGCAAGACTTACAATCCGAATCGCCTAATCGCTTTCATGCTTGTTTTTCCAGCATTTAGGCTCAGCTCCATTAAGCTGCTGTTGGCTAAATTGCAAAAACTAATCAAAATTTTCATTTATTCCCAAACGCACAACACAACAGTAACAACAACAACACACAACTCGGTCACTTCCGGTTTAGTTGGCAACTTTGCATATGACCAGGCAGTAAATCTCTTAAGAAACTAAGTACCAAACGACAGCTGCCAATAATCACGCCATCACAAGTAAAGTCATTTATCCACACACACAGAAAGACGCACAGCGGTGAATACACACCTATACATACAAAGTAGTTTCATGAAATATAGCAGTGCAAGTGGACAAAGTGTGTCGCCAACAGGAAAGTATCAAAGGCATTGCCAAAACGACAAGCAGCAAAAAGCTGTGAAAGTGGTGGTAAATGCAGAAGAAGAAGAAGACAACGCAACTGCTGGTGGTTGGAAAGGTTGGTTGGTGGTTGACTGTGGGTAAGACTAAAATGCCTGAAATGCAGCGACGACAATCCACGGCCTGTCCAAATTGCCTTACGCTTCAAGTCCTCCAAGTCCTTTAAGTTCTGCGTGCATGCGGACGAGCTTTTAGCAAATACTAAAAGCTGGGTCACACACACACGTACGTATACGTATGTAAATATATACACCGTTATACGATTTGCTGCTTTGGCTTTCACCTAGCGGATGTAGTTGACGATTGCAGTATTAAATCTCGTAAATGCATCGCATGTGGCGCACGAATGCGTCACGAGTGATGCCATTATAACGGTATCTATGAAATATTCAACGTATTGTTGGCACAAATGTCATTGCAGTGCGAAGGATAACCAACAAAAACAAGAGCAATAACGACAACAACAAAAACAACAACAACAACAAGAGCAACAAAAACAAGCAAAAGCTGTATGTGCAGGAAAGCCAGCGAGAGAGGAGCGCAATGAGTTTTTCGTGTTTGTGGATTTGGACGAGTCGGGCAGATAGCGTTCGCAGTGCTTTGCTGTTGGTAAGAAAGCGGATTGCTGGAGAATGAGACTGTGATTAGCATGCATAAATCATTTACTGTGCATATAAGCGTATGTATGTATGTACATACATAAAATATATGTATTTTTGTTTATATAGTATATGCACATATAAAATATATATTTTGGCTTAACTCTTAGAGTTATGTGGCAGTCAGCTGAAAGGACGCAATATTAAAATATTAGCAAAGCTTCAGAATGGCGGAAATTTATTTCATTTTTCACATAAAGCAGTTACTCGAGCGCCATTTTGATTTCCTTTTCTGAATTGCTTATATAAATTGCAGATTATTGAATTAAATTTGAAGCCATGCATGCTATATGTATATATGTACTCGTGGCCACGCACACCTTACCACTCAAAATTTTCAAGTATCGTGCATATTTGACTACATTTTATTTATTATTTATTTTTTTTTTTAAATAAATAAAAAAAAAATATAAAAAAAAATCGGCCCTCTCAGAGATTAGCAGGGATAGTTGTAAAATTAATTAAAGTTTTTTTTGTTTTTTTGTGAGGAAAAAAAAAAAACAAAAACAAATGGCGAACTTCCAAAATATGACGAAAAACTCCATTATTTTATATAATTGATTGTGTTAAATTTTTTTCGTGTATTTATTCGAAAAGTTCATTTAAAAACAAAAATTAAAAAAAAAAAAATGGTCCCCAAAAGTCAATTTCTACAAAAGTTATGGCTGTTTGAAAATAAAAAAGCCATTTTTTTGAAAAATTCATAACTTTTTTGAAGTTGGATAAAAAATTTTGAAAAAATTTTCAAAAATGTTTTTTTAAGGGCAGAGAAGGATGGATAAGTTTCAGCAAAATCTAAAGGGGTCGGGTTCAAAAGTGGTCGATTTGGTATGGAATACCCCATATGTATATACATATGTATGTATGTATATATCTAAATGGTGAGAGAGAAAATTGCTGTCTGTCCGTCCACCCGTGCTTGCAACTTGAGGGAAATGAAGGTATCGTGCTGAAAATTGGTACACATGTTTCTTGGCAAACAAAAAAGGGGGCGGGGTGCGGAGATGGGAGTACTCGTAGCACTGTGTGGGTGGGCGTGGCTCCGTCCTCTTATAAGTTTAATAACATACCACCTAAACCATTTAAGCTACAGCAACTAAATTTACCCAGCTCAAATATTATAAGAACTTCTACCGATAGAGTGAAAATAATTGAAATCGGAAGATAACCCAGTCCACTTCTCGTATAACGGTACTGTTAGAAACTTCTAAAACCGCGATACATCAATAACTAAATACCTCAGAGACGTTAAAATTTACCTCCGAGAGGATAAAAGCATGCTTAAAAGGAGACGGGGTAAAAACTGGACTATGGGAACTCGGAATCCGTTCAACCGATTTCGACAAAATTTTGTACTTGGCATTTCTCTTACATTCTTACGTCACACTGGGAAAATGAACGAAATCGGGCAACAACCACGCCTACTTCCCATATAACACAAGTTTATATCCTAACGGATTCTTACACTTTCCAGTACACAAATCAGGAAGCAATTCATATAACGAGCTAAAACTTTCCACTAATAACTCTTTTAGAATATGCCAACATGTGAACAAACATTGACAAAATCGGGTCAACACTATTCAAATGCCTAATATCGTATATATGCACCCCAACACCCTTGTTGTTTTACCGCAAATAACGGTAAATATATGGCATATACAATTCATATACAGTGAGAAACCTTTGCTAACAATAATAACGCTGTAAATGTAAAGTCGGGTTAATACTTCCCTGAGCCCCATATAACTAATATAAAGATTTTCGAACTTCCAGCTGACTTTATGCTGGATATATCAGCCAATAGTCTAACGCCGAAAATATGTTGTGAAATTGGTCTAAAAATAACGCCAATATTCCATATAAAGAATTTTTCGATAGGACACCACAAAAGTAAACCGATCGGGACAGCAAACGATGATATATTTTTTCGAGCTTTTTGACATTTTTTGAGCGAGAAAAGATTGATGTCTCGATAGGTCTTCTTTTGTAGTTTCCTGTCTTCAGTAAGGTTTGCCATTGCCTCAGGGAAAGATATACGATCCAACAACGAGTCGAAATTATTAAAATCTACTACCGAAATTCGGAGTCAGTGGCCTCAACTTTAAGAATACTACATTTCGGTTAGTAATGAGTAACGTTGTCTAAAACAACACAATATATTAAAGTTAGCCTCCCTCTTCGATTGAATTGCTGATACATACATATCTCAAATGTGAGCATGACTTTAATATAAGTTTCGCTGAGGCATAAAGCAATACAATAATAAGTGAGTCTATGATCTATAATATCAAATTCGATTGTTGTCATACACTTTCAAGATTATTTAATATTTAATACTCTTTATGTAAAGTAAAAAATGGGATATCAAGGACAAATCTACAGCTCAGTCACAGATTTTCTTCACACACATTTATGTATGTTGTTGTTATTGTAGCTGCATACTACCTTTTAACACACATTTGCTTTTTTATAAACTGTCAATAATGCTACAGCTCGTTACAGCAATCAAACGCGTACACTGTACCACACAACTACACTTGCCACAGGATAAACATATACACAAAAACACACGCATGCACAAGTAGATATTACTTCGCTTGCATTGATAACATGTTTGTACGCTAACTGTGCTGCGCAGACCCACCGACCTTCATTCTACTCATAAAATTACACATTTTTCTTGGAAATATGTGACCCACCAACAACAACAAATCATACAACATGCGTTATGAGTTGTGCAATGAAATATTGTTGTATTCAAAAGCTCTTGTTAGCGGTGAAATATAAGAAAGGAGAAGTATGAAAACTAAATATTTCAAGAAATGTAAAAAATTGCTGAAAATTTGATTTCAATGGTATAATAAATAACTTTGATTGTGTCGAGGATTTGTTGTATATTTGGTTGAGTGGCAGCAGAGACAGCCAAATAAGTGGAGATAGGGTGAGAGATGCAAATATTGTGAAAATCGAATGGAAGGAAACATAGCACGGCAACATAACAAATATTAATACTGTGTTGATGATAAATATATATGAAACTAGTTTTTACTCAAAAAATATGTTTTTAGAAAATTAAAAAAAAAAAAACAAAAATAAAAAAATTAAAAAAAAAAATAAATCAAAAATATAAAAAAGTAAAAAAAAAAAAAAATAAAATAAAAAATAAAAAAAAAAAAAATAAAAAAAAATAAAAAAAATAAAAAATTATAAAAAAATAAAAATATTTTACCAAAAAAATAAACAAATATTAGATAGAAATTATATTTTTTTTTTAAATTATGAATAAACTTTTTATTCGAAAAGGAAATTTTTGTATCAAACTTATTTTATTATTTTTTTTTTATTGATTAAAAGTTTCCCCGCATTTTTTTTATTTATTTTTTTTTTGATTAAAATTGTTTTCCAATTTTTTTATAAATTAAAATGTAACATAAATAACTTTATAAGTAGAAAATAATTTGTTTAGAAATTGAAAAAAAATTATATTTAAAAGAAATATTTCCAATATATTCTCATAACACAAGTTTTTAAAAATATTTTACAAAAAAATAAACAAATTTTAGATAAAAATTATTTTTTTTTATTTTTTTTTTTATTAAAAATTTGTTCAATTTGTTTTATGTACAATTTTTTCCAACTTTTTTGATAAAAATATAACATGAAACAAATTTTTATTCAAAAAAGAAAAATTTTAGAAAATTTATTAGGAAATTTAGAAAATTAAAAAAAAAAATAAAATATTAAACCAAATATTCCCATATACATATGCTCAGAACACAAATTTATAAAAATATGTTACCAAAAAAAATTGTATTTAAAAATTATTTTTTAATTTTTTTTTATTAAAATATAACATAAAAAAACTTTTTATTCTAAAACGAAATTTTTTAGAAAATTAAAAAAATATTTCTAATGTATTCTCATAACACAAATATTTGTATGTACATATGTACATATATACATAAATATTTAATCTAAAAATAGAGAAATTCTATATCTAAATTAAATTAATTACGTTCAAATAAATTTTTTTTAAAAATTTGTTTTTGATTACAAAATTTTTCAAATTCTTTTTTGATTATTTTTTTGTATTCAAAATTTATAAGAAAATTTTTTCGATTTAACATTTTTTTTTTAATTTTTATTTGATTAATTTTATTTAATGTTTAAATTTTTTTCATTTAAAATCTACTTAAAATTTTTTTTTACCCTTAAAAATTAATTGAAAAAGTTAGAAAAAAAATTAGAAATTAAATTTCTGTATTTAATGAACAGGTTTGAATATTTTTTTGTCTACAATGTATTATACTTAAAAAATTAATTTTTCCATTAAAATTTTATTTAGAAATTAACAAAAAAATGTAAAGTAAAAATTAATAGGTTTAAATATTTTTTTCATTAAAAATGTACATTAGATTTTAATTTTTTGAAAAAATTAAAAAATTATTTAAAAAATTAAAAAAAAAACTTAAATATTTGTATTTTAATGAACAATGTTATTACATTTTTTTTTACTAAAAATGTACTTGTTTTTTTTTTAAATTTGGTGCTCTTAAAATTATATTTAAAAATAATTTTTTATCGTTAAAATCTAAAATTAGATTTCCGTATTTTAATAATCAGTGGCCAGATTAGGCATTACATAAAGAAAAAAATATTTTGTGATTTTTAAAATTTGCATAAAAATTTAAAAATATTAAAAATAGTAAATGTAGATTTCAACAAAAAACTTTACAAAAAAGTTCAAAATCCTTAGAAAGCGCGTAAAATTTTTATAACAGTATTTACGTAAATATACCATGTAAGGACATAAAAAAAGTTGTTAAATCAAACACCCTACAACCCACAGCGCAGCAAAATATGTTCTCCACAAAATAAATACTTCATAACGAAAAAGAAACACCGAAAATACCGTTACATAATTCAATGCATTTGGCAGAACGCTGTATGAATTTTTAAACAATGCCGCCGCTGCCATAGTTCAAGCATAGCCTTTATTTACGACCACAAAAATGCACAGGCAGCAGTACAGGCGAGCGGAGGAGAGGTGAGCAAAGCGTGCGTACAAGCAACTTTTGATCCGCTTTTAAATTTCATGACTGTGAAAATCATAAAATTTGAACAGTTTCCGCCTTTGCTTGGTCGGCCAGCCAGCAAACAACAGCCCAGCAAACAAGTGCTAGCCGCAGGCAAGCGGCAGCAGCGGTGGCCTGGCAGCGGAAACGGAAGGGAGACATGGCAAACGGATGTGTTTGGTGAGAAGATTAAAATTTGAGCACTGAAGGAGACAAAAGCCGATCACGCCGAATTGCTTGCTATACGCACAGAAAAGACAGAAGTTAATATGCGGGGATTAAGCTACAACATTATACTTACAACAAAAACAACCACTAACTGGCAAACAACTAACGGCTGTTATCGCAAGAATGGGCGGGCGAGGCAGCGGTTAAGTTATAACAGCTTATGCGGCTTGTAGTTGCGGTTAAATTTGATTGTCTTTTGCATAAGTTTTATCACCGCCATAAATAGTTATGCGCGCGTACGCATTCTTCAAGGAAAATCAGTCGCCTTAGCAGCCATGCAGAGCTTGTAAAATTTAAGCTTTTGTTCTAGCAAAAGCTGTACTTGCGATTTATGTTTATCCGTTATCGCTTTTGCTGCGTAAAAGCATACATTTTGGCGTAATGTAGGAAGAAATTGGGCGAGAAGCAAGCTGTTATTTTAAATAGTATTAAGTTAAGGTTGCTCATACGCAGTGGTGTACTGTGGCTTATAAGTACGAATGTTGAAAATATATTAAAAATATTATGGAAAAAAGGGGAAAATAAGAAAATTTACTGAAAAAAAATTATTAAATATATAAAGAAATTTTTTAAAAACTTAAAAAAAAAAATTTAAGAACTTAAAACGAAATTATTTAAAACAAAAATAAAAAAGACAAGAAAAATATTTTAAAAACTGCTAAAAACTTAAAAATAAAAAAATTTAAATAAATAAAAAAAAATATTATAGAAAATTACAAAAAAAAAAAAATACTTTAACATCATTTTTTTTTTTTTTTTTAACTTAAAAATTTTTTTGCGCTATTTAGTTCTTGGAAATTAAAAAAAAAAATTGTAACAACATTGTTAAAATTCGTAAGTAAAATTATTATTATCAAATAAAAAAAAAATGACTTTTTTTTAATAAGAACATTTAAATAACTTAAAAGAATTGTATTTTGAAACCTGAAAAAAAATAATAGTAAAATATTTATATTTTATATTACAAAACAAAAAAAAAAAAACAACGAAAGTATTTTATTTTACAAAAAAAAAATATTTTGGAAAATTACAAAAAGCTACTTTAAAACTTTTTAAATTTTTGTTTTTAATTTTGTAAACTTTGTAAATATTTTTTTGCAATACTATCTTTTTTAATAAAAAAAAATTAATTTTGTAACAAATTTTTTAAATAATATATTTATAAAATAATAATAATTAAATTTCAGTACTTAAACAAATTTATAAAAAAAAAACTGATAGCATGTTAAACTTAAAAAGAAATTTTAATTAAAAATACAAATTATTTTAAAAATCTAAAAAAAAAACTATTTTAAAAACTAACTTAAAAAACAATTCTTGTGTGAAATTGAAAAAAAAATACAAAATTATGATTTTTTTTTAATTATGCTCAAGTTTAAAAAAAAAATTCTAAATTATTTTAAAAAAATTTCAAAATTATTTTAATTTTGTAGTTATTTCTAATATAGTGTAGAAATTTTTAGTATAGAAAAGAGATACTCATACGCAGTGGTGCTCATATACATGTATACAATATACGCATACATGTATTAAACATATTATTGAATTGCATGCATTGAACACTTTTTGTAAAGTTTGGTAGAAAAATAACTAAAATTTAAACTTCTAAACTACGGAGTTAAAAAATTTGCTTTTTTTTTTTATTTGGTGTGAAAGCTTTTTCTTAAATTTTTTTTAACTGCCTTAATTTAATATTAAATTTTCTTAACATTTGTTTTAATTTGGTTTTTTATTACTTTTTGTTTCCTAATATTTTTTTTTTGCAAAACTTTTATATTTTATAAAATATTTTTTTTTTAACTAATTTGTTGTAGTTGTTGTTGTTTTTTTTTTTTTTTTTTTTTTTTCATTTATGTATCAAAACTCTTAGAAATATTTAAATATAACTACAGCGTACATTTTTTGCTAAGTTCCTTGCACTAGAGGTTACTCATACGCAGCGGCGGTCACAATAAAAACTCATTTTATAGGTGAAAATTTAAATTAACACAATAAATAGCATTATTTATTACTCAAAAAATTTAAGCATGTCCGTATTTTCAACAAAAACATGCAAATATATAGCTTTTTTATACAAAAAAAAATTATCAAAAAAATTAAATTTGCCCCAAAAATCTAATTTGCCTGCAGCCCTGTTTTATCATAACTGCTTTGATTTAATTAGCATTTTCACTGCATTTAATTAGTTAAATTAGCTGAGTTTTATAATTAGTTTTGCGGTTAGTGAACAAATGCCAAAGTATTGTAGGAGAAACAACAAAAAACAAATAAATTCAACAAAACTGCCTAAGAGCTGCTGGACAAACGCAGCTTCATAGTCTCTTTTGTGGCTTTTGTGGCGTTTTTGTAATTTTGTTAAAAAGAAAAATCGCAAAGAATTAATGAGCACATACATACATTGTGGTCAATTATGTGGCTATGGAAGATGGCAGAAAGGGAGAACTGGAAAAATTAATGCAACGAACTGGAAAAGGCCACAAATGAGGGTGTTTGGAGTAATAACAAAATGCGTTGTGGTAGCAATTAATAATTTTTTGTTTACATTAGTAGTGTTGCAAATTTAAAAAAATATTACAAAATTAACAAAAAATATATATTTAAGTCTTAAACTGTTTTCTGATTGAAATAAATTATCTTAAATTGTTTTTCAATATACAAAAGAACAAAAAAAAAAAAATTAAAAAAAAATTAAAAAAAAAAATTTAAAAAAAAAATTAAATATACAAAGAAAAAATATAAAAAAATTATTTAAGAAATAAAAAATTTTTTTTAAAACTATAGTTTTGAAAAAAAAAAATTGAAAAATGAAAAAAGTAATAATTCAACAAAAAAAATTTTAATTAATTTTTCATCGAGATTTTTAGTTACAAATACACAAAAAAAAATACAATAATAAACAAATTATTTGAGAAAATTTTTTTTTTTTTTTTTGAAAAACTATAGTTTTGAAAAAAAATTTTTAAAAATGAAAAAAATAATAATCTAACAAAAAAAAATTGTAATTAATTTTTCAACCAAATTTCCAGTTACTCAAACAGCCAATGCCAAAATTTTCCAAAAAAAAAAATGTTTTTTGCTCTGTGTAAACAACTTCTAATTAAAAACGGAACTCAAAGTAGCCAAACAATATAAATCGCAACCACAAAGCGCGCTTCAAAAGTTGCAAATAAAACTGAAGCGCATACAATATAAAAAAATTCATTAAAAACAAGCCGAAAATAACTAAAAATCACACACACCCATACATACGCACATGGGAAAAAACAGCAATTTCGCTGCTGCCACATTAACTTTTGCGCTCGCAGACGCTGGGGAGCGAGTTGGAATATATTGCAAAATAAATAAGTGCTTTCATTTGAAATTAGCACAAAAGGCATCAAACTGCCAGAGCGGGCGGGCCAAGAGGGGAGTGGGAGAGGAAAAAACAAGTATATTTATATTCATTTGAGTGAGCAACAAGGCGAAAAAACTGGCAACATGCGATATAAAATATAAAAATATTTATGCCTGTGTGTGTGTAAATAAAGGAGGAAACAATAAATAACAAATAAAAAAAAGATAAAAAAAAAAAGATAAAAAAAAAAATATAAATAAAATTTTATGAACTGCCATATTAATATGCATGTATGTGTGCGCTTGCAGCACACTAACTAATTTCCTCAGAGAGTAATATTAAGTGAGCAAAAAAGGAAAGAAGGAAAAAATTATTGTAGCAGGCTTTTCGGCGTTCGCCGATGCGCCAAAGAGTGAGTGCTGATGAATGTGTGTGCGCGCTGTAAGCATATGAAAAAATTCCAAATGGAATGTTTGAATGCAACGCGAAAGCGTAATAAATATAAATGAGTGTAGCTATAAAAGAATAAAAGATTGCCTGCACGTCAGTAAAGAGAGAGGGAGATAGTGAGCGAAGAGTAACAGCAGCAGAAATTGACTGCGATAGCTGACAGCTCAGCGGCTCCAACGATTGATGGAGCGGATGGGAATCAGACATCTCTCATTGATTTTTTTGTTTTTTTTTTTAAGGTGGCAAAGTGCGGATGAGCAACTACAAATAACACACTATCACAATTGGAGAAAACAATATAAATATAATTTTATAAAAAAAAATTAAATTAAAAAAAAATATATATTTTTCAAAAACTAAAAAAAAAAAAAATATTTTTGAAATACAAAAAAAAATATTCAAAAAAATATTTTTGAAAAAAACAAACTAAAAAAAAATAGTTTAGAAAATTTAACTACTTTTGAAAAATACTAATAAAAATAAAAATAAGGTATAAAAAAAAATTTATAAAAAAAAATTATCTGTAAAAAAAAAAAAATAATATTAAAACAAATAAATTTTGAAAAACAAAAGATTTCAAATAAAGGCAATTGCAAATAAAAAAAAAAAATTTGAAAAATAAACTATTTTTGAAAAAAAAAAATTATTTTGAAAAAAGATAAATTAAAAACAAATTATGAAATGAAAATTTATGAAAAATTTAAGAAATAAAAGAAAATATTTTAGAAAAACAAAAAAAAAATATTGAAAACAAATTATTAAAAAAAATATTTTTGAAAAAAACATATTACAAAAATAAAAAAATATCTTCGAAAATTAAACTATTTTTGGAAAATAACAATAAGGTAAAATAAAAAAAATATGTTTGATAAAATAAAGTATTTTTGAAAAAAATAAATTATTTTGAAAAAAGATAAATTAAAAACAAATTATGAAATGAAAAAACAATTTACGAAATAAGAAGAAAATATTTTTGAAAAACAAAAAAAATATTGAAAACAAAATATAAAAAAAAAAATATTTTTGAAAAAAACATATTACAAAAAAAAAGTTTTTTAAAAAAACATATTACAAAAAAAATATCTTCGAAAATTAAACTATTTTTGAAAAACAACAGTAACGTAAAATAAAAAAAAATATTTATGATAAAATAAACTATTTTTGAAAAAAAAAATTAATTTTGAAAAAATAAATATTAAAACAAAAAAATTTTGAAAAAAGAAAAATTAAAAAAAAATATGAAATGAAAAGGAAATGAAAATTTATGTAATAAAAAATGTATGAAATAAAACAAAAATTATAACAATAAAAAATAAAAAAACAAAATTATAACATGATAAAAACAAAAAAAAAATATTTATGAACATTTTATTAAAAAACAAAAAAAAATTAAAATTAATTAAAAAAAATTGTGAAAAAATTAGGAAATAAAGGAAAATTATTTTGAAATAAGCAATCAAAAAAATAAGTTTCAAAAACCCTCCCAAAACAAATCATAGAAACCAACAACAAAATTTATGCTCAAATTATATTCCCAAAACCAATGCGCTCACCTAACAACTTCATCTCTAATAAGGAAAAAAAAAAACAACACAGAAAAGAAAATGCTCATCTCCCTTAATTATCATATAAACTCAGCTAATTAAATTCATAATCGAACACTAGCACATAAAAAGTCATCGAAATTTCGTTCAATATGTGTGTGCGTGCGTGTGTGTGTGTCGCAAGGCGTGTGCATGTTTTTAAAAAGGAGGAACACTAATTTGTTTTTGTTTGTTTGTTTGCAACTAATTCGAAACTACTACTCACTGTAGGGTTGTGGGCGTGTTCCATAGAGCGGCTCTTGTAGCAGCGGTGATCGACCGTTTCCAATCTCCTTAACTGCAATTAAAGAGAGAAGACAGTAGAGTAGAGTAGAGTAGTAGTGGTTGGCATTTACTTGTTGTTGTGGTTGTGGTAGTAGTTTTAGTTGTTGTTGTTTGTTGTTGTGCTAGTGGCAGTGGCAGTGGCAGTGAGTACAAATCACTATTTGCTTATTAATTGTTAAAGTTTTTGTTGTTGTTTTAGTTGTAATTTTGAAAATTGTTCGAAATTATGCGATTGAATGCTCAAGGAAAATAAAAAAAATTGCATTTTAAAAAATGCTGTTGTTTCCATAATTAACTATGTGTGCTTTAATTAACTTGTTTGCTTTAAGTTGTTAATCGTTTGGCTAAGCAACCCTGTACACACACACACACACGCGGCATTTTGTAGAGTTTGGAATTTTCCACTAAATACATAGATGAAGATACCTGAGATACCTTTATGTGTAGTGAGTGAAGTAGGATCTTTAAAAAAAAAAATAAATAATAATAATAATAATTTCAGGAAAATATATAAAAAAAATTAAATAAATAAATTAAAAAAAAACTAAATAAATTAAAAAAAAATAAATAAAAAAAAAATAAATTAATTAATTAAAAAGAAAATTAAATAAATAAATTTAAAAAAATTAAATAAATTAAAAAAAAAAAAAAAATAAATTAAAAAAAATATATGTTAAAAAAAAAATTAATTAAAAAAACTATATACTATGTATATTCAAAACAAATTTAAAAAATTACCAAAAAAATATTAGAATCATTTGATTATTAAACAAAAAGTTAATAAAAAAATTGTAATTTTACATGACAGAGACATTCAGGTTAAAGCATACTTAAACTTTAAAATATTTAAATTTTCCACTTTCTTTTTTTTCACAGGCGATAATTGAACAAAAGTTTAAAAATAAATAAATTTAAAAAAAATATAAAAAGTTACAAAAAAAAATATTTGAAACGCTTGATAATAAAAAAAATTTTAATGCAAATAAAGAAAAAATTAAAACATTTTAAATTAATGAAATAAATAAAAATTAAGAAAAAAATTCAAACAATTTAAAATAAAAAAAAAAGCATTTGAAAATTTTATAAAGCTCAGATTAGGTTGAAATATACTTAAATTTTCTTTTAAAATATGAAAAAAAAAATTAAAATTTTCGTATCAAAAAAAAAATATTTATGAAAATTTTATATATCTGAGATAGTTAAAAGTCTATTAAACTTAAACAAAACTAACTAAACGCATTCATTTCCACTTTCAAACAGTTCGAAAATTGCTTACTATCGGACATTTAAAGCTCCCTCGCTCCGAATTATAACATTTTAAAGGATTTTAGTACTTCACAACTAAGAAATGCTATTGTTTTGCTGACTTAAACAGTAACAAACAATTTAGGAACAATATTTTTATAGACAATAAACCCACATTAAACCCCAAAAGTATGCTTCAAATAACAATTAAGTTTTAAATTCAACATGAATTGTAGTGAAACAGTGAGGTTGAATAACTGAATTACACAACCACAAAATAGATTTCAAGTTCAATTATTTTATTAAATAATTTTATCGTTTTTTTTTAATTTTTTATCGTTTTTATTTAATCGACAATTCAATTATTGCCTGCATTGATCGATAAAATTCTGATATATTTCAATATTTTTTCGTTATGATATAATATTAACGCTGATTTTCGATATTTCGATCATTTATGTTCCATTTACATTTAATGATTACTCTTAATGCTTTTCATTAACGATTGATTCTATGAATATCGATTCTTTGAAAATATTTGATTTATCTGCAAATAAATAATTCCAATCGAAAATTTATATCGTGTCGCTGATTTTCGATTTATCAAATAGTTTTATCGATATATTCCGATTTTTTATCGCTCTTATTTAATCGGCATTAATCGATAATTTTTCGATTTTTAACCATCATAATTTAACTGTTCCATTGATTTGTATTTAATTAAATTATTTTATCCATAACCTTTCGATATATTACGATTTTTTATTGTTCTAACTAAATCGAAAATTAATCGTTTTTTAAGTTTATTTTCTTGTTACTTTTGTGCCTTTTCGATAGTTTACAGAAAATTTTAAAATAGTTTTCAATACTTTTGGTAAACGCTTTCAAAAATATGCGAAACATTTTAATGATAATGCTAGTTATTCCCAACATTTTTATTACGTTCACTAGTTTACCAAAATTTTTATCGATAAAATATTCTAAACACGTCCTGACAGTTAACTGAATAAGTCTAAATTTTTTTAGAGAACTTTTGATTTTCAAATTATAATTCTGTGACCTTAAACATATAATTAAACCCTTAAAACTCGATAATTTATGATTATCGATCTTATCGTTCCGTATTTGTTTATCGATAACTTTTTTTAAACACTTTTAGTAACTTCAAAAACTCTGTTTTTCAGCGTTAACTGTCGATTTTCGCCATTCTATCGTATATCGATTGTCGTTTTTTCGATTAAAATTTGTGTTATCGAATTTTTATTTATGAAAACAAGTAGTCATTTGTATTTTGCGGAAATAATAATCAGATTCTCTGCGTTCGGTTTCGATTATTTTTATTATATCACAATGATAATTTGCTTTACAAATATTTTAGTAAAGAAACTGGTTTATATTGTACAATTTAAATAAATGAATTACGGGTACAAATCTAGTAATCGATTGTAAATTCTTTCGATTAAAATTTGTGATATCGATATTTTTACTTATGAAAAAAGTAGTCGTTTGTATTTTGCGGAAATAATAATCAGATTCCCTGCGTTCAGTTTCGATTTTTTTTTTCACAATGATACTACAAAAATTTTTGCAATGAAAAAGGTTTATTAAATAGCATAGCATATAGAATGCGAATAAAATTAAATTTGAAATATTTTTGCTGTTGCTTTCATATTATCAAACTATTTGTCATACTTTGTTAAGCCGTTGAATATTCGCGCTCAGCTGAACTTTTAAAATATTAAAGATTTGCCGTAAAAAGAATTTATGGATTAATCCAAATGAAACTCAGAAACCCGTGTGAAAAAACGGCCAAACAATTTTGAGCATAAATTACGGCAAATTCAGGTCAACTACATAGGCTATGCATTCTATAGTGTGCAAAAAGGTGAATTAATTAGAATTTATTTGCCAGCGGCAACGTCATTTAAATGCGCGCAAGCGTGTGGCAATGAAGTGGCTTGTCGCCGGTCACCATATGAAAGCCAAAGCGCGCATATGTGCATTGCATTCAACTAACGTGGCAACAACAAGTGATCTACAAGGCAGGTGAACTGACTGAGTGACATTCGCACGGTCACTTGGTTGACCAGTCGAGCAGTCACAACGCACAGCTGGCCGTGCAAGTCCATTTCAGCGTGCTGCAGCTGCAGCACAAAAAAACGATTCAAACGCGCGTTATGTGAGTCAAGGTTGGCTAAAACAAGCAACAACTACTATAAAAGGTTGTATGAAAAAGTTGAAAAAAATTACAAAAAATATATGTATATAAAAAAATTTATATACATATATCAAAAAATATATATAAAAAGGAAATTAAAAATAAATTAATTTAATTTATAGAAAAATATATAAAAATTAAAAAAAAATATATAATATTTAAAAAAAAATTTTATAAAATTAAAAAAAAAATATATAAAAATTAAAAAAAAAAAAATTAACAAAAAAAGAATTAAGCAATTAAACAAAATATTTTCTTGAAATAAAAATATGCGAAATATTGTGTAATTTGTATAAATGTCTAATTGCAATAACAGTTATATACCCGAAAAGCCTGCCCAAAAAGCCTAACTGAAAATGCCCATTCAACATAATTAACTTGAAAATACTGCCATTTTGGTTTTACAAATTTATTTTCGCAACTTTTTTCCAACTGCCTGCCTAACCGGTTAGGGGACCTCGCCAAATACCCGAGCACATATAAAAATGTATAGTATGTGAAAAAAGTGCTGCGCATGCTTGGCCTTTGACAGCGATTGCACAAAACCCACAAACTCTATGACTATAATGCATTTCGCAGCAGTTCTAACAACAGCAACAACAACTGCAATTAAACGTGTATTGCCATTTTTGTATGCACAATTCGTTTGACCGCTTTTGAATGTAATGTTGTCAATTGCAAATGTAGTTTAGGAGAAGAAACACTACGAAGCTTATTTGTATGTTCTGGCGCTGTGGTGCAACAACACTTCAAATGTTCGCTTCATAAATATTTATTGCCATTTTTATAGTTTTCAATTCCAAATATAGCACGAAAGCGCTGTTTATGGCTCGCAATCGAGATTCGAAGTAGAAAATTTTTGTGATAATTTTGTTGTATGACGCTAGTTAACTTTAATGCGCTGCTTTAAGATGATTGCGTAAATGGTGGGTACAAAATTAATTTAAAAGTTACAAAAAAAACAATCGAAAACATTAAGAAAAAAATCGTTCAACTTAAAATATTTGTTTTAGCTTTTCGCGATATTTTTTGTTGTTGTAGCTAAAAAAAAACGAAAAATGAAATAAATCGGTAATTTAAAAAATCGATAATTTAAAAACCCGATAATTTACAAAATCGATCATTTAAAAAATTGATAATTTAAAAAAATTGATTTGAAAATTTTATAAAAATCGATAAACGCATATTATTCAGACTTGAAAAAAAATATCGATAAAAATTGTAGAAGTTACAGAAATCGATAATCAAAAAAACTGGTTTTGAAAGTTTGAGAAAATTTTCTCGATTGTCTGAAAAAGTATAAAAAATAAATCGATAATTTAAAAAATCGATAATATAAAAATCGTTTTCAAAATTTTAGAAATATTTTTCGATAAAAAAAAACTAAATATTTAATTAAACATTTATTTTTAGCTTTCAGTGATATTTTTTGTTGTTTTAGCTGAAAAAAATTCTAACAATTAGAAAAAATCGATAAACTTAAATTACTTTAACTTGAAAAAAATTTAGCGAAAAAAATTACACTAAACCTTTATTATTTGCTTTCAGCGAAAGTTTTTTGTTAGAGTGGCAAAAAAAAAATTGAAATTAAAAAAATCGATAGACTAAAAACAATCGATAAATAAAAAAAAACCTCTATCAAATAATCACAATTTTTTTTTTATTTTTTGATCCATACTCCCAGTTTCCGGCGTTATTATCATTTTTGTTACTCGATTGAGCTAAATCGATAAGTTTTATACAAAACTTATTTGATAACTATATATTCGATAATTTTCACTTAAATATTTTATTTCTGCTTGAACCAATTATTTAAATATTGAAATTTAGTAAAAGCGATATCATTTGTATACCATTTTATCATTCATCATATTTTATTGATTACTTTTAAGCTTTTCATTATCGATTGATTCGATAATAGTCGATTCTTTGAAGATATTTGAAATATCTTAAAACTAATAATTCCAATCGAAAATCGATAGTTTTTAAGTTTTAGTTTTTTTTATTATTAAACCGAAATAATTATAATCGATAACTTCTAATCGATATATCCAATTACCGATTTTTACTTTCTAAAGTAAAAATATTTATTTTTCCTTTAATATGTTTCCAAATTATTTAAGCCATTTTATTTTTTAAAATTTCACCTCATTTTCGCTCCAAAAAATTTTGTTTTGAAAATAATCAATACTAAAACAAATCGATAATTTTATACATATTTTTTTTATTTATTTTTGTGAAATTTATTGTGAGTGTGGTATTCTTCAATAATTTGCTTTCGTCCATTCGCTCAAAATATGATGTTTTGAAATAAACCATATTTTTTCAATAATTTTTCTATGGTTTCAAAAATTGATATTTTCGAAAAAATTTCGAACATACATTTTTCGAATTCGAAAACATCGATACTTTTAGTTTCTATTTCTTTCGATTTTTTTTGTAAATGTAATGTGAGTGTGTCTTGTTTCAATAATTTCCTTTCATGCGCTCAAATCGATAGTTTAGAAATAAACGATATCTAAAAGAAAATCGACAATATTTTTTCGATTATTTTGCGAAATTTATTGTATGTGTTTTTTCAACAACTTTTTTATGAGTACAAAAATTTATACTTTCGAAAAAATCAATATTCGAAAAAATATTCGATAAAAAAACCATACTTTACTTTTCTATTTTATCGATTTTTAATGAAATCTAATTTGAGTGTGTCTTGTTTCAATAATTTCATTCGTTCAAAAAATCATATTTTCGAAATAATCGATATTCTAAAAAAATCGATATTCTAAAAAAATCGATATTATTTGCTACATTTTTTAAATTTTATTTTGTGAAATTTAAGAGTTTATTTGCAATATTTGCACGTAATCATTCGCTCTGAAGACATTTTGTTGAATTACTGAGAAAATTGACCATATAGAAAAGGATGCGGCTTGCTCCATACAGTTTATCGGTTTTCATAAGTGTGTTTTAAAAATTGATAATGAAAGGTGCTGCTAGCAAAGCAAAAGCTGCTGGGTGGTTCTTTTGTAATCAGGCTCCGCTCAATACTATAAACGACTAACAACTGATTATTCATTTACATACTTTTAGGCGCAATACCTTTCCCTAACCCTTGAGAATAATATTTTTACTAAAACAAAGTAATAAATAATAAATATGTATAACAGTATAACACATAAACATAAAAAATGTATTTTTTATTCCCATCAGCACCAAATATATGCGAGCAGGGAGTCTTTTCTGGCGCTTTAGCTTCATGTTACACACACACACACACACATCCACTTAAATACAATATACATAAATGTACATATATACGAAAATAATACCTGCAACAATTGCACAAGACGGACGATCCACGGTCCGCAGCGCCGCACACAATCCTCGAAACAGTTGGCAACGCCGTCGGCTGCTACTGGCCACACACATACACACCACCATTGCGCACTTGCCGTTTGTGCCACCACACGCGCTCTGCTACTACTCATACATATACTACTACTACTACCACTACTACTACAAAACAAACGCCAGTGTTGCGCTTAACGCTTTTTTATCAAACGCAATTCCTAGCAGCTACAACAACAAAAAGTAGTAAAATTAAACAAATTTGCTTTAATTTTGATTTTGAAAATTTGCAAAAAATTCAAAAACATTTCAAGTACTTGCAAGCACACGTTTTTGTTTACTGAGATATCGTCGTACTGTTGTTGTATTTTTTCATGCCATGGTTGCCATATCTTTGCGGTTGGGTTGGTTTTGTTGTTACCATGGCATATTCGTTTCATATCCTCAAAGCGTTCTTGCTCGGCCAGGAATTTTTTGGCATAAACCGCTTAGTTTTGGTTTTCGGTTTGAAATTTGCGCCACTTTTAGGGTTTCTACTGCTATTTTTGCTTTGCTAATTTTTGCTCCATTTTTTGCAAGACTCTTCTAGCAATGCTTTCAGTACGTTTTCGCTACCACGCCACTCATGGCAAGAAAAATGGCAAGCTAGCAGAAGTTATAATTTTCAAAATAGTAGTAAATATAGTAGTAGTAGTAGTAGTAATGGTAGTAGAATTAGTAGTAGCTTTAGAGTTGTCTGTTAAATGGGCGGCGGCTGGCGGTTGCTGCTCTTGCGGAAGTCGTTCATTGCTGTTATTGCCGGCTGTGCTCTTTGTTGTTGTCATCGTCAACGCCGCCATCGTCGTCGTCGCTAACCCTGCACACAGACAAACAATCGAGAATTTGCATTTTTGAGTTTGAAAACATTTTTTTTTTACTTTCAATTTTTTGTTGTTATTTTGTTTTTGTTTCTAATTTTTGCTTTGCTTTGTTTTGAGGAAATTTTGAGTTTCGAAAATATTTTTTGGAAAATTTTGAGTTTGGAATTTTTTTTTTGAAAATTTTTTCTTGTTTATTTTGTGCAAAATTGGCTTAATTTTCATTGTAATTTCGTTTGCAAAATTTTTGTTTGCTGTTTGTTTCTGCTTGGTTTTAGTTTTGTTATTGGTTTTTGTTTGAGAAAGATATAGAGATTTTTTTATAATACAAATATTTTTTTTTATTTATTTTGAATGCTGCATGTTAAGAATTTTGTGGTGAAAGGCACTTGAGAGAGAGAGTTGACTTTTGGCTTGTCTGCTTGTTTGGTAGGTTGGTTGGTTGTTGGTTGGTGGGGGTGCTGATACTGGCTTTTTTGCTTTTTTTTTGACAAATTTTCAATAACATTTTTTGGGATTGTTTTTTTCTGGTAACCTTAGAAAAATTAAAAATTCGTTGTACTTGTTGTTGCTGTGCTTTTTTGTTGTTTTGAAATTGAATGTTTTTGAATTTTTTGAAAATTTCTCTGTTTTTGCTTGCAAATAGTAATAAAATCTAAATACACTGTTGTTAATTTTCATAAAAATTTCTCGGCAAAAGTTATGATGTGCATATATATAGGCTTAAAATATATGTTGTTGTAGCTAAAACTGTTATTTTCTGTTATTTTTGTAACATATGCTCTGGTAAATGGTTATTTTTCAGAGTATGTGTGAGGCGAAAAGCTCCAAATATGTCAAAAATATGTCTGAATTGTGTGGTATATTTTCGAGCAATTATTATTATACTAATATAACGGTGCTTGGAAAATGTTAGCACATAGTAAAATCTCAATATTGCTAGTAAAACGTGTAGTTGGTGCAGTTTGGCCGTGTGTCGCTGCTGCAGTACGCATTTTAAACGCTTTGTGGTTGCTATTTTTGTTGTTGTTGTTACACTTTGACTTGTGCATATGTTTGTGTTGTTGTTACTTGTAGTATTCGTAAATTATTTGCATGTGTTGTTATTGTTTTTGCGGTTTCGAAGCGCAATGAGCGCTGAAAGCTCATCTAAAAATGCCACATCCCCGCCTTTCAAGCACATTTTACGACACTTCCTTCTTGGATTTTTTGATAATTTTTTTTTGTGTTGGTGTAGCTAGATATCTTAGCTAACGTTTGTGTTTATTAAAAGTTTTTAAATCAAATTATTTTTTATGTTAGCAACATTGTTTATTTGGTTACGTGCGTAGTGCGTTCGCATTGTTTCATTGTTGAGTGTGCAATTCTCATGTGTGTTTTTGTTGTTAAAACTACAAAATGTTTGTTGTTTTAAGTTGTGGGTTTACATTTTAGTACTAATTTGTTGTTGTAGTTTTTCTTTGCGCTTTTCTGTGTGTTTGGTGTTAGTGTTCTAAGGGTTCTAATGAAATTTGAAACCTAATCGCTTAACTACGCGCACTTGCTGTTGTTGTTTGTTTTTTTTTTGTTGTATTTCATGTGTTTTCGTGACGGTTTTGTGCTTTGCTACGACAAAACAGACAGAACAAAACTCAACTTTTGGTAATTTTCCTGCCTCTTGCGACCTATCTTCGGCGCATTCGTATACTCAATGAAATTTTTGTAAAAATATTATGCCAAATTTCAACAAAAATTGTACGTTTTAGTGCTTTGCTTGCAGACAACACATCCAGTAACTACACATCCGGTAACTGTGCTCCAGCACCTGCTCAGTCAACCCCCACGACACCTTCTACACAAGCCAATGTAATTTATTAGAGTTTTCCAAATTTTGTTTGTCCGCAATACTTGGCGGCTTTTGGGTTTATATTTTTTTGGGTTGCTTTGTTTTTATTGTTGTTGTAGTTTGATTGTTATTTGATTGTAGTTTGCTTGTTGGCTTGATTGTTAATGTTTGTTTGATTGTTTTCTGGTTTCGGTAAGTGCTTTATATGTGACCTCGCTCTTTCAGCTTCACTTCCTCCTCCTCCTCTCTGTTTCTCTCTATGAAATTTCAACTGTGTTTTTGCATCCTTTATGGAATCTGTCGCAACTTCTTAGTTTTGTGCTTGTTTTTGATTGTTATTTGCTATGGCTTACGAGTTGTTGTTGTTTGTTTGTTTTTGCTGTACATTTATTGGTTTGTTGTTAAAAATATTGTTTGCTGTTGTTGTTATTATTTTGTTTCAGCTGCTTGTTCTAATTTGCTTTCTGCTTTTGTTGTGAAATTTTGCTGTTTTTTCTTTGTTTTTGTTTTTTGACTTTGATTTTTTTGTTTTGTTTTTTTTGGTTGGTTGTTAGCATGAACTTGAAAGTTTTTACAGTTAACTTTATGAGTGCTCGAGAGTTTGGTGGCACATCGGCAAGCTGGTGGTGGCGCTGTGGGTGTTTTTGGTGTTAGCTTGGGTTTGTATAATTTATGTACCTACCTGTATTTTGGGTTAAGTCCACGTTGTTGTACTTGTTGTTGTTGTGCTTGTTGTATTTTTTGTTAATCATATATTTTGTAGAACTCTTTTGTGTTACAATACAATAAATATATATATAAATATATACAAATCATATAAATAAGCTTGGCAAGTGTTGTGTTATCGAAAGGTTCGTTAAAAATCGCAAATTCTGTGTGTGAAGCAAGAAAGCGTTAACTGTAATAATGCCCGATTTACACTAAGTCAATTTAATGTATAATGCCTGAGTTACACTATGACATTCTAGTGAAAGATCTGCATAAATATAGCCAGTGTTTTTTTGTATTAAAAATAAAAATTAAATTTTTTCTAACGGTAAACGAAAAGTTGTGTTATATACTGCCCAAAGAAAGAAATAAAAAATTTTCTGGATAAATTTAATAAATATATTAACAACTAATTCGCCTAAATCAAGTTGCCGAACACACCTTTTTCAAGCATATATTCTGAAATCAAAGTTTTTTTTATCAAATACAAAGAAGACAAAGAGCCTTCGAATGTTCTCATAACTATCAACAATTGTTGGGTGCTCAAAGATCTCTAAAATCAATGCAATTTCAAGATAGAGTCTCTCTTAGTATAATACAATCTATAATTTCAAAAATGTCAAGAACTGTTATGACCTCAAGAAAACCTAAAATCGATGCAATTTCTAGACCAAATCCTTCTGCAAAACAACATAGTCTATAACTCCAAAAATGTCAAGTATTCTGGACTGAACTTTTCTGCAAAACAACCTATGTATAATTCCAAAACGACTAAGAATTGTTAGGACCCAAAAAAAAACTAAAAAATCAATACGAATTCTAGACAAAGTCTTTCTATAAAATATCGTCACCTAAAATGCAAAAAATTGTAACATCAAAAACAAATACAAAATCGATATCAAATATAATAACCAATATATAACCATTTTATAACCAAAACACAAGTTTTGTTTCAATATGAATATACAATATATAACCAATATGGTTATCAAATATATAACCATTTTATAACAAAACTCAAATTTTGTTTCAATATGAGTGGTTTCTATTACGTCGGTTTTGCTTCGCCTGTAAATTTAAGACTAGTGATGTTACGTTACTCTGCATTTTAGATGACGATAAAATCTCTTATTGTATAAACAAAGCCCAACTATTTCTCTCAGTTAGAAATAAGATACTTCAGAAATTTTAGAAATCATAACAAACATGTTATACGTACTCAAGAACCCTCAAAAACTCAAAGAACAAGCATGCGATTTCCAGTTCAAAAATTATAAAAACAGTTATTTGAAGAAACCTCTATGGCCTGAAAGTTTTAAAAATTAAAGTAAGGAATATTTTATACTAAAACATGCAGCTCTGTGCACTTTTTGAACCAATAGAAGTTCTCAAATCAAAGCCGACATCATTGCGAAAATCCATACAAACTACAAACAAGCTCACCTAGAATATATCTGATACACTGGACTAGTATACATATAGTATAATAAGCAAGTTTGTTTTTAAGAAAGTCGATCCAAAAATCCATGAAAAATAGTAAAAGTAAAGTAAAGAAAAATGTAGGCTAAAAACTACAGCTCGCAGCGCTCTTTGAACTGAGAGAAGGTATTCCAGCCATAGAAGTTCTCAAATAAAAGCCGACTTCATTCTAAAAATGCATACCAACTAGTAAGAGGCCAATATCAAAATCAGCCAGCATTTTATGATGATCTTGTACACCTAATAAGCAAGTGTGTTTCCAGGAAAGTCGATCAATATTATTCAAATGGACTCAAATATTTACTGGATCAAAAGATTGTGTTCCAGAGAGTCGATTTATATACAGCGAATGGACCCGAAAAGTTATTCCTTTAAGAAACATCAAAAGATAGTGTTCCACAAAGTCGATTTATATACTGCGAATGGACCCGAAAAGTTTTCCCACCAAGAAGCGGTCTTCCAGAAGGAACTTTTATGAATGTTCCATGACGCTATAACAACTACACTACTAAGAATTGTCAAAGATCGATCTTTACTTTACAAGAAACTAGCTGTCAAAAATCTCCTTAAGTTTTCATCAATTATCACACTTCCTGTGTATTTGCATTCTACTATTAATACTCCAAGAGTAATGGAAATATTATAGTGCAGAAGTTTATAAACTGGGCATAATATTTTTCAGCCACAACTTCATGCTTTGACATCAAGAAAATACCAACAGGTATAAAAAATCTCGGGACTTAGTTCAGGACTTTTAGACAGCTAAGTAAATTTAGCTTAACTTGAACCTTTAAAGCTTTTAATAAATTTTAGGAATAACGAAAAAAGGTTTTTATGAAGTTATGAGCCCTTTCTGGGTCGTATAATCTCCAATCCATAGCTCTAGGTATGTAGTTATATGGCCCGAATGGAAGTCTTATGTTCTATTCTACTACACTTAGAAGCACACTTTCCGACACAAAGCCAACGTAAGATTGCTAGAAATGTTTAAATCCACTGATTTTGTAGATCTACATGGACTCAGTAACCGATGAGGATGCTTCTACTACAGAAGATTTAATACATCTTTTGTACATCTTTATAGACCCAGTAGCCGACGAAGAGGGTTTTAATACCGAAAATTGAATATGTTGAATATTCCTATTGGGAGTGCCATGCAAAGTCCAGCGATAAATTTCAACTATTAGTCGCTTTCTACACTGGGCTCCGCAGGCTCATGAAGCACCTGTCCAAAATGTACATGACTTTTTGTGAAAACTGTCGGGTTTTACAACATGAACTCCTAAGCACCTGATTCTAGTTTGCACAGCAATCTATAGACGCAGGCTTAAGGCCTTTGGATCCTCGTATCTGGATATGGGTCACATCTCTTCAATACCGCTCAGCAAGTTCCTGGAATTTATCAGAGTGCTGGGCTTTTGTATGTGTCTATATGGGATTGAGAGAAGAGCACAATAAACCTTAGTTTGAAGAGTAAATCTCAATTATATTCTACTCTAGTGAAATAAGTTCAGAGAGAGAGCGAGAGAGAGAGAATAACATTTGGCGTGTTCAACTCTAGTGATAATAATGAGACCAGAGAGAGAGAAGAGAGAGAGAGAGAGTAATATGTGGCTCCCTGCGTTAATTATGTAGAAATTGGAAGCTGGAAGAAACTTTGAAGATTTTTCAGGGTAGCTTAATAGGGTATAGAGAGCAAAGGGTATAAAACCAACAATTCTCATAAGACATAAACGCTTCTAGTATCAAAACTGCTTGAACATAATGGAATTGGTAGACTAAATAGTTACTAAATGTAAATAAATACCACAATATTTACAGAAACAATAAATTCTGGCCTCCCACCCACAAACCACTACCTTCTACATAACCACAAATGTACGCAAGTTCGGTGCGCTGATGGATTGCTGTCAGAAATAAAATAAATGAAGCATGAGCAACTTGGAAATGCTTGGCACTAACCAAACAACAACAAAGTTGGTGGTATTACACGAGCTTTACACCTATTCAATGCTTCGCACGTGGAACACACGCACGTGAAACTCACACACACACACACACACACACACACACATAGAAAGGTATATTCACTCGATGGCATAGTCATCATCATTGTGGGCACTTTTGGTAATGCAACAAAGGAAAATATTTATTTATTTATTTATTTATACATTCTAACGCTGGCCAACATTAGTGGCAATAAAATTTCCGCAAATAAAAGCGAATATCAACGAAATGTAAGCGGAAGGGCAAAAAGAAGAAGATGAAGGAGAAATAAGCGGAAATGACAGCGAAGCATAGTCAAAGGGGAGCAGAAGCGAGGAAAGGGGCGCTAAGGAGCTAGAAAATGGGTGGCTTTGGGTTTATAACTTCAAGTAGCTGAGTGTATGTATAAATGTGTGGCAATGTAGGCTTGTATGTGTGTGCGACTAAGCACTTGTGGTTGTGCTAAGATGTGAGGGTGAGAAATATTTGTGTGGGAAAAGCGCTTGAGCAAAATATTTGTGGAAAAGAAGCTAGCCCAAACTGCAAGCTTGAAATAATGGAAAAAGGAAATGCGCTCATATATGCATTAGTGTGTGTGTGCTCGTAAGTGATATAGCCATAGTTAACAGCTGCAGCGTCGAGGGAGCTGAAGTGTCCACTAAAGCTTAAGTTGGCATGTAGCAACAATGGGTGACAAAAATAAATGTTGATTTTGCCACAAACAAGCGCATATACACACACAAAAATAAGAAGACGTTAACTGTGGTTGCATCGAAGCAAGTATACCCTTCACACGTACATTTTTTTAAAGCATAAAAGCGTATAAAAAGACTTTTAACACAATTTTGATCGATCAGTTTATATGGCAGCTATACGCTATAGTGATCCGATCTGAACGATTTCCTAGGGACCTGTAGCGCTGCCTTAAAAAATTATCTGTGCAAAATTTCGCGAAGATAGCTCGCCAAATAAAAAAGTTTTCCATATAAGAACTGTATTTTGAACGGTCAGCTTGTATGGCAGCCATACGTTATAGTGGTCCGATCTGAAAAATATATTTGGAGAATGTAGCGTTGCTATAGATAATATTCCAAACCAAATTTGGTGAAGATATCTTGTCAAATAAAAAAGTTTTCCGTACAAGGACTCGTTTTCGATCAGTCAGTTTGTATGGCAGTTATATGCTATAGTGGTCGGATATTATCGGTTCCTACAAAGAAGCAGCTTCTTGGCGAGAAAAAAAAGTTTTCAAAATTTCAGATCGATATCTCAAAAACTGAGGGACTAGTTCACATGTATAAAAACGGCAAGACATGCACCGAAGTTTTCTTCAAAACGCCGCACACCTAACGAACTCTGTTCGGGGCATAAAAATCGACAATAAAAAGCAAATGGAAAAGTACAAGCAATTTAAACAAAATCGGATGAATTGTAATGGGAAAAAGGAAATGCAATGAAGGAAAGCGTAGATAGCTGCAGGAATAAATTTTATAAAGACACGTATACACACATATATATACATACACACATTCATACATATGTATACATTCTCATTTAATGCGCACGAAACTCATATACAAAGCGCTTTAAGCGCACAGAAGCGGTTTGGCAGATTTTGGCCGGTCGGTCAGTAGGGTCAATCGACCAAACAGTAGGTAAAACAAAATTGCAAAACGTTTACCGTTTGTGGATGCCATTGGCAGGAAATGACAATACACACGCAAAATCTTAAGCGCATAAGAGCAAAGGAGCTATGATAGAGCTTGCAGGGGTCGTCAGAGATAAAGCATAGAAGCAATAACGAGCGATTACGTATGTAGATATGTGCATATGTGTGTATATGCTTTTATTTTATTAAGCTAAGATGCTTCTAAGCAAATTGAAACGATAAAATGTACACAGCATGCGTAAAAAGAAAATTTAGGTAAGTCTTTTTGGTAAGAGTTTCGACCACACAATTAAACCAGCCCGCGAGTAAGCAATATTGGACCAGTTACAAATTTTGCTACACTTTATTTTTTACAAAATGATTAATAAAAGCCGATTTTAATATAATATTATTAACTGGTCCGATAGTCACTAGTACTAGTCTAGTTGTAAAAGCCGCTATGAGAATTTTTCGAAATTATTAAGCTAAACACATTGTACAACCATAATTCGTTATTTAATTTAATATAATACTAAACTGGTCCTAAAGTAACTAGTAACTAGTTATAACTATAAAAAAATTTTGAAAATGAAACAATGATAATCAATACAGAAATTGGTTAAAATCGAAATTTTTTTTTGGTATTTTCTTTGTGACTAGTTTATGACTAGTTGGTAACTAGTTAATAACTAGTTTGTAATTTTTAGTATGAACTTCTCTACATTAAAAAATTAGCAAACGAAATCATGCAAAGAACTGTACAAAGTGGTCCTAAAGGTACTAGTGAACTACTAATCAATAATGAAGTGCTCTGAAGCTATTCATTCCAGATTTTACATACTGTATACATACATACACACATATTTATGTATCTGGAAGCAACATAAAGTATATACTTATCGTATGCTATATATACATATTCATTATAGTAGACAGAGCTTAAGCACACAATCATTTCTATAATTCAATTTCGCTCTTGCTTATGAAATTGTCCCCAGAGTGAGTTCTCAACAAAGACTGTCCAGTGCGTATTGCGTTGCCAACGTCAAGGAATTCTGATACGCCCTGGGAGCAGCAACTCCTTATGCGTCGTTCAGATATGTGAGCATGTGTGCTCGAGTAATTGCGTATGAGGCTTGAATTCTGCAATACAATTACAGTTAAGAGCTGGAAGCAATTGCAATTTATTTATGCGACAACTGATGAACATTCAGAGCAGAAGAAATACTCGGCACAAAAGCATCTTAAATTTGTGTTAAATTTCGTTTAAATCGAATAAAATTTGGCGAAGGTTGTGAAATGTTTCTGCAGAGCCTTTGTTTTTGGTCCAGAAGTGCAGTTATGGTTGACTGGCGACTGTGGATTTTATAGCCGCTCTCTTGGCAAGTCAAATGCATAGAGGTAAGCATGGTGATTGGAGCAGCTAAGCTACCAACTGAAACATTTTATAAGACGGATCCATATGAAGTCTACACTTACCCAATTTTAGCATCTCGGAAACAGCAATGAAATCCCAGAAACTTTTCGAAATCCGACATTGGATCGAGCTGAGGCTTGGTAAAGAAACGGAATCGGGTAGGTATCGTCTATCCCCAAGATATTTTATAAGACGAAGTCCGACACTGGATAGAGCCGAGACTTGGTAAAGACAGATTCCGGTCTAGTATCGTCTAACCCCAAGATATTTTATAATCCGGGACCATATGAAGTCTACCCAGTAGCAGTGAAATCCCAGAAACTTTTCGGAATCCGACATTGGATCGAACTGAGGCTTGGTAAAGAAACGGAATCGGGTAGGTATCGTCTATCCCCAAGATATTTTATAAGCCGGGGCCATATGAAGTCCACAACTACCCAATTTTAACATTCCAGTAAAAGTAAAACATGAGAAACCTCTCAAAATACAACAACGGATCTAGCTTAGGCGTGATAAAGCAACAGATTTCGATCTAGTATCGTCTATCCCCAAGATATTTTATAAGCCGAAATCCGACACTGGATCGAGCAGAGACTTGGTAAAGCAACAGATTTCGGTCTAGTATCGTCTATCCCCTAGATATTTTATAAGCCGACACGGGACCATATGAAGTTTATAGTTAAACAGAGATCACCTAAAACAAGGCTTTAACATGACATCCCAGTTGAAAAAACAGGAATCCGATAGTGGAAAGAGCTCAAACTTGGCAAGCAAAAGCTTTCGGTCGGTCTAAGGTCCTCTGCTAGCGAGTCCGAAGTCCAAAAAGTTTAACTGTGTTAGGTAATCTGACCCACTCCAAGCTTACGCGGTACAGATATTTTATAATATAGAACCTTTGCGACCATTTTATCTATTGGATGGACTCGGTTTTCTGCGCTCATCGTCAGCCAAAATGCTTCGGCTTGAAAAGACGACTTCAGGCTGCCAATTTTTCTTTTGGGTGGTTTCCTGTTGTGAGATGGTTCAAAAATAACCTTACAACTAGTGAGGATGATTTGGCAGATATTGCATACTTATATCTCTTATATTGGACGTGGTCTTCAGTGAAAGCTTAGTATCAGACAAAAATTTTAAGGCTTAGAGGGAGACAAGACCCCTGGATGTGAAAGGTTTTTGAGTATCGCTATTACTGATGATCCAAACAATACAATGCTGCTAGAGACGTAGCTCCGGTTGACATAGTCAGATGTATCTGCTAATACTGAGTTCCGTTCCACGACTCAAATGAAAGAATACCAGTAAGTAGTCATGAGAAATAATGGCTGCTTGGAGTATGAAACTTTGAGAGGCGCTACTCATGATCCTCTTAATACGGAAATCTTACTAGATATCAAATATGAGAATTCCAGTGAATTAGTGTGTAATTTTGGTACTTTTTCGAAACTTTCCGCAGATTTTTCCATTTAATTGGCTTATTTCTAAATGGGTGATTTTAATTACTGACAGTTTGGATAAAAAAAAGGCGAAGCTGGAAGCCTAAAACTAGAATTTGTTCAAACGTTTTTGGAATCTTATAAATATGTTGCGAGGTTTTGGAAAGCTTAATCAGTCTTCGTCCACTAAAAAAAATATGAATTTCCGTGCCCGATCATTCAACAGGCGCACAGTTACCAATGCACTCACTCAACACCTTTCACCACATCAAAAAAAGAGAAATTTCAGCGCATTTGCAACCTCGAAAGGTGGAATCCACCAACCGCCTACCGCTACAAATCTCACTATTCAGCTGTGAAAATCCCGCTATTCATTACGCCAGCGTCCTTTCGCGTCTAGTCAATTAAGAGCGTACAAATTAAACCGTTAGTGGCTAATAAAGACAAGTTTTGCTTTCGTTTCCCCGCAACTAACCGCCAGCTACAGCACATTCTCGATTCTATTCAAAAGATTTGAAAAGGAGAATGTCACAAACAGACTAAAAGAGCAAAAAGTGACGCTGAAAATTTTCGTGAATTAGCCAACGAGCGCCACAAGGACACATTCATGCGCCGTCCAACCGCTGTAGCGCGTCTAATTCGTTTAATACGCTTTATTCATTAGAATAGCGGAATTTTTAATTTACCAAAGCGCTGCCCAAACTCTACAGCGCGCTAGCATGCCAACGCCGCGCGACACATCTGGCAACGCTCTCAGGCATATGCAACGTCATTTCATTCCATTTCATTTCGTTTTAACTGACAGTAACGGCTTGAAAGGCACGCCGCAGGGACGTGTGCGTGGGGAG
>CM050325.1:86077119-86140989 GCA_027475135.1 Bactrocera correcta
GTTTTCACCTTCGACTTGCTCAAGCGAGCTTTTTTGGGGCGGGGGCGCGTGTAGACAACAGTTGTGAGCTTTGGCGTTTGGTTTCCGGGTCGCATTGGAAAACCCATCTCATCGTTTGTAATAACTCGATCAAGCAGCATGGGATCGTTTTCCACTTGTTCTAAGCAGTCTTCTGCGACGGTCATTCGATGCTGCTTTTAATTACGTTTTTCCATTTTCGTGACGAGCACTACAAACACACGTCTACTCAACTTGACGCAGTGGCCGAACAAAACAAGCTAGAGCGATGGTACATATATCAATGGAGAGGGGAGGGATGCCGGAAAAAGAGAAAGGGAATTTCAAGGTCACAATAAAGTCATTCTCATTACTTAATTGTCAAAACTCGTACATGTCTGAGAATAAATGTTCTAGGACTGTATATATTTTGCATGCAAGGACTCCTCATATAACACTAATATTTGTCGTTGGTTGGTCCGACTCTATCGAAATAGCTTGCCGAGTGTTATCTGTTTCAAGCTTCTATGAATTATTTCTGATGCGTACATAAAATAATTTCATACGCTGTTCCCTAATATTGATTGTATCCGAAATGTGGAAATTGAAGGACGCACTCGTAAAAAGAGCTCTGTCTGTGAAATACCGTTCGTACACTCCAGCAAAGAGTGACTTTTCGAAAACTAAAAAACAAAGAGCTTTCGTCAGCTAAGCTGATTTTGACTGAAGCACGGTAATCATAAATTTAGAGCTAACGTTTCTTAAAGGGTCCCACTATACTTGCTTTACATCCAAAATATGCGCTGGGTTGTTCATCGTGCCTGCCTGTATTTGTCAGCACATATTTTTATTACCGTTGGGTTGCTTGTGGCTCAGCATAACTGAATATTCACTTTTGTGCTGCATTGTACCAACTTTGTCGGCACGCAGAGATTTTGGCGAAATTGTTGCGGTGCGAGCGACTTTATTGCAGTCAAGACGGCAGCTGCTCAACACGCTCCTTTTTGCTATGTAACATTTTTATTTTATTTTTATTATTATCTTTTCTGTTATTTGTGTTGTGTTCACTATGTTTATCTCTTCCGGCTCCAGTCTGGCATGACCTTGGCAGTTGTTTAATGGTTTTTTAGGCGAAAACTGAAGCACACGTTACTTTGAGCTTTTTAGTACTCCTCTTCAGCAAGGAAGTAAAAATAAATCGTATTTGTATTTGAATAAAAAGTAGTTTTTTTCAGAGTTGAAAATTGATATTATGATTGGAGATTTGCATTTATTTGTCGAAAAAGCTGAAATGTTCTTTGTTTCACAGGACACTGAACAGAAAAGGCTCCACATAAAATAGAAAGTGGTACAGAAAGACGAAGTACATAAGTTCTTTCAGCAATGTTACCGCAACTTGGTCAGAATAATATAGTGGAACGATTCTTTTGATGTTTTAAGAATAAGTCGAATGTTTTGCCAGATTCTCAAATTATTTCAAAATAAGTAAATTAATTGAGGGGACAGCTCTCTTCAGAGCACTAACAATATAAATATCTGAGCTTTTAGCCGGCGCAACTAACGGGTGATTTTTTTGAGGTTAGGATTTTCATGCAGTAGTATTTGACAGATCACGTGGGATGTCAGACATGGTGTCAAAGAGAAAGATGCTCAGTATGCTTTGACATTTCATCATGAATAGACTTACTAACGAGCAACGCTTGCAAATCATTGAATTTTATTACCAAAATCAGTGTTCGGTTCGAAATGTGTTTCGCGTCCGTGTCCGATGAGCGATGAGGCTCATTTCTGGTTGAATGGCTACGTAAATAAGCAAAATTGCCGCATTTGGGGGGAAGAGCAACCAGAAGCCGTTCAAGAACTGCCCATGCATCCCGAAAAATGCACTGTTTGGTGTGGTTTGTACGCTGGTGGAATCATTGGACCGTATTTTTTCAAAGATGCTGTTGGACGCAACGTTACGGTGAATGGCGATCGCTATCGTTCGATGCTAACAAACTTTTTGTTGCCAAAAATGGAAGAACTGAACTTGGTTGACATGTGGTTTCAACAAGATGGCGCTACATGCCACACAGCTCGCGATTCTATGGCCATTTTGAGGGAAAACTTCGGACAACAATTCATCTCAAGAAATGGACCCGTAAGTTGGCCACCAAGATCATGCGATTTAACGCCTTTAGACTATTTTTTGTGGGGCTACGTCAAGTCTAAAGTCTACAGAAATAAGCCAGCAACTATTCCAGCTTTGGAAGACAACATTTCCGAAGAAAATTTGGGCTATTCCGGCCGAAATGCTCGAAAAAGTTGCCCAAAATTGGACTTTCCGAATGGACCACCTAAGACGCAGCCGCGGTCAACATTTAAATGAAATTATCTTCAAAAAGTAAATGTCATGAACCAATCTAACGTTTCAAATAAAGAACCGATGAGATTTTGCAAATTTTATGCGTTTTTTTTTTTTAAAAAGTTATCAAGCTCTTAAAAAATCACCCGTTACTACTCTGGCTTTCTGTGATTACCAAGTAGCCTTTGGAAGTCCTGTTTCTTATCGCTTGAAACGATGTTATCAATAGCTTTAGTAAGAAGTCTTGACTTATAAAGAAGACCGAAGATCTTCTGGATGCTTTGTCTACTTTTAAGGATCACATAAAAGCAGTTAGCAATCTGGTGATTATTTCAAACATATTATGTAAATCTTACAAGTTAACTTATGGCAAGTTTGGAATCCAAATCAGTAAAAATATGTCAAAGTCCCCAAACTATACATAGATGTCGAAGGTCAGAAGACCATTCGCTGTGATATACAAGTAGAAAGCGTTAATTCGGTATAACCATAAGCTTTTCACATAAATTTTTCAGTTAGAATTCAAAAATCACGTCTCAGAACTCCGGTCTCCGAAAAATATTGAGTTGAAGATATTGTTTTAATTTGATTCGGAACTGTGATGATGCAATTTGAGAATGTTTATCGATATATGTCAATATTTCGTCTCATTTCATGCATGTCTAAAGTTTATATATACAAGTAGGTCACAGTTAGAAAATAGAAAGCTACAACCTTATCAAGTGGTCAAATGCTTTGTCTGTGTCCATTAATCTTGCGCTCGCAGAATGGTCTGTTCGTTTGTAACCAAACTTCGAGACAATCTTTGAAGTGTCTAAGTTTCACATACTAAAAGGGAAGATATGTAATGATCCCCATGACTTATTAGAATCTTTCCCTTTTTGCATGTGAGCTGGTCGTGATCAGTCGGCGACCAGTGGTTGGAAATTTGGCCTGAAGTCAGCAAACGGTTGAAAATCAAAAATCTAACCAAATCAGCTGAAAGGTTCTTAGTGATTATTTCAAAGGAGGTGCAGAATAAAAATAAATAAAACACTTTCTGCGTCTACTAACCTTGGATTCGTGAACTCCGATGTTTTAAAACCTAGTTTTGTGGTAAAGGTTGAAGTGTCTGAGTTTGATCTACTTATTGAAAAAGTGGGCATGTATGAGTGAATGACGATCGCTTTGACTCATCTGACGTTGCACATATCAAAGAGGAAAGTAAATAACAACAGAATATGCCAGTGGTCGGCATGAGAGGATCTGTCACTGTATTGGTGAGCACAAAAAAAGTAGCCCTTTGAGAAATTGGAATTAAAATTAAGCATCTAATCAAAATAATTAATAGTATAATGAAAATTATCAAAATGTCTTTTAAGGATATTTTCCCCTATTATCTTTTAAAGACTCGGAACATAAAAGGCATTCATGGCACCAAAGCCATTTAGAATCATAAAAATTTTCTCGCAGGGCATATTTGGTTTTACGCTATAGTCTTGCGTGATGTTAATTTCGTTGCGGGCTCGACAATAGAGCGTAAGCGTACGTGTGAAGTTAGTTTGAAAAATTTTTGCTAAGAAATGCCGATCACTGGACTATGCACATTAGACCTTTCTTGTAAAAGAGCGGCGATCTCTAGGGAGTATTTATCTTTTCATTGCCTTATGTATTTCGACTATTTATTTCCCCAACCGATTATCGTTCCAAATTTGGTTCAAAAACCTCTTGTCACCTTCAGCAATTATTGATTTATTATTCTCCAACTTTAATCTCATTTATTTGGCTTAGGCGAAATGATATCCGTTGCTACTGACTTCATTTCGGCTTAGCTTATCAATTTGCTTATCATCAGTTATGTCGGCTTTTGTTTATTTGCAAAGTAATAAAAGTAAAAAATTGGGAGGATGGCGTCATGTGTAGAGGTTCACGCAAGGAGTTCTCTGATCGCCATTCACTTGGCAGTGGCAAGAAATGATTTTTTTAGCTCACGACTTCCGGTCTTCGACCAAGTCTCCTCTGGGTAGACTAAGAACATCCGTTTGAAGGCGAGCTAAAGTGAGAAGGCGAAATATCCCCCACATAGGGTTGTGCGCTGAGTTTGGCCTCCGCCACGTAAAAAAACTCCACAATGAATAGTAACAACCAGCCTCGGATGAGAGACCCCCCTTTTGATTACGACCATGGAAAACGAAATAAGGACTACGAATTGAGGGCATGCACCTGGAATGTTCGGTCCCTTAATTGGGAAGGTGCCGCTGCCCAGCTGGTTGATGTCCTCGTAAAATTGAAGGCTGACATCAACACCGTCCAAGAAATGCGGTGGACGGGAGAACCACAGAGACAAGTAGGTCCTTGTGACATTTAATACAGGGGCCATATAAAAGAGCGCAAGTTTGGTGTGGGATTTGTGGTGGGAGAGAGATTCCCTCGCCGAGTACTATCATTCACTCCGGTGAATGAATATCTAGCCACAATCCGCATCAAAGCAAGGTGCTTCAACATATCGCTGATTTGCGCCCACGCCCCGACAGAAGCGAAGGACGATGTGACCAAGGATGCCTTTGCTTGAAGCGCACTTATGAGAGCTGCCCTTGCCACTATCATCATCGATCATTTTGTGATAGACGGAAGACACGTCTCCAGAGTTTTAGATGTGCTTGCCCGAGGCCCTAACATCGACTCGGACCACTATCCTGTTCCAGCCAAGATTCGCACCCGCCTCTGTGCAGCAAAATACGCATGCCAACAAATACAATGAAGGTTTGACGTCGAGAAGCTGCAATCACAACAGAGAGCCGAACGATTTTCTACTCAGCTTGCGCTCTTGCTCTTTGAGAGCACTCGACAGCAACTCGGTATAAGGGAACTGTGGGACGGCATTTCAAATTCCTTACGTAAAGCTGCAACCGAAACCATTGGTTTTCGGTCAGTGCAAAAGAACAGCTGGTACCACGAGGAGTGCCGTATTGCAGCGGAGAGAAAACGGGCTGCCTACCTCATAACGTTACTATCGACCACACCACGTGCGGGATAGGACAGATATCGAGAGTTGAAGAGGAAAGTGAGATGCATTTGTAGACAGAAAAAAAGGAGATCGAAATGCGTGAGTATGAAGAGCTTAATAAGCTGGCCGACAGGGGTAATACTCGAAAATTCTACGAAAAAATGCGGCGGCTTACAGAAGGTTTCAAGACTGAAGCATACTCTTGTTGAACCCCCAAGGGTGATCTAGTCACCAATGCCCAAAGCATACTTAAATTATGGCGGGAACACTTCTCTAGCCTGCTGAATGGTGGTGAACGTACAACGCCAGGAGAAGGCGAACCCGATTCCCCAATCGAAGACGATGGAGCAGACGTTCCGTTGCCCATCCATGAAAAAGTTCGAATAGCAATTACCCGCTGAAGGACAAAGAAGCGACGAGGGCCTACGGATTGCCAACCGAGCTACTCAAACACGGCGGCGAAGAACAAATAAGGAGTATGCATCAGCTTCTTAGCAAAATGTGGTCGGACGCAAGCATGCTGCGATATCTGAATTTGGTATCCCCCCAAAACTAATGCGGCTGTGTAAACTGATGTTGAGCAACACCAATGCTCCGTCAGAATCGGGAAGGACCTCTCTGAGCCGTTCGATACCAAACGAGGTTTCAGACAAGGCGACTCCCTATCGTGCGACTTCTTCAACCTGGTTCTGGGGAAAATAATTCGAGCTGCATCTCCTGTCATTAAACAAACAGTCGTCGCCCTCGCGACTTGGCTCTCTCGTCACAGTTGGCAGTCATAACTTTCAAGTGTAGATAATTTTGTATATTTGGGAACCAGCATAAACACCACCAACAATGTCAGCCTGGATAACTCTTTCCAACAGGTGGTAATTGAGAAGCAAAGTCCTCTATCGACGTATGAAAGGTAAATTCTATAAGTCGCTCATAATACCCATCCTCTTATTTGGTGCAGAGGTTTGGACGATGACAACAACTGATAAGTCGATGTTGCGAGTTTTTGAGAGAAAAGTTTTGTGCGTTGGCCACGGCAAATATCGCATTCGATGGAACGATGACATGTATAACATATATGACGACGTTGACATATTTCAGCGAAGTAAAAGACAACGGCTACTTTAGCTAGGTCATTTTGTCCGAATGGACGAAAACACTCCAGCTCTGAAAATATTCGACGCAGTACCCGCCGGGGGAAGCAGAGAAAGAGAAAGCGTCCCCTCCGTTTGGGAAAGGGCCATGTGGAGAAAGGCCTGGCTAGTTAGGAGTATCCAATTGGCACAGCGGTGTCTACGCCAATTAGGAAGAATACTTAGCATTTTGCTGTATCAATGACTTGGTTGCAGACAATATGGTAAGTGATCAAATTAAAATAAGTAAAAACATAAGTTAAAAGTTGAACGGCGCGTCAGCGGTGAAGAATTTCTCACCTAATACCGCTTTATTAATGACACTCAGCCAAATTGTCGCCTTGACGGTGCTAAGTATGGAAATTAAGCACCATAAGCGACTGGCAACCAAACCTAATGAATAAATTTGTTGCGGACAATAAGTGATGAAAATTAAAATAAATAAAAACAACAGTTACAAGTTGAGAGGCACGTCAGCGGAGAAGAATTTCTCACCTAGTACCTCTTTATTAATGACACTCGGCTAAGTTGTCGCCTTGACGGTGCTAAGTAGGGATATTAAGCACCACTGATACAGCGCACACTACCTAAAACAATAACAAAAAGTGAGAACACGTGCGCAAGAAAATGAAATGTGGAGGGATAAAGATAACTGCAAGCGTGGTGCTTAAACGTTTCTTCGAATGTGCTGAGCAAAAAGCAACCACTGCCATATTGTACCATTAGAATGCCAACAAATTAAGGCAAAAATTTTTTGTTTTGCCTGACGACAAAGAATGCTCATTTGCATATGCAAAATGTAAGATAGAATAACAATTGAACAGTTACAAATCAGATTAGTGCCGTTATCGCGAAACGTGCACCTAACAACAACTAATATTCATATTAATTAACGCTACCATCAGCAGCCATACAAAATGCGATCATTAGGCGGGCAAATAGACATGCTGATGACCGACAAAACTGAACCAATGACAACTGACGGCTGAGAAAATTGACTGCAGAGTGAAGACTGTGGTTAGAAGGGGAAAAAATACGTGCAAAACGTGTAGGAGTTGACAAAACTATAAGAGTAAAATCTTTGCCTTGGACAGTAATCTATACCACATTCTGTGAAGATATCTTGCCAGAAAAGATTTTCCATATGAGCAACTTGATTTAAATCGGTCAGAGGTTCAACATCGCCAGCTCCAAAAAATTGGCACCTCATTGCGAGGAAAATGACGAGTTGAAAATTTTAGATCAACATCTCAAAATTTGATGGTATACTAGTTCCGGTATATGCATATAAACGGAGATGTGTAAATCGGTTCAGCCCGTCACGTTGAACATTCTCTTATATACAGCTGTTGGCAGCTAATTAGAAACGCTCCCTTTTTTGTAGGCTGATGAGTGAGATGATAAAAATTTTTAATATACCGTTATTTATATTCCTAAAAGTCTTGCATTGTTCGTGCTACTCTATTTACTCACTCTGTTTTGTAGTTGTGAAGTTATCATTCGTTTATTTTTTCCCAAATAGTAAATGCGTTACGATATAAAAGGTGAATTAATTGCGACAGCTATTGAGAAACAGTTGTTTAAAGAATTAAAATTCTACATAAAATTCAAAACAAATATAATGTCCAAATATCCAAGAAAACAATTGTCCGGCGTTTGGTCGAATTTGGATTTCAGGGTAGAACAGCACTCATGAAACCACTTCTAACTAAATTTCAAAGCAAAGAATGTGTAGACTTTTCCAACGCTTATTGACCTTGGCCAACAAATAAATGGAAGTATGTTTTTTGGAGCGATGTAACCAAAATAAATCGCATAGATCCTGTTGCATTGATCCTCATTATGTTTCACGAGTAGTGAGGCATAGTGGAGGATCAATCATGGTATGGGAATTTTTTTACTGGGATGGTGTAGGTCCGCTCCATATCATTGACGGAATTTTAAATAAGGAGAAATACTTCGACATCCTATAAAATGTCATTTTGCGGTGGACTAAGAATAATTGGCCTGTCCATCTGGGTTGATGTCAAAAAAGCTGTAGGTATCAAAAATATCACAAATAAGATGTTATTTTTAATGAATGTTCTGTCAGAGTCTTATATCGTCACTTAGTAGTGGATGTGAAGCAGTATTAAAGTAAAAGGGTTAAGTAACAAAATACTAACTGAAAGTAAGTAATATTTTCCGAAATATATATTATAATGGAACTGATGAGTGACTTGTGGAGTTTGGTCTTTGTTCGTCGAGATGATGCTTTACTTTTCAATTGACTACTCAGTCTAAAGAGTGATTCCGCATTTAATTTTATGACTTCTTCTTAGTCTGCATTACACTAGCAACTTCCTTAGCTGCACTACGTGAATACCTGTCGGAGTTCGGGGTCCACAGACATAAGTGGAAGCTGAAACTCAGAGTTACTAAATATTTAATGTCTTCGGGACCAAAAAATATGTTTACAGGTTTGTTAGAACGTAAAACAGATTGAGCTGAAAAACATTTCGTAAAAGTGCAATCAAATAGACTGAATGAAGTAATAGATTTAACGAATCAGGTCGGTCGTAAATATAATTCGAAATCTTCAACTCTCATTTGCCGAAGTAGGTATTGGCTGAACTTCATCTGTAGTCATATGGACGCCTAGAATACACATTGGACCTATTCAACTATTCAACTCAAGTACAATGGAATTGGAAGCTGTTAAGCTCAATGTTGAAAGTATATTTTCATTCAATTTGTGTTCGGGCCACCAAAAGAAAGCCGCACATTTGCATGATAAAAGTAAACAGAATTCTCTTGCCGCATTATTGCCCCTCTCCCTCTGTACTTTTTCATTTGGCTCCACTACTTTTCTCCTCACTTCCTTTCATATTTTAATTATTCCCATGGGCATTTAACAAAAGCAGCCGGAGCAACAGCAAAAACACCAAATACAGGGTGGGCCATATAAAATTGTAAATTTAAAAAGAAAATAAAAAAAACGGCCTGATATTTTTCAAAGGTCCAACATTTATTTAATAGGTTGTTTTATGAAATTTATTTGTGGAAAACAATATTGAACAAATGATCACCATTGCTGAGTTTACAGTAGCTTATCCGATCCACCCAATTTTGGAGTACTTTCTCGATGGTTTCAGGCCTTATGGCAGCTACATCAGCTTGAATCTCGTACTTTAGATCTTGAATTATTTCTGGATGGTTGGCGTAACATTTATCTTTAACAGCTCCCCACAAAAAATAGTCCAACTAAGTTAAATCGCAGCTTCTGGGAGGCCAATTCACATCACCTCTTTTGCTGATTATGCAATTTTCGAAGATAGGGCGAAAAAGAGTGAGTGTAGCGTTTGCTATATGGCACGTAGCGCCGTCCTGTTGGAACCAAATGTTGTCCAAGTCTTCCTCTTTAATTTGTTTGACCAAAATCCGCATCATACAGTGATTCCTGCTGGGTGCATTGGCTTGTCAACGATTACGTGCGGGTTTTCTGTGCCCCAAATGCACAATGCTGCTTGTTAACGTAAACACCGAGGTGAAAATGAGCCTCGTTCGTAAAGATGATTTTTCGGTAAAATTTTCCATCCTCGGTCAAACGATCTTCTGCCCAATGTGCGAACTGCAGATGGCTCGGGTGGTGAAGTGGCTTCAGCTGTTGCACCAATTGAACTTTATATGGCTTCATAGTGAGGTCTTTTTTCAAAATTCGTCGCAAAGTTGTTCCCGGAATGTTTAATTCTTGCAATCGACGGCGAGTTGAGGTGGATGGATTCTCACTAACTAACAGTTGAACGCGCGGGGAATGAACGTTGACGTTTTGGTTTATCCACCAACGAGCCAGTTTCACGAACACGCTTGACAAATTGTTGCACAAGTTGAACTAATGGCACTTTTTGTCTGTCCATTTTTTTTTTTTTTTTGCCAAATTTCTCACAGTTTGGGTTGAAGACTCACCACTTTGGAAAAAAGTTTTCATTATTTTCCCCGTTTCTTCTAGTGAGTAGTGACCCATTTCCTAAATTTTAGACTTTTACTGAATATCTGTCACTTTCCGATTGGTATTCGACGTTTCCAATGTCGAAATACAGATAATTCAAATTTAAAACGTTAAATGGCCCACCCGTTAGAATGAAATATGCAATGCGGCGACTTAAATACACAGACGCATAAATATACTTGAAGCTAGCTACTGTTTGTGACTCTTGCAATAAGATACACACTGCCAGATGGCGCGAATGCAGCTGCGGCATTGCTGTCGTTGCTATATATACATATAAATTTTACCCACATACATACGTGCTAATGCGCTCATAATGTGGAGCAGCATACGCTTGATGCCGACGATGATAAAAATTAATTCGCCTACGGCTTACTTCGTAATGCCGAAATTATGGTGTGAAGATGCGTTATATTGTATAAAGACTTTTCATTTATCAAATTTCCCTGCCAGTAAGCTAGAGTGCGGTTAACGTGATATGGAAATATTTACATATATACATATATACCGTCATATATATTTTCGTTTATATATATAAATGATAAACGTAACCAGCTGTGTCAGTTTAGCCATGTCTGTCTGTCGCGAATTAGTCCCCCAATTTTCGAGATGTCATTCTTCGAACATGTCTATTGTTTCTAAGAAACTGCTCATTTGTCAGAACTATATATCTGGCAACTTGTACGTGTACAGCTGTGCTTTCGTGCTCTTAAAACTTAGAAATTTATAAAATATTTAAAACGTTGTGGAAATTATCCGAATCGAGTGATCCGTTAAGATAGGTATCACTCTTATATTGTTCTATTAAAGTATTTGAAATTTACTTTAGTTGTGTGTTGGCTAAATTTAATTTTTTCCGCCGAGTCATTTTCAATTTGTTGTTGTGCTACATTTTAAAAAGTGCAATTGTTAGTGTTAATTTATATTGCTTATTTAAATTTCTTTCTTGTTTTATTCGTTTCTATCTTTGTCCTCAGCTGTTCGCGAGTTTCTTACTTTTCGTGTGTTACAGTGCATCACTAACTGCTCGCTAAATTGGTTGTTATTTTTATTTAATATTGTTTTTTGTTCATTATGACTTGTAACTTTCCGAACTGCTCTGTGAAAGGCGAGTCGGAACGCTTTGTTTCTTGTTGGCTTTGTGATGGTCTTGCCTATCTTAAATGTGCTGGACTGACAGGTATGATATTGGATTCTATTCTTGACAGTAAGGGCTTGCGCTGGTCTTGCTTAAAATGTAGACCAACAGAAAAAGAATTGTTTAAAGTTTTTAATCAGGCGCGTAATGGTTTCAAGGAGATTGGTCGAGAGCTTGAAACCCTTACTGAAAAATTTAGGCATTATGAAACGCTGTTCCAATCATTTCAATGCCTAAATGTGCGGCAAAAGAATCCAAAACCTTTACCTAAACGTAAACGTCCGTATGATGAAGATAACACTGCATGCCTCCACCCCCTATTGACCTCATTAATCTTGCATTCCCTTGTCCTCAAAGAGAGAAGGTTCCGTCTGCTCTAGACACAGAGAAATCTGTTTTTGAATACGGTAAGCGGAAAACTTCGCAAGATTCACCTCCAAATACCTCCAAGTCAGCTAATAAAAACTTAGTTGTAATACCACGGAAAAAGACAATTTTTATCTTGAGACTTGCTGCGGATACCACAGCCGACGATATAAAAAGTTAAATCCTTTCGAAATTAAAAACGGTAGATACAGACATCCGCAAACTTAATTTCAAATACAACAGAGATATTTCGTCGTTTAAGATCGACGTATCCGCTGACAATTTTAAATTGATACTTGATAACTCATTCTGGCCATCTGGGGTCTTTGTGCGCGAATTCGAGCACAAACGTGATAAGCCCCCTGTAGTTATCTCTAAAATGCCAAGAAATCGCGTGATTACAAAAAACTAATTAACAGTAATTCGCTGAATGTTTATTATCAAAATGTTAAAGATCTTAATACAAAACTTGCTGATTTGTAATTAAATAGCACTCATTGCAATTTTAAAATCGTTGCTTTCACAGAAACTTGGCTAAAGCCTCACATTTTTGATAATGAAATATTCAACAGCGAATTCAAAATCTTTAAATATGACCGGCTGAACAGAAAAGGAGATGGTGTCTTGTTTGCCGTTCATTCTTCAATTCCATCTGAAGAAGTCGATGTTCCGCATGCAGACTTCTTAGAATTTAAGCGTATTCGTATTTGCGCTAATAGTGGCCATATCTACTTAACTTTATCTTATATACCGCCTCACTCGGACATATCTGTATATATGCAGCATGCTTTATTAATAAATAATGTTTCCTTGATGGCTAATAATACTGATTCCATGATTGTTTTGGGAGATTTCAGTTTACCGTTTCTTAGATGAAATGTCGGAACTGGCTCTTAACCAAATTAATTTAATTTCAAACAAGTTTGGTAAGATCTTTTATCTAGTTTATGATAACACTTCAATGTTCTCCGTTGTCCGATGTGATCCTTTGGTTCGGCCAGAGGACCCGTCCATCCTGCTTTGGAAATTAACATCGAAATCATAGCTAACTTTGCTAATAATAATACACAAGACCTTTGTTTTCGGTTCAACTTTGCGAAAGCTAATTTTAAGAAGATTAATAACGAACTTTCTAAAGTAACTTGACCAGACTACAGTGGCAATATTAAATTTAGTGCTTCCCACGTTATGAGAGATGCCCCCGCCACGATGTCAAAATCGTGCTTGGCGACTTCAATGCCAGGGTGGGCAAAGAAGGTAACTTTGGCACTATGGTCGGTAAATTCAGCCTCCACGAAGAAACATCCCCATATGGGTTGAGGCTGATCGACTTCGCCGGGGCCCGAAATATGGTTATCTGTAGTACTAGATTCCAGCATAAGAGGATACATCAAGCTACCTGGCTGTCTCCGGATCGAAAAACCACCAACCAGATCGATCATGTTGTGATAGACGGAAGACACGTCTCCAGTGTTTTAGATGTGCGTGCGCTCCGAGGACCTAACATTGACTCGGACCACTATATTGTTGCAGCCAAAATTCGCACCCACCTCTGTGCAGCAAAAAACGCACGCCAACAAACACAAGGATGGTACGACGTCGAGAAGCTGCAATCACAACAGACAGCCGAACGTTTTTCTACTCGTCTTGCACTCCTGCTCTCTGAGAGCACTCGTCAACAACTCGGTATAAGGGAACTGTGGGGCGGCATTTCAAACTCCTTACGTACAGCTGCAACCGAAACCATTGGTTTTCGGAAAGTGCAAAAGAACAGCTGGTACGACGAGGAGTGCCGTGCCGCAGCGGAGAGAAAACAGGCTGCCTACCTCGCAACGTTACGATCGACCACAACACGTGCGGGATGGGATAGATACCGAGAGTTGAAGAGGGAAGCGAGACGCATTTGTAGACAGAAAAAGAAAGAGGCCGAAATGCGTGAGTACGAAGAGCTTGATAAGCTGGCCGACGGGGGTAATGCTCGAAAATTCTACGAAAAGATGCGGCGGCTTACAGAAGGTTTCAAGACCGGATCATACTCTTGTAGAACCCCCCTAGGTGATCTAGCCACCGATGCTCAGAGCATACTTAAATTATGGAGGGAACACTTCTCCAGCCTACTGAATGGCAGTGAACTCACAACACCAGGAGAAAACGAACCCGATACCCCAATCGATGACGACGGAGTAGACATTCCATTGCCCGACCATGAAGAAGTTCGAATAGCAATTGCCCGCCTGAAAAACAACAAACCGGCAGGGGCCGATGGATTGCCGGCCGAGCTATTCAAACACGGCGGCGAAGAGCTGATAAGGTGCATGCATCAAAAAAGGAGCTGCCTTTATGCCGCGATGTCTGAATTTGGTATCCCCGTAAAACTAATACGGCTGTGTAAGCCGACGTTGAGCAACACAAAAAGCTCCGTCAAAAGCGGGAAGGACCTCTCCGAGCCGTTCAATACCAAACGAGGTTTCAGACAAGGCGATTCCCTATCGTGCGACTTGTTCAACCTGCTTCTGGAGAAAATAGTTCGAGCTGCAGAACTCAACAGAGAAGGTACCATCTTCTATAAGAGTGTACAACTGCTGGCGTATGCCGATGATATTGATATCATCGGCCTCAACACCCGCGCCGTTAGTTCTGCTTTCTCCAGACTGGACAAGGAAGCAAAAGAGATGGGCAGTGAACGAGGGCAAGACAAAATATCTCCTGTCATCAAACAAACAGTCGTCGCGCTCGCGACTTGGCACTCACGTCACTGTTGACAGTCATAACTTTGAAGTTGTAGATAATTTTGTCTATCTTGGAACCAGCGTAAACAACACCAACAATGTCAGCCTCGAAATCCAACGCAGGATAACTCTTGCCAACAGGTGCTACTTCGGACTAAATAGGCAATTGAGAAGCAAAGTCCTCTCTCGACAAACAAAATCCAAACTCTATAAGTCACTCATAATTCCCGTCCTGCTATATGGTGCAGAGGCTTGGACGATGTCAACAACGGATGAGTCGACGTTGCGAGTTTTCGAGAGAAAGGTTCTGCAAAAGGGTTTATGGTCCTTTGCGCGTTGGCCACGGCAAATATCGCATTCGATGGAACGATGAGCTGTACGAGATATTCGACGACATTGACATAGTTCAGCGAATTAAAAGACAGCGGCTACGCTGGCTAGGTCATGTTGTCCGGATGGATAAAAACACTCCAGCTCTGAAAGTATTCGACGCAGTACCCGCCGCGGGAAGCAGAGGTGGAGGAAGACCTCCACTCCGTTGGAAGGACCAAGTGGATAAGGACTTTTCTTCGCTTGGAATATCCAATTGGCGCCACGTTGCGAAGAGAAGAAACGACTGGCGCGCTGTTGTTGACTCGGCTATAATCGCGTAAGCGGTGTCTACGCCAGTAAAGAAGAAGAAGCTTCCCACGTTTATAAAACTATTTTAAACTTATTCGAAAAATATGTTCCGAAATGTGTTTTTGCTCAAAAAATAAGTTCTAATTTATGGTTTTCGAAAGAATTATGTAAATTAAAAAATAGAAAATCTCGTGCTTTTAAATTAAAAAAAAACTGGTTTAGTTGCTGACTATTCAAAATATTCTAAATTGTGTCGACAATTTGCTGAACTTGACAAAATATGTTATAAAAATTATATAAATAAAGTAAAAAATAATATTATACGTAATCCAAAATGTTCTATGGTTTCGTCAACTCCAAACGCAGAATTTCTAATTTTCCGTCCGCTATGAAATACAAGTTTAGTATGTGTAGTGACAATCACACCATTTCTAATATGTTCGCTGAATTATTTAAGTCCAATTACTCTCCAAAATCTACAAAAAATGTTCCACATCAGCACAAGTTATGTCCGATTTCTGTCATTAATGCACCCACCATTTCCGAAGCAGACGTCTTATATCAGTTAAATATGTTAGAACAATCATACAATTATGGCCCAGATGTGATTCCCTCATGCTTTCTTAAAAAAATGTGGCAAGTATATATACCAACCCCTAACAAAGCTATTTAATTAATCTCTTATGCAAGGATTATTTCCATCCATATGGAAAAAGTCATTTATAATTCCTTTGCATAAGAGTGGATTTAGGTCATCGATTGAAAACTAAAACTTTTTGAAGCAATTATAACAGACGATATAACCTTCTGAATCTCTCCAATAATTTCTTGTCCTCAGCACGGTTTTCGTAAAAGGAAATCTACAATAACTAATTTGCTTCACACGTATCAACGGGCTTTAGGGAGAATAAGAATACTGATGTTATATACACAGATTTTAGTAAAGCTTTTGATAAAGTAAACCATTCAATTCTTTTAAATAAACTTGATCTTCTTGGTTTTCAATCAATATTTATAAAATGGGTTGCTTCTTATCTTAGTAATAGAATTCAACAAGTCATATTTAACGATAATTTTTCTGACATAATCAATGTTCCTTCAGGAGTTCCACAAGGTAACCATCTTGGTCCAATTCTGTTCTTGTTATTTATTAATGACATATCATCTGTTGTTAAGTTTTCAAAAGTTTTATTATATGCTGATGATGTAAAACTTTTTAAAACGTATACTTCAAACAGCGAAAGATGTCAGTTGCAAACAGACTTAAACAACCTAGTTTCTTGGTGTGATAGAAATGACATGCCATTGAACCTTAAAAAATTTAAACGATGTGTTTTTCACGTATATCTGTAGACCCTACTTCATACGCAATACAAAACTTTAGGTTGGAACAAGTATGAAGTTTTGTTGATCTGGGAGTAACTATGGATCCCAAGCTCAATTTTAATCTTCACGCATCTTCGCCGGTTTTTACAGCTAAAGGCGCCCTTAGTTTTGTTAAACGTTGGTCTAAAGAATTTAGAGATCCGCTTACCACAAAAATTCTTTTCACATCTCTGGTGAGACTTATATTAGAGTATACTTCTGTGGTTTGGAACCCTTGTTACCAAGTTCATTCAGATAAGTTTGAGTCCGTTTAAAAACAAATTGTACTCTTTGCCTTAAGTCATTTGCATAGGGATTCCAGTTTAAATCTTCCCCTTACACTACCGCTTAAAACTTATAAATGCTTGGTAAAATATTTCTTGTAAAACTCATGAATCGGTCAGTCTGTAGCCCATGGCTCAGTGAACAAAGGCCTAACGAACTAACGCCTAATTTTTAAAAATGAAATAAAGCCTAACAAGAACGCCTAACAAGAAAGTGGAAGAATGTCTAACTTTAAGAATGAAGGAAAGCCTAATTTTAAAAATGAAAGAAAATCTAAATTGTTAGGGTTTCTTTCATTATGTAACGGGTGATTTTTTTGAGGTTAGGATTTTCATGCAGTAGTATTTGACAGATCACGTGGGATGTCAGACATGGTGTCAAAGAGAAAGATGCTCAGTATGCTTTGACATTTCATCATGAATAGACTTACTAACGAGCAACGCTTGCAAATCATTGAATTTTATTACCAAAATCAGTGTTCGGTTCGAAATGTGTTTCGCGTCCGTGTCCGATGAGCGATGAGGCTCATTTCTGGTTGAATGGCTACGTAAATAAGCAAAATTGCCGCATTTGGGGTGAAGAGCAACCAGAAGCCGTTCAAGAACTGCCCATGCATCCCGAAAAATGCACTGTTTGGTGTGGTTTGTACGCTGGTGGAATCATTGGACCGTATTTTTTCAAAGATGCTGTTGGACGCAACGTTACGGTGAATGGCGATCGCTATCGTTCGATGCTAACAAACTTTTTGTTGCCAAAAATGGAAGAACTGAACTTGGTTGACATGTGGTTTCAACAAGATGGCGCTACATGCCACACAGCTCGCGATTCTATGGCCATTTTGAGGGAAAACTTCGGACAACAATTCATCTCAAGAAATGGACCCGTAAGTTGGCCACCAAGATCATGCGATTTAACGCCTTTAGACTATTTTTTGTGGGGCTACGTCAAGTCTAAAGTCTACAGAAATAAGCCAGCAACTATTCCAGCTTTGGAAGACAACATTTCCGAAGAAATTCGGGCTATTCCGGCCGAAATGCTCGAAAAAGTTGCCCAAAATTGGACTTTCCGAATGGACCACCTAAGACGCAGCCGCGGTCAACATTTAAATGAAATTATCTTCAAAAAGTAAATGTCATGAACCAATCTAACGTTTCAAATAAAGAACCGATGAGATTTTGCAAATTTTATGCGTTTTTTTTTTAAAAAAGTTATCAAGCTCTTAAAAAATCACCCGTTAATATCCCCTAATGAAAGAAGATCTAACAATTCGAATTAAAATGCTTAGAACATTAAGAAAATATATTTTGAAAAGAACAAAATGTATTTTTAAATTATATTGAACTATAAGTTATGTAAATACAGTTAAATTTTCAACAACTATAGCTCTAAATAGAGGACATTTAAAAAAGTTTTCAGCTGCGCTAACTTTTAGCTCATTATGACAGTTCGAGCAAATTTTTAAATACCGACATGGCAAATGGAATATATGTTTGAAGCGATTACTTAATTGCAAAATCTTCTTATGTCGAGTGCTTAATTTTAAACTTTTATTTATTTCGTTTCTCAACTTTGTTCTAAATGAATTGGTTAAGTTGCACGAGTCGTTAAAACACGTGTGTGCTTAGCAAGCGCAAAAGATAGAAGAAGGATATCTTCTGTATGCATTACAGACAAAGTGGGCGCTGACACGCAGGACAGTGGAAACGTCAGTAATGAAGGAAATTCGTCAGGGCTGCATTTTGGTAATGTGGTTGCCACCACATGTCTCCCCTTCTTTATGAAATAAATTAGGTTGTGAAATGAACGTGTTTTTTTTGTTTTTCCCTCTTTTTAGCGTTTTGGCCTGCTGCGTCCGAGTGGTCGAGTGTTCCTTGATCTTTCGCTACGATGTACGCCGGTTTCAAACGATCGATAGAAACTGGGATGTCTTTTCCATTGATATGAACGGTGAAATACTTGGCGTATCGGGCCGCGATTCGGTATGGGCCGTCGTATGGATGGCTAAATGAAGGACCAATTTGTCCGCGGCGGACGAAAACTTGGCTAGTGTGATCCAAGTCCCTGAATTTAAAAACGCGATACTTAGCGTGGCGTGACATTTCTGCAGGTGTAAGTCCACGGAAGTGATTTTGCAGAACTTTTATGAGTTCAGGTGCGCTGAGGTCTCGTGAGGATGGTGCGAGAAATTCTCCAGGTAAGCGAACGGTTTCGCCGTAAACTAATTTCGCCGGGGTAGCCCCGATGTCCTCCTTCCAGGCCGATCGAAGCCCCAGAAAGACGGCTGGTAGAGCGTCGTACCACGACTCGTTGTGACAGAGTAAGGCTGCTTTAAGCTGACGATGAAGTTTCTCAACGAGGCCGTTTGCTTGTGGGTGGAAAGCCGTGGTTACGATGTGTGTTGCACCTAGGAGGTTATTGAGTTTATTAAAAAGATCTGATTGGAACTGCATACCTTGATCTGAAGTGATTCTGGCTGGCACGCCATAGCGGGCGATCCAGTTCAGCATGAATGCACGTGCCACAGTGTCGGCTCGTGCATCTTCTAGTGGTATGGCTTCTGGAAATCGGGTAAAGCGATCGACGGCAGTAAGGCAGTATCGATGCCCCTTTGATGGTAGCAAAGTTATTAAATCGACGTGAACATGCTGGAAACGTTGGGTTGGTTGTTCAAAGTTTGATATGGGTGAGATGTTATGTCTCGTTATTTTATTTTGCTGGCACGCAATGCAAGTTTTTGCCCAGTTTCGGCAGTCTTTGTTGATAGATGGTCATACGTAGCGCTCTGCGAAAAGTTTTCTGGAGCCTCTTTGTCCTGGGTGTGCCAGAGAATGCAACGACTCTAAAACTTGTTTTCTTAATGATGCTGGCACGTAAGGGCGCAATCTCCCGGTAGAAGCGTTGCAATATGGCTCTATATCTCGTTCTTTATATAAAATTCGTTGGAGTTTAAATGATGAGTTGGTATTTTCCATTATGTCTTGAAGCTGATTGTGGTTTTTTTTTGTTGTGTAGCGGCTCAGAAAGTGTCACGACGGTTGAAATTGCGTCTATCCGAGACAGAGTGTCGGCCACGATGTTTTCGTTGCCTGCAACGTGTTTGATTTCAGTGGAGAATTGCGCGATGAGGTCAAGTCTGCGGAACTCCCAAAGGGGATGCCTTATCTAAACGCTGTTTAAAAGCGTGAACCAGGGGTTTTATGGTCCGTATAAATTGCTACGTGCCGCCCCTCGAAGATGTGTCTGATGTGTCGTATGTCGACCGCTCGGACGATTTTTCGTCCAGCTTCTTGCTAAAAAACGCCAGTGGTTGCCATGAGTTATCAATTTTCTGCTGCAAAACAGCGCCGACAGCGTGTTGTGACGCATCTGTGAAAATAGCCCAATCTGCGTCGCTGCTAGGGTGAGCGAGCTGTGTGGCCTTGGCCAGAGCGTTTTTGCAGCATCCGAAGGCGGTCTCCAGTTCTTGGGTCCTTGCGACAGGTTGAGAGCTTTTCTTGGTGGATCCTTCCAAAAGTTTGTTAAAAGGCGCTAATAATTGTGCAGCATGTTAAAAAATTTTCTGTAGAAATTGATTGTACCTAAAAAGGAGCGTAAGCTCTTAATTGTTGAAGGTCTGGGGAAGTTCAAAATTGCCGATATTCGTTCAGGCAGTGGTTTGATGCCTGTTTCTGAAATTGTGTGGCCCAAGAATGCGACCTCTCTTTGTGCGAGTTTGGTCTTTGCGGCGTTTATCGTAAGCCCAACGTCTTGTAGGCGTTGAAATAAGGTTCGCAAGTGTTCCATGTGTTGATTTTCATTGTCTGAAGCGACGAGGATGTCGTCAATGTAGTCGTAGAAAAATGACATATCTCGGGTGATCTCGTCCATGAAACGTTGGAACATCTGTGCCGCATTCCGTAGCCCGAAGGTCATGAAAGGAAATTCAAATAATCCGAACGGGGTTATAATCGCTTTTTTGAGAATGTCCTTCGGAGCGACCAGGATTTGGTTGAAGGCGCGGACGAGGTCAATAGTAGAGAATATTTTTTTTGAGTATAGAGTGGCGGCGAAATCTTCAAAATAACGGACGGGGTATCTGTCGGGTACAGTCTGATCATTGAGGCGTCTGAAATCCCCACAAGGGCGCCAATCTCCTGATTTCTTTGGCACCAGGTGTAGCGGTGATGCCCATGGGCTGTTGGATCGCCGGGCGAGGCCAATCTTAATCATTTTTTCAAATTCTGCCTTACCGATGATAAGACGATCAGGTGCAAGTCTTCGTGCTTTGCTTGTGACAGGAGGTCCCTCCGTAGTTTTGATATAATGTCGAGTTTGGTGTTTGGTGAATTTTGGTAGGCCGTCTGGTTTGGTTACGTCAGGGAATTCTGAAAGTAATTTTCCCAAAAGATGTTAAATGATCAATTTGTAAGGTTTTGATTGAATACGACTTAACAAAAGGGGTGTTGCCCCGTGAAGATAACTGAGTTTTCTGGTCTATTATGCTTTTTGTTTCAGATCAACGATGAGACCGAAATGGCTGAGAAAATATGCTCCGATGATAGGTCGTGGAACATCAGCTAAGACAAAACGCCAGGTTAAATTTTTTTTGAAGACAAAAAACGGGGGTTTTAAAGGCGCATCCGTATGTGTTGATAATTGTGCCGTTGGCGGCATAGAGTTGGTAATTGAGTGGTTTCTGAAAACGAGTTGATTGATTGTACGGGAAAACTGAGAGGTCGGAGCCTGTGTCGATTAAAAATTGAACGTTTGTGGACAGGTCTTTTACGAAAAGGCGGCATGAGGCTGCGGGAGAGACGACTGCCGCTACTAACGACTCCTGTTGAAGTTTTCCTCGTATTTGCATCCGGTTGTACATTTTTTCGCGTTGGTGCCAAACTTGGCGTGGTACCAGCAAAGCCCTCCGGAGGAAATTGCTGGTAGCACGCGAGATCTGCTACGTGATCTAGGCCGTTGCTGAACGGCCCGTTCACGTGAGCGCGCTACGATGGCTGAAAGTTCTGCTAGGTGTTCTGCCAAGGCTGCTACTTGCGTCTCCCGGTCTGAAACAGCTGCTATGCCGGCCGGTTTAATCACCTCGTGCAGCTTGTCGGCTGCAGCCCCGAGTTTATTGAGATCAGCCTGTTCCTGTATGACGAGGCATGCGCGCATTTGGGGAGGAAGGTGTGATAGCCATCGCGCCTTGAGAACTTCCTCATCAATGTCCGGGACGAGACTACGGAGATGACGCAGGTGTTGAGATGGAGTTTTGTCACCTAGGCTCTCCGTCCAAAAATTGTATAAGGTTAGCTTCTTTAGATTTTGAGAAGCGTGCAATAAGTGCCTCTTTAAGTTCTCTGTATGGATTGGTAATAGGTGGTGCCAAAATGATATCTTCGACTGTGGAGGCTGATCTAGTGTCAATTAAAGGCACGGCAACGTGGAATTTGTGGACTTCTGTTAGAATGCTCCGCATTCTGAATTGCGACTCGAGTTGTGCAAACCACAACGCAGGTTTTTCGCTGTAAAATGGTGGAGCTTTGATGGAGGTTTCCCTAGAAATCTGAATGTTTGATTGCGACGGAGCGCTGATTGAGTCGTCCAGAAACATTTTGCGTTGAAATGTGGTGTTGAAAGCGCGATTGCAGCGTTAATTTAGGTTATGCTGCTTGAAAAGTTCCTAACGTGCGGGGTCATCAATTGAAGCGATTACTTAAATTTCAAAAATTAAATAAATCTTCTTATGTCGAGTGCTTAATTTAAAACTTTTATTTATTTCGTTTCTCAACTTTGTTATATAGGAATTGGTTAAGTTGCACGAGTCGTTAAAACACGTGTGTGCTTAGCAAGCGCAAAAGATAGAAGAAGGATATCTTCTGTATGCATTACAGACAAACCGGGCGCTGGCACGAAGGACAGTGGAAACGTCAGTAATGAAGGAAATTCGTCAGGGCTGCATTTTTGGGAATGTGGCTGCCATCACATATATTTAGCTTTGAAACCAAACACACTGTGCACATCGCACCATTACTTTCGCCAAAATAATTGCTTGCCATGTTTGCAACAACAACCCCCTCGCCATCATCATTTTTATCCTCGCTATCATTATCATCCTCGTTATTACTGTCATAAGGAAGACCGTTTGCTTCAAATATGTCCTCATCTGGTTCTAGGTCAACACAAATTTTAGTTTTTTTGAAAAACCCTTCTTTGGGCGTAATTTTTTCCCCGCAAGAGTTCATTACTGGCTTCTTCAATCTGACTTGATTTTTGCTCATATACGGTCTTATTTTTTTTTTAAGTACCATGGGATCCACCACTGCATTTAAGAAGATCAAAATCTCTACTCTTATTAAACTCTTCATCAATAAGAGCTTTTAAAAAATTTGAAAAAATTTCCATTCTTTTGAATGATGCGGCCAATAACGCCGTTATAGGCCTCGACAGCTGATGTAGTCCGTGTTCTTTTTAAGAAAGCCGAAAATACTTCGGTTGAAAAAAACAACAACAAATTGCTTTTATGATTTTTAAATCTTATAATTTTCCCTTTTACCGAATGTTTACAAGGTGGTGTATGCATTTTGTAAAAGGCAAAACTAATACCTTCATTTTAACATTTTGTAAAAGGGAACTTACCTTTCGCAACTATTGCTTTTCATAATAAATCATGAATGGTGTAAATAATTCTTGCATATTTGTATTCATCAATTCTTCTTTTATGTTCCCAAAAACCGCATTTATTTGTGTAGCTGGTAACAGAGGTAGAGCAAGGATTTTATGGTATATCGTGGAAGCATTTTGATTGTTTCTTATTGAAGAAGCCCATTGCTTCCACTTATATGAAATATTTCTCATTATTCCTTGGCAATAATGAAACCAACAACCATAGATTTCACCAACGGTGAGTTTATTTCTTATTGCCATTTGAAGACTGATTTCGAAATCAGTTAGAAAACTTTTGGCGCTTAATTCAAATACATTTTCATTAATGTATGAAAATATATCTTCATAGTTTTTTTGCGATTTTTTATCCATAAGTATAAAAAAGAATGGAAAGATCTGAAAAGAATAATACAAATAACGATAGGATTTTATAATGTAAAATATCTATAATATCACATTTTTTATTTTATACCTTTCCGAAGTATTTAACATGAATTATTAAAAGCTGCTTAAAGCATCCATTTGGAACAAGTGAAAATGTTCTATCTACTATATACATATGTCCTATTCATAGGAAGAATATTTTCTTCAGTTTTTGGCATAATTTTCTTTGAAGCAAATATGCAAAATGAACCGTTATTCCCGTGGATGCACGCAATCAAAAATTGATGTTTCGGATCTCCATGCTTCGTTAAACCAAAGTTCGTATAAATGGATTCCAACTGAAATGTGTCTACTACTTCTTGCGCTCATTTCGGAGATTTCACAAATGTCTTTGCTACTAATAATTGTAAACCTCTTTGCATCTTGTGAAAACCTAAATGTTGAGATTGCTCTTGGTTTCTGCAATAATATCGCATATAATTAAATAAATATACGTCTCACCTTGCACAAACATCGTAGAAACTTCTTTTGATTGTACTTAGCGCATTCATATCACTCAAAACTGAGGACGTATTCAAACATTCACTTTTAATTTTACTTACACACTTTAATTCATTTGCTAGGTTTTCCGACTCACTATGATTATGTTCAATGACATTTTTTGGTTTTTGACATACGTCATTCACTAATTCAACCTTTGCCTTGCAGTTTTTATTTATACATACATAATACTTTTTATTTCTTATTAATGTTTTAAATTTATACAATTGCTTTTCTAATATTACATACAGCAATTTAGAATTAATCCTCTTGCTAGAAATTATTTCGTAATCCATTTTTAATTAAAATATAAATTTCAATGTGCAACACTTATGAATGACTTGCTCGTAGTGATAGAAGTTTACCTAATGACAACTGATAACAAAATGCTAAAACATTTGTCTAACCGTAAGTACAACCGTTAGTCTTCAACAAATTCACGCATAATAGTAATAAAAATCACACTTTTAGCAAAATGAAAAATCGCCTAACAGGTATTTATTTAATTAGGTAGGTATTAATTAGGTATTTATTCATTTTTGATTGTTAGGCTTTCTTTCATTATGAAGAATCACCTAACAATTTTAATAAAGAAATTCCTAAAATGTTAGGCATTCTTTCATTGTGAACAACCGCCTAATTCCTATATGCACTTTTTAGGCATTTTTTTTTTTTTTTTTTTTTTAGGCGTTAGTTCGTTAGGCCTTTATTCACTGAGCCGTAGCCCATCTCTCTTATTTGATATTAATTTTAACGTTCCCGCTCGCTCTACCAGGCAATTTAGACCCTTACTTTTAAAATTTTCTAGAACAAATTTTGAGTTAAACGAACCATTGCGCCGTGTATGTCATGATTTCAATTCTCATTCCAGCACATTTGATCTAACAGACTCACTCTTTACCGTTAATAAAATTATTTTATCTACTCTTAACAAGTAACATTTAAAAATTATAAACATTAATTTAATTCTTAATTTTGGCTGATGAAATTTTTGTAATTACAGTGGCGGAAAAAAGTATAGGCGCATTACATCTTGACAAAATTTGAATATTTTCTTTTATTTAAAATTTGCTTGTTTAGTGTTTATTAATTTTTTTTTAATACATCTCAACTGCTAATAAAAACCATAAGAATCCAAATTGCAAACTTTGTGCAAAATAAAGCAAAGTATCTAAATTTCAAACTGTTTTTTAGTCCATTCAATTTAAATATAATAATGTGCAAATTTGAATTTTCTGAAAAATTACGTTAATGTTTTATAAATTTTTCCGCCACTATATGTAGATAGGTAGATAGAGAATGTAGAAATATTTGGAAGCTTTAACAAAGTTAAATTTGTTATGTTAGAAAGAAAATAGCTTTATGATATTTTTTCTAAATATTTGTCTTCATTGCAGACGTTCGGTCTGGATAAAGTCAACTTATCCGCAAAGTGTGTTGAATGTGGTCGCGTCATAAAGGGATCCAGAGAAGTTACCTCCAATTTCGTAAAGCATTTAAGAGTTCGTTATCGCGAAATACACGAAGAGTACCGATTTCTGAAGATATTTGCACTTACATATACAGTCGTGTCCGGATATAGTGAACTAATTATTGCAAGACCTTTTTCGATTGTTTACTATTTAGAGTACTGTATGGAAAAATTGAGATTTTCACTATATCGATTCGTTCACTAATGGAGTGTTTACTATATATTGGTCTCTTTAATAACATAAAAAAAAATAATTGATGTTATTAGACGGGTAGTCCCGGAAATCGAACTTTACAGGACGTGTAGGACAAAAATTTGGCAGACGCTATTGTCGACGCGGGTTTATCTGCCTCATTACTCGACAGGCAAAAATTTGTGAAGGCATTGACTTCATATGTGCCTGGCCTTAAAGTAATGACTAGGAAAACCCTGATGACAAAATTGGAGGGTGAGTATGTCAGAATGGTTGAAAAAATAAAGTCAGAGATGGAAAATATTAATTATTTTTGTACAACCGCTGACATATGGTCGTGCAGTAACCGAAGCTTCTTTGGATATACGTGTCACTGGTTGACAGAAAAACTGGAGCGAAAGTCAGCTGCTTTAGCATGTAAAAGGCTCCCTGGTGTGCACTCGGCGGAAAAACTAACGAAGGCCATCACCGAAATTAACAGCTCCTTTGGATTTAATAAGTCCAACGTCGTCATGATTGTCACAGAAAATGGGTGAAGGCATTTAAGGAGCATGGATTTCAACGCGAAGAAAAGAACGCCGACAGCGATGAAGATCTGCCTTCGTTTTCCAATGAGTGCCTGCTACCCCAACACAAGCGTTGTGCAAGTCACACATTAAGTTTGCTCGCTACAACTGACTTAGCGAAAGTTTTGCAATCAAACCAGACACTTTATTTGCAACATACAGAGGTAATATAGTTTTGAACAACCGGTTTATTCAAAAACATATTTTGTTTTTTCTCCAGATATTTGGCAAATGCAATGCTTTGTGGAAGAAGTGAAAGTGGCCGAAGTCTTGTGAAGTAATTCTAAAAAGTTTAGGTTCAGCTTTGCTTGCACCAGTAGTAACGCGTTGGAATTCATTGTATGATGCAGTCAAACGGCTACTCGCGTATAAAGCAAATTTGAATGATTTGTGTCAAGAGTTTGACTTGGCAAAATTTACCGCAGGAGGCTTCACTTATCTGGAACAATATACACTGCTGCTGGAGCCAATTGCAAATATTCTGGATGACCTGCAGGAGGAGGTTAATGTAAAATATGGTTTTTTATTACCCAGTCTTTTGACTCTGAGTAATAATTTGATGAAATTAAATATATTTGAAGAGATACCAAATCTCAGCTCTGTTGCGATGATGTTGGATCAAAAGCTGAGGAAAAGATTTGAACCATATTTTACTTTGGCCCTGTCAGCAGTATTGCAATACCTGCAGCTGTATTTACTCCAGATGTGAAGACCGACTGGATCGAGGCGTTGCAGGATACACTTCCGGATTTGGCGGAAGAAAGCATCAAAAACAGGGTGATTGAAAGCTTTAGAGAGGCCCTAACAAAAAACAACCATGCTTTAGAAGCGATTTCTTAAAGATTGGGTTGTCCCCCAAAGGCAAAGATCGAAGTATGACTTCAAACGTGCCGGTAAGAATGTATCTATTTACTTTTCTTCTGGGTTTTTACAAGTGTCTTTATTGTTTTAGGTGATGGTCAAGACACAAATGCCACCGCGTCAGCTCCACAAAGTGTTGATGTGAGGTGCGATAGCAAACCAATACTACAGTTATTTTAAAAGACCAAACGATGACTGTAGTACCTGGGACCGATATCCATTGCTGAAGGAGGCATTTGTGAAATTCAATACACCACTGCCATCATCGGCGCCTGCTGAACGTCTTTTTTTTTTTGCGGAGATAATAAAGCGCCCCAAAGGGGAGGTTCATTGACAGACTTTTCTTTTGCAAAGTTTGTTCTACTGAAAGCAAATTCCAAGTATTTTCGCAACCCAAATCAACACACTTAATGACTCACTGCGCAGACCAATCGCCAAGGTAACAGCTTTCACAAAAGAAAGTAACCACGTAAAAATCCTTTTGTTGAGTTTTGGTGAAATTTTTAAATCTTCGACTCTTTTTTTCAACTATGCCGCGCTATTTGCTTCTGATTTTGTGCATAATTACGAATGTTTTTCCTTTCATCTGGATGCGCACCGCCCCACTTACACGGTGGTAATAGTAGGCGGTCCATATGCATATGCGTGCTCATTATTTTGAGAAAAAAAGAAGGAAGCGGGGAGGGGGGGGTGAAAAGAATGCTTGGAGTGTAAGAAACAATGAAAAAATCCTTGGCGAGTTCATTAAAGCGGTAAAATGCAGCAGTACCATTAGTTAATTAATCTTATTTATAAATAAGAGCAGCCGCTTAGCGCGGGAGAGCGCGAAGGTAAATGGGGGAAATCCTTGCGCTATAAAATGAAGATGTGCAGCCACTGTTGGGAACAAAGCCGGGGAAACAATGAAAGTTTGTTTGACTGCACTCGAGAGTTGAAAAAATTCTCGTAAGTGAAGGGAAAAGGTAGAAACAGAAGTCGCTTTAAAAAGCTCGTCAATTTTCAGTAAAATCATGAAGCATCACCTTGGCTACAACTGCTTGAAGTGTTTATCATAAACCCAATAGTTGTCAGTTCAGCCGATTTCTTGACAATTTTTTTTAATATAAATAACAAAGACACTTTGTTTTTTTGGAAAACTTGTGTAGGGGTCCCGGGACGATTAAGTCATGTCCAAATGATCCGTTTTATAGAGATGGTTTCATACGGCTTTCTTAGACGTTTTTTTATGAAAATGTCAACAAATTCTGCTATAAGAATTAAGGAGGTTAGTGGTTGAAACTGAAAGTATTGGGGATATAGCGAAATTTTGAATCAGCTCGATACTAATATAAATAAATCAGATTATGTTCTGCCAAGGTTAGTTTCAGATGAGTGTACCCCCTAGATGTGAATTCATCACACATTTTACGACGTATCCAAAATAGATTGCAATCTACATTCTGAGGATTCTGATAACTCTCCATTTTTCCATCTCTCCATCTTTCCGTGTCTTCATCTTTTTATCTACCAAAGTGAAAGTACTCGGCATGGAAATGATATAGAAAGCGAAAATTTACAGGTAGTCCGATGTTATTATTTATGAGACCAACCTTAGTAATAGAAAGTCATTACAAATGCCCTTAATGCTAGAGGCGACTTCGTCATTCATTGTACAGAATATCGAACTGTCAATATATTCCATTATTCCAAATATTTATATTCCAAAGGCAAAGATATGCGCTGGAGTAGCCTAGTGCCAATCGGGTGGTATCTGGCTAGGGAAAATGTAACATAGCGGATGTACATATTATATTATATTATTAAATTGTAAGAGTTGTAAGCATGGTGGTAAAATAGTGGTAACGCTGGGAGTAAGGTTCCGTTGGGCGTTTGTCATATAATGATGTTAAGTGGAAACGCAATTGGAGATAGTTGCGCGTTCAGACTTCTAATGGCTAAGGTACGAGGACTTCACTCAATACACAATTTGAAGAAAAGGGAGATGAAATCTATCAGTTCTACATTGAATGTTCGGATCGGGATTTCGAAATTACGAGGTTTTCAATAGTGACGCTACAAAAGTAGATCGATAGGGTCAGCAAGCGACGCCATATTTTTTCGCGCTCTTTTGACATTTCTTTTCAGTAAGATTTGGCATTTCACCTTAGAAAGATATACGATCCAACAACGAATCGAAATTGTTAAATTTCACTACCGAAATTCGGAGTCAGCAGATTCAAATTTAAGAGCGTGTTTTTCAATAAGAGCCCTACAAAAGTTGTTTTAAATAAAACAAAAACAGATTGGGATATCAATTAAATTATTCATTCCTGTAAAAGTGCATTCGTACGTACTACTTGCGTCACCATTGCATCTCGAAACCATTACGGTTTGGCGCTTTTATGGGACGGTGGCAGTACTTCTTCTGTGTTGGTCAAGAACGACACGGTATGGTGAATGGGAACCGTTACCCCTCAATGATAACCGAATATTTTTAGCCCGAATAGGATGATATGGACTTGGAAAATATGTGATTCCAATAGATAGATAGATAGATTATTAATTGAGGCATGCACTGCGACCATGGGTCTATTGTGCCCTCACCTAACTCACAGGGACTCGCTTAGCCCCAGTATATTGATGAAGTCCAATATTCTACTGGGTGCTATCGAGGCAGTGTGATCCCTATCCGGAAACATGGATCCGAGGGCCTGTGACCTGCGCCTACAGACTGCGTTGCAGTCGAATAGCAGGTGCTCCGGGGTTTCAGGCTCACTGTCACAGAACCGGCAGTTAGCACAAGATGAGAGACCCATGTTCGATAAGTGCCTCTTAAGCTTGCAGTGGCCGGTGTAAAATGCGACTAGGAGCCTGAGTTTGTTCCTTGGGAGGTCGATTATAGTCTCGAACCTCTTCTGATTATACCCCCCAACTAACAGTTTGGCATGGCGCATCCCGTGCGCACGCTGCCAATGTGCCTCCCTGCACGCCCTTTCTTCAGTACGAAGCAGTTCCTTCACCGTATGAGGACCCACTCCAGTGAATGGTTCGGGCCCCACCATAGCAGTGGTGGCTGCGGAGCGGGCAAGCTCGTCTGCCAGTTCATTGCCGGCTATACCCCTGTGACCAGGCACCCAAATCAGGTGTACCTGGTTTCTCTCGGCTAGTTTGTCCAGCCTTGTTCTGCACTCTTGGACTAATAGCGATTTGATCTCGTGAGATGAGACCGCTTTTAGTGCCGCCTGACTATCGCTGAGTATAGCAATTCTCTCGTTGCGATAGTCGCGGCAGAGGTTTATCTCGATACACCGAATAATGGCTAGAACTTCGGCTTGGAAAATGCTCGGAAAGGTTCCCATTGGAATGGAGAGCTTGGTACGCGGACCCACGACACCCGCACCTATTCCTTCCGATGTCTTTGAGCCATCGGTGTACCACCTCAAAGTGCTGTCCCTTAGCATCTGCTCAAGAGTGGGGTCGCTCCACTCACTCTTGCTACCGAGGGTAACCTTAAACTTCCTTGTTAAGTGGGTCGTTTTGCTGATGCCATCCCTCGGGAGGAGCGCAATAGGAATATCGCCAATTATTTTCTCCATCCTCTGGGACGAAATTATTTTGCCTTTGCCACCACCCTCTGCTGTTATCTGCAGAAGTGAGTACTTGGCCACTTGACCTATTATTATATGGAGCGGTGTCAGTTCCATCAGGACTTCCAGAGCCGCCGTTGGGCAGGTCCGCATGGCTCCCGTCATGCATACGCATGCTAGTCGCTGTAATTTGGACAGTTGGGTCCCCACAGAAGCCTGTGTCGCCACAGAGGCCCAGGACACCGCCCCGTATGTAATGATTGGTCGGACAATCATGGTGTATAACCACCTAATGATCCTTGGCTTACAGCCCCAGGATCTACCCGCCAGCCGTTTGCATACCATCAGTGCTCTTGTTGCCTTGGCTACCGTTTGGTGCACATGCTGCTTCCATCGCAGGGTAGAATCCAGAGTGAGACCAAGGTACTTAACCTTATTTGTCATTTCAATCTCTCTGCCCCCAAGTGTGAGGTTCCTCAGGCTGGGTAGGGACCTGCGCCTCGTAGATGGGACTATGGTTGTCTTCGAGGGGTTGATGTTTAATTCAACTCCCCTGCACCACCCCTTCGCCAGGTTTAGACCACGTTTTACTAGGTCGCAGAGAGTATCCTCAAATTTACCTCTTGCTAATATCACTATGTCGTCCGCATACCCTTGGCAGCGGATCCCGTTGTCGGTTAGCAATTCCAGCAGTTCATCCACGACAAGGCTCCACAGTAGTGGTGATAGTACACCTCCCTGTGGGCATCCTCTTGTCACCCCCAGACGAACTGCTGTATCGCCCACCGTGGTCTCGGCTATTCTGGTGCGCAGCACGGCATCAATCCATCTGCGCACCGGTGCAGCCACCTTCCTTCTCTCCAGTGCCCTGGCTACACTCCTGTGAGACGTGTTGTCAAAGGCACCTTCGATATCAAGGAAGGCGCATATCATCACCTCCCCTTCCTCCAGTGTGCTCTCGATCTCCGAGGTCAACTGGTACAGAGCCGTACTGGTTGATCTTCCCGCTCTGTAAGCATGCTGAGCAGCATGCAGGGGTACAGTTTTCAGCGCCGTCGACCTTATATTATTGTCAATGATCTTTTCCAGAGTTTTCAGCAGGAAGGAGGTTAGACTGATCGGCCTGTAAGATTTGGCCAAGGAGTAGTCCCTTCTACCTGCTTTTGGTATGAAGATCACCTCTGCAATCCTCCATGGATCCGGGATGTACGCCAGTGCGAGGCTCTCCCTTAGCAGCCGAACAAGGTGAGGTAGCAACAGCTGCTCGCCCTGTTGCAAAAACGCCGGGAAAATACCATCCACCCCCGGAGACTTGAATTTTTCGAAAGAGGCCAACGCCCACCGGATCGACTCCGCAGTAATTAGCTGTTTAGCGGTTTCCCAATCCAAGCGTGTCGGCCTCCGTTCGCTCACAGGTAGACTTTGGTCCACTTGGATGGTCTCCGGGAAGTGAGCCCGCAGAAGTTCTGACGCCCTTTCCTCCGCACTGGTCGTAAACGTCCCGTCACTCCTTTTAATGGCCAGTTCCGTGCTGGTCCTTCCACTGGCCAGAGCTTTGTGCAACCGCGCCGCTTCTGGTGTGGAGGAGACCTTTTCACAGAAGCTTCTGAAACTGTTTTGTTTTGCCGACCTAAGTGATTCCAATAGAACGACGTCAAAGGCCACACATCGAATGTCACACTCGATTTTTTGAAAACCAAGTTTGGTAAAAGTGTTATTTTACGAAATTGATACGGTCGTGCGATTTAAGGCCATTAGACTATTTCCTGTGGGGCTACGTCAAGTGATCGACCGATTTATGCTTGAAAACCATCGAAAAATGGGTTCAGCGTCTGAACTTCTGCAAGCGTACCTGTGGTGGTCATGCAAAAGCAATCGAGTTCCATAGATAATGGCATCGAATTTACTTTCACAGGAATAAAGAATTTCATTGATATCGGAAACCTTTTTTGATTTATTAAAAAACTTTTGTAGCGCTCTTATTGGAAAACATGTTGGTATCATTCATTCCATATCTCATATACTCTTCTGATATTTGATTCATATCGTTGCAATTTTCGGTATTGGACCGCCCAATGTTAGCAACTGATATATGTATACAGTTAGCTGTTTTTCTCACCTGCTTTTCATAAAAGTCTTTCGACATCAGCCGCTTAAATAGCTACTATATCAATGAAATCACAACAACAATCACTACAACAATATTAACATTAACATGAATACATACCTACAGTCATATAACTATGGCCACAATCACAGCCACTGCTATAACACTTTGGCGTAACGGTAGAGCCTGCTGCGTGCCGAATACCAACCATCAACGCAGTAAAAGACGAGGGCTGGCAGTCACAGCAGTTTTTTTCAATTAGCAAATCACCGAGCAGCGCCCATAACGCCTATTTCAGGCGACGCAGCTGTTTAAGCGAAACGCCGCTTGACGACCGCTATTCGATATGCCAATATTATGAGTTGTTTGTTTATTTGTCGTGTTTTGTAATTGATGTTGCTGTATCTGTGTGCATTCTATGTGTACTATTTTTCAACTTCCTCCTCATTCATGCAGTTATCAGCAGCTAGTGCTTGTCTTTGTTGTAATATTGGTTGGCTGAACCTTGGCAACGTTGCAATGCCAGCTGCTCTCGGGTATTGCCATTTATTTTGATGGATTGTATCGCCGCTACTCTCCAGGTGGCAGCTACAAAATGCAGCTGTTACCTTCTAAATAAGCCTAATATTTAATTGTACATCGAGTACACTTACCAAAGCTGCACTTAATAAATAGAAGGGATTCCCTGAAGGCTTAATGAGACTTTTGGGCGCTCAATTAACATAAAACTCTGAGGGTTTTAAAGATTATGAAACGCGTATTTGTAGTTTTATTTATAAAAGCAATAAAGAGGTCAATTAGTATAACCAAAGTATTTCCTTCATTTGTGAAATTTCAGCTTAGATGGATATTTCAGTTAAATGTTATAAAGATAAATCTTTTCGTCTTTAAATCATTTTTCAAGTTAATATTAACTCACGAGATAACAGGAGCTTAGTAATTAAGCGACAGATGGCCAAACTTGAAATCACACTTCGTTCAGCTGACAGATTCTTCTTATTTACTGGCGTAGACACCGCTTACGCGATTATAGCCGAGTCAACAACAGCGCGCCAGTCGTTTCTTCTTTTCGCTACGTGGCGCCAATTGGATATTCCAAGCGAAGCCAGGTCCTTCTCCACTTGGTCCTTCCAACGGAGTGGAGGTCTTCCTCTTCCTCTGCTTCCCGCAGCGGGTACTGCGTCGAATACTTTCAGAGCTGGAGTGTTTTCATCCAGCCGGACAACATGACCTAGCCAGGGTAGCCGCTGTCTTTTAATTCGCTGAACTATGTCAATGTCGTCGTATATCTCATACAGCTCATCGTTCCATCGAATGCGATATTCGCCGTGCCCAATGCGCAAAGGACCATAAATTTTTCGCAGAACCTTTCTCCCGAAAACTCTTAAGGTCGACTCATCGGTTGTTGTCATCCTCCAAGCCTCTGCACCGTATAGCAGGACGGGAATTATGAGCGACTTATAGAGTTTGGTTTTTGTTCGTCGAGAGAGGACTTTACTTTTCAATTGCCTACTCAGTCCGAAGTAGCACCTGTTGGCAAGAGTAATCCTGCGTTGAATTTCCAGGCTGACATTGTTGGTGGTGCATACGCTGGTTCCAAGATATACAAAATTATCTACAACTTCAAAGTTATGACTGTCAACAGTGACGTGGGAGCCAAGTCGCGAGTGCGACGACTGTTTGTTTGATGACAGGAGATATTTTGTCTTGCCCTCGTTCACTGCCAGACCCATTTGCGTTGCTTCCTTTTTAAGTCTGGAGAAAGCAGAACTAACGGCGCGGGTGTTGAGGCCGATGATATCAATATCATCGGCATACGCCAGCAGTTGTACACTCTTATAGAAGATGGTACCTTCTCTGTTGAGTTCTGCAGCTCGAACTATTTTCTCCAGAAGCAGGTTGAAGAAGTCACACGATAGGGAGTCGCCTTGTCTGAAACCTCGTTTGGTATCGAACGGCTCGGAGAGGTTCTTCCCGATCCTGACGGAGCTTTTGGCGCTGCTCAACGTCAGTTTACACAGCCGTATTAGTTTTACGGGGATACAAAATTCAGACATCGCGGCACAAAGGCAGCTCCTTTTCGTGCTGACGAAAAGGTGGTATGTGTCGATTCTTCTTTCACGGGTCTTTTCCAAGATTTGGCGCATGGTGAATATCTCGTCGGTTGTTGATTTACCAGGTCAAAAGCCACACTGATAAGGTCCAATCATTTTGTTGACGGTGGGCTTTAATATTTCACACAATACGCTCGACAGAACCTTATATGCGATGTTGAAGAGGCTAATCCCACGGTAATTGGCGCAGATTGTGGGGTCTCCTTTTTTATGGATTGGGCATAACACACTTAAATTCCAATCGTTGGGCATACTTTCATCCGACCATATTTTGCAAAGAAGCTGATGCGTGCACCTTATCAGCTCTTCGCCGCCGTGTTTGAATAGCTCGGCCGGCAATCCATCGGCCCCTGCCGCTTTGTTGTTTTTCAGGCGGGCAATTGCTATTCGAACTTCTTTATGGTCGGGCAATGGAACGTCTGCTCCATCGTCATCGATTGGGGTATCGGGTTCGTTTTCTCCTGGTGTTGTGCGTTCACTGCCATTCAGCAGGCTGGAGAAGTGTTCCCTCCATAATTTAAGTATGCTCTGGGCATCGGTGGCTGGATCACCTTGGGGGGTTCTACAAGAGTATGTTCCAGTCGTGAAACCTTCTGTAAGCCGCCGCATTTTTTCGTAGAATTTTTGAGCATTACCCCTGTCGGCCAGCTTATCAAGCTCTTCGTACTCACGCATTTCGGCGCTTTCTGTTTCTGTCTAGCTGACAGATTGCTGTGGCTTAAATTTGGTAAAATATAGCGCTCTCTTAAAACAATCGTTTATATTTTCATTGTTTCTACTGTTATTGCTGTTGTTATAGCTGCAGGAAACATTCCTCAAGTCATTTTGAGATATTGGAACAAGTTGACCTTCCTTGGTCGAACCCTAATAAGGGTTCGTTTTTTCTACGTAGGCCTGACTATCTCAAGAGATACCCTATTTTGCTGTATACAGAAAAATCTGTTTTCTTATTGTTGGCTTCATGTTACAGGACTTATCTTACTGAAGGATTTAATAAAGCAGCAGACTCCGACTTCTTCTTCATATCAACATTTCTATTTAGATACACCTACACCGAAAATGCCGACAACCGAGCGTCAAAAAATGTTATCGAGTCGAAATCGAAAAGCCTAGGCAAACCTTTTTTTACCAACGGTCTATCTTCGGCAAAATCAATTCGGAATACAATGTGCTCAGATGGAAGCTAAAATGAGACAGCTCGATGTGTCTTTTTTGAACGGCCCTGTTGAGTATGTGATGATTAGTGTGTGAACTGCAGTTCATCATTGTTCCGTTACTATGACCAAATCTTTATACTCGAAGTTGAAAATCGCCATTTCTCCAACCGAATCCATCCCAATAATTAAATAGTCGTTATTACCTCTACATAGAGACATAAACTTGGGGTTTAGAAAAGCCGCTTAAGTCTAAAATATACATTTTATGGTATTGATGAAATTCTGTTGTTACCATATAGTAAAGGTACGGAAGATATGGACTTATTCTTCATGCTTTCGTATCTAATTTATAGTTCATTTAGCCTTACATGCCTTGCGCAATCATTACAATTTATACAGTCTTGATCATGGTCTACCAAATTATTTACATTAATGAATAAAGAGCTCGTGCCATCGACGCACATACATAGGAGCATTTGGTCTCAAAAACCGGACAATTGTATCTATTTTAGGCGCAAGGATACACTTTTGTGAATAAAACATGTTCTGCAATTTTCATTGAGATGACTCAAATATTGGCGGATATATGGAGCATACAGTGTTCTAGAAATTCTAAAATCTTTTCTTAATTTCATTTTGTTATAAGCACTTTCAGGGAAGGCCTTCAACTCTCACGTCGAATTTGTTTTGATGGTTTCAATTGAGTCGAAGCGGGTTCCCCGAGGTGGATATTTCAATGTGAAGAAAGGAAAAAGTCGCACGGAGCTAAATTAGGGAGACTCGGTACTTATTCAATGATATTTGTTGAGTGTTTGGCCAAAATTTAACACAAATACCTTAAAATTTTTTGTAAAATTCGGCAAACACAGCTGCTGTAAACACACTGGTTAATAGAACTGATTTTAATTCATAATCGCTAATTTTGGCATCATAATTAAGGACAGTTATACCAACTCAGAAAAAAAAAATTACCTGTCATCCATATAAGCGTTAGATGAGAGAGAGAAGTTAAGAATTCCCGATACTTTCTTGATAGAATGTATACAGCTTTAGTGGTTAATTATTTATTTCTATTTATTGTCTAGTCCAGTTTTTTGGACAGAATTGAGTTCATTCCGTGTAATTGAAGTTCACTACGAAACGTTGATGTGCTCGGTTGTGTGCGCGGTAGACAAAAACAAAAAAAAAAAAACAAAAAAAAAAACAAAGGTCTGGAAAAGGCCTAACAAGAAATACCATAAAATCTCGCCGTTATCGGCAACAACAATTTGTGCAATTAAAATATACATATCATTGAACAAAACAGGTCTGACTACCTGCGGTCGTAAAGTCTTGCTATTTTTAATAGCTAAGAACTTAGTAAATATTAAACAACCTACTGCGAGTGTTAATTACAAAAACAAGTGTATATTGGTGAACTAATTATGAGTACTGTCAGCTGGCAGGTTGTCGGCACAACCTCAGCCAAGAGAAAACGAATGCTCTCACCTAATGGTGATAAACCAAAAACCGCGCGGCTTTCGAATGAAACTACAAGCGAAAATCAATTTGATATACTACAGGATGAATCTGTGGAAGATAATAAAAATCCTGAAACCTCTAAAAAAGATAAAACTCCTAAACCACCACCAATTTTTATCCTTAACGTTACAAATATAACCAAAATGATTGAATGTTTCAAAGAACTCATTGCAGTATCTGAATTTACTTATAAATCTCTTAGAGATGGACAAATTAAAGTGATTACAACAACAATAGAATCATATCGAAAAATAATTGAGTTTTTGAATAAAACCAACACAATGTATCACTCATATCAGATAAAACAACAAAGAGCCTACAGGGTGGTAATTAAAAATTTGCATTAATCTACGCCAACTAGTGACATTGAAAGTGAACTAGCTCAACATGGACACAAAGTTCGAAATATTATAAACGTGAGAAGTAGAATAACAAAGGAGCAATTGCCGATATTTTTTGTGGATTTAGAGCCTGACCAAAATAATAAATCCATTTATGATATGAAATATCTCAACAATGCTGAGCCACCCAGAAAATTTAATGATATAGTGCAATGTCACCGCTGTCAACAATATGGGCATACCCTAAACTATTGCAAAAAAGGGATTCCGATGTGTTAAATGCGGCATGGATCATTCAAGCAAAGACTGTAAAAAAACATTAGAAATGCCGCCTCGGTGTATCCACTGCCTACAAAATCACACCGCGAATTATAAGGGCTGCCAGATTTATATAGAACTAATTAATAAAAAAATAATAATATCATGCAAAGAAAAAGAAATAATAGCCAATGTATATCAGAAAATAACCCTTTTCCCAATAGTTACAACCCAAACACAACTAATGGAAACATGTCTTATGCACAAGCAGTAAGAGAAAATTCAGATCATCAATCTCAAGAAAATGTTTTCAAAAAGTTAGAAGTCCTAATGAGTAAACAGGTTGAACTTACAAACACCTTAATGAATATGATGTCAATGTTAATTAACAAATTATGCAAGTAGGTACTAGAATTGTTGCCTGGAATGCCAATGGTATTTCCAATCACTTATTAGAATTAGAACAATTTCTCAAAAACTCATGTATTGATATTGCACTGGTCTCAGACACTCATTTAACGTCCAAATCTTTCTGTAAATTAAAAGGTTATGACATTATTTGTGCCAATCATCCAGACGAAAAAGCTCACGCAGGGTCAGCTATAATTATTAAATCTAGTATAAAATACACTGTACTTGATTCCGTTAGGGAAAAATATCTTCAAGCTGCAATAATCAAAGTCAAACATGACGACAGTGAGCTAGTTATTTCTTCATTGTACTTTCCCCCACAATTTGCAGTCAAGTGCCATACTTTTATTAACTTTTTTGAAACTCTAGGAACAAAGTTTATTGCAGGAGGTGACCTGAACGCAAAACATCCTTGGTGGGGTTCAAGGCTGGCGAATCCAAAAGGCAAAGAACTCTACAAGTGCATACGAACCAAAAAATTTGTTACCTTATCTACTGGTAATCCAACTTACTGGCCATCTGATATTAACAAAATTCCAGATCTGCTTGACTTTTTTGTAATTAAAGGTATTCCTACGAACTGCCTTGCAATCTTTGACTCAAATGATCTTAGCTCTGATCATTCGCCTATAATATTAAACTACAATAATTTCATGCATTCCTATACTAAAAGAAGAGGAATTTTTTCCAAATCCACAAATGTCGACCTTTTTCAAAAAGAGCTAGAACAAAACGCTAATTTGAAACTAAATATTAGTCTCAAAACATTTGAAGAACTGGATGAAGCTGTTGAAAATTTTAATATAGCGATTCACGAAGCAGCAATCTTGTCAACCCCTCAATGTAGGCAGGAGCTAAACCAAAATAGCAGCATTATACTCACAATAGAGATCAGAAAATTAATACAAACAAAAAGAATTATAAGAAAAAGGTGGCAAATCAGTAGGAATCGAAATGATAAAACTGCCCTCAATAAAATAACCAAAGAGCTTAAACAACAATTATTTGAATTTAAAAACGATTGCATACAAAATTACTTAAAATCTTTAGGCACAAAAAATGATGATTTCTCGTTGTGGAAAGCCACCAAATATATTAAACGCCCAACCCTTAAAAATTCCCTGATCAAAAACTTAAATGGTGAATGGTGTCGCTCTGACCTTTCAAAAGCTGATGCATTCGCTATGCACTTAAAGAAAATTTTCCAACCTTTTAATCTTTGTACTGCAACAGATAATGATGAAATAAACGAATTCTTAGTTAGTCCCTGTCAAATGGATTTGCCCATCGAACCTTTCCATTCACACGAAATCGCTAATCAAATAATGATACTCAGCAACAATAAAGCACCCGGCTATGATCAAATTAATGCAAAAGTTTTAAAATCCTTGCCAGACACAACACTCAAATATATAACACTTCTATTTAACGCAGTACTTCGTTTACAACACTTTCCTCTACAATGGAAGTGCTCAGAAATTATTATGATACAAAAACCGAACAAGCCAGAAAGTGAAATGAAGTCGTATAGGCCAATAAGTTTACTGCCAACACTCTCCAAAGTATTTGAAAAAATACTTCTCGGAAGACTACTGCCTGAGCTAGAAAAACGATCTATCATTCCCGAACACCAGTTCGGTTTTCGTCAAAATCACGGAACACCAGAGCAATGCCATCGTATTGTTAATACTATTCGAAATGCACTAGAATCTAAACAGTACTGCTCTGCTGTTTTTGTCGATATTCAACAGGCTTTTGATCGTGTTTGGCACACTGGGCTCATTTACAAACTCAAAAAACTATTACCTGCTCCATTTTTTCTATTGCTTAAATCTTATCTGAATGATAGATTTTTCTACGTCAAAGTTCGGGAAGAGCGATCAAATATTTATACATTTGAGGCAGGAATCCCACAAGGTAGCGTGTTAGGCCCAGTTTTGTATACAATATACACAAGTGATATGCCTTTGTTAGATAATGTACTAACTGCCACATATGCAGATGACACAGCAATTTTAGCATGCAGCCCTTGTGCAATTGAAGCTTCGATTATGGTACAAGAAGTAGTTAGAAGTATTGATGTTTGGCTGAAAAAGTGGAATATTGCAGTGAACACAGACAAATCTGTGCACGCCACCTTCACCTTGAGAAAAGGTAATTGTCCAAGTATTTTTCTGAATAATTCTGAGATACCATCTAAAAGCGATGTTAAGTACCTAGGCTTGCATCTGGACAGAAGACTGACCTGGAAATTGCATGTACTGGCTTTTAGGGGAGAAATCATAACTAAGTACAGAAAACAAATTACTACTTTACAAAACTATGCTTAAACCTATTTGGACGTACGGCATCCAGCTGTGGGGTACAGCAAGTACTTCAAACATCGAAATTCTCGAAAGATTTCAAAATATTGCACTTAGGAAAATTTTAGATGCACCCTGGTTTGTGTCAAATAAAACAATCATTAATGATACAGGTTTAGCTTTAGTTAAAAATGAAATCAAAAGATTCAGTACAAATTATTTTAATAGATTGAGTTATCATACTAACCCAGTTGTAATAGCCCTATTAGATGACTCAAACGAAATTAACCGTCTTAAACGGCTTCATATATTAGATTTGCCATATAGAAAATAAGCAGTTTATAAGTATGTAAATATGTGTAGCTTATATGCACTTCTGTATATTAGTTCTGTACTCGTTGGAGTACAGCAACTTAGGTTAAGTTAATGTAGTGCGACACAATTTGCTTATTGTCCTCGGACAGATTGTAAATAAAGGAAATCTTAAAATAAACAAAGTGAAATGCTAGTATTTCGTAAAATATTTTGAAACACATAGGAGTGTACCACTATGTTACATAATCTTTAGTACCTCAGTCTAGCTAATGGCAAAGAGCATATGTAACGAACACATAATGGTAAACAAAGAACTAGGTTATATGCCAAAAATCTGAATATGATTACATAACATACGCAAGAAGCGTTAAATTTAGGGGAGATATTGAAAAGGTAATATCAGCAGCAATTCATATGAGAGAGTACTAAGAGTTCTTTATTCTAATAAACACTTCGTCGCCAACAAAGATCTCAACCAAAGTAGAAGGGGTTGTCTAATATAAACATTATTTTTAAAAAGTGCTTAAAATTTGTTAAGAATCAGTTTATCGACTCTATATAAAACGAAGGAAAAATACTACCTTTCTAACTTGCGATCACCATTTTTAAACATTTATTTATTAAACAAGCTGTGCACTTTTAAAGATGGCAGTCAATTAACATAACTGATTCCCATTTGGGAGAAATTGCCCTACCTTCTTAAATATTTTTTTGGAAAGGATGTATTTAAAATAACTGTTTTGTGATTAACATTCAAAGTAAAAGATAAAATTTAAGTTCAAGCAATCACTTAGTAAAAATTAATATTTTATGCTGCTTTGATTAACTGATATACCACAAATGAATTGAAGAAGTTTAAGGTAGCACTGTCATGTCCGAACAAAAGTTCTGTCGAGAGAAATGTCTCAACCATGGATTGAGAATATTCTAATAATAAGACACGAAATAACGGTAAGACAATATTTGAATTTAGCTTATGGTTTAAATTATCAATATTCCATAGGCCTAGAGTGAGTTGGAACTAAGTATGTCAGGGTAGCAGAAAACACATTTTTTAAGAATTTATCCCTGCATTCTGTTGGCTCGATTTAAGTAGGCGGTCATTCTACGAGTATACTGTATGGACATATGGCGAGCTTTGCGTTTGCTTGGTGGTACATTCTTCGTCTTTAATCGTCAAGCTCAGAACGGAAAGCCCTTGATACAGTCAATGAAGAACGCCGGTCAGTTACTGAACATAACTATTTTATTCTAACGCAATTACACACCAAGTCTACATAAAAATGAAGATCAGTTTGCGGCACAAAAGCATCCTTTAAAAGCAAAAGTACACATTAAACTTTATTAATTGTTGGGCGACAGTACAAGTGAACGATTAATAACATATCTTCACCTGGTGACCACTCAAACGCTCAACAACATCGTAGAACATAAGCGCACACTTACAGGGTTTCTTAATAAGACTGATATGACTTTCTTTTAAACAGCACAACAATTTCTAAGGAAATTAATTATGTTTTCTATTTAATGTAAAGTATAATCGATACAATAAAGATCCTATGTGTAGTATAACACCAATCAAATGGTCTCCACGGCTTCTTTTGCAAAAATGAATTCGATGAACTCAATTTTCGAGTACTCCATTAAATCAAGTAATATGTCATGATTAACACTTTCAATATTAAATTCTAAGGCTTGAGAGGGTATAATTTATTAGTAATGGCTTCAAATAACCTCACAAGATGTAGTTGAATGGTGTTAAATCACAAATTCTCGGAGGACATTCAATGTCACAATTTGGAAATAATCGAATCTCCAAACTTTTCTCGCAATAATTGTGTTGTTGCACGTGCTATGTGGAATCAGATGTTATCAAGATCAATTTCTTCCAATTGAGGCCATAAAAATTTGTTTATCATCGATCTATACCGCTCTACATTGACACGCACAACATGATTTCGAAAGAAGTACGCACCGATGATAAATAATTACATGTTATGACATATTAAAAATGGACGGAACGAAACTTAGAAATTATATCATGCCTATTGGAAAATCCGGTACATATTAAAATATTTACCTTACAGGGCCTGAAGAGGAACTGGCGGCAAGAGGTAAACTGTAGCACAAAAAATGGTTAGACTTTACAGCTGACGCCTGTTGCGATGCATATAAAAGGAAGACTCAGAGACCGAGACAGAAAGGTAGAAAACATTACATATATATGCAAAATGCTGACTTAGAATTTATTTGTTATAAATTATTACTGTTATATTAATTTAAGTTTTTTGTTCCATTAAAATTATTAAATTATTTAAAACGAACTGGGTTGTTTGATTTATATAAAAATATAACATATTGCAATAATAAGTTACCCTGCTGTTTACTTATCACAAAACTTTTCAGTGCATTGCAGAGTTGCCACCCTTTGAAGAAGTTTCTATGCAAGTAATTAAATGTTGAAAATTAGAAGTTTGAATCTGGAAGATAACAATAATTTGCACTCGAATGTAGAAAGTTCTTGTAAAAGGCATACAGATTTGACATCGTTTTAGAAGTTTTTGTAAGATATAACGTTACTGTCACTAAAAATATTTATTTTGTTCTCAATATACTTCCCGAAAATAACTCATAACGCTCCTGTTTGACGTACACTGTGAATATGCAAGTGAGATTCTTACTGCAGCAATTGAATAATAAATAACTTTTACTGATTTTTGTCCACTTAAATTATTTTTTCATCGTTTTTATTTATATTCATTCAAGCTATAAAAGACGGGAAACATGTCGCATGAGCAACTTTTAGAATTGAGAAGTATAAGAATTAATAACAAAATAATTTTGATATTTTTATTTTGTTTATTATTAAATTATTTTTATATCGTTTATTTTTATTTTCTACTTGCTGTACTTTGTCAAGCATGCTTTACTTTATTAGAAGAAATTTGCAAAAAAATATAGCATCCTCTTAGTAACACATGTCGTCTACGCAACTTATACGAAGAGCATGAGCTTTTAAGCTTTAAGCGCCGCATAGCGGACTGTAAAATTAATTATTTTCTAAGGAATATAAGCAATTATTTCGTAATAGCACTCAAAGTGCACATACGTGAAAATAAAGATTTACAAAGTGCTATAGATGTGGGTGCACCAAGGCGTATGCGTGACATTAAAATCATAAATTTTGTGGGCGAAACTAACCAAAATCACTAATCTTTTTAATGACAAAGAAAGCAATCAACAATTCTCAATTTTAATCACTTAACAAATATTGCCAAAATAAATGGCTAACAGTTAGATGGAAAGTTAAAAGGGATGAACATCATGAAGTTTTCTAGAATAACTAAAATGAATCTCAATTTCTGAATCAACTAAAAAGTGAAAATTGATTTTTTGACACCTAGGCCCCCTTTTCGTAGACCAGGTCACATATATTGGTTCAAGAGCACATCTTTATTAAGAAATGGTTATTTCTAAATTTCATTAATAATCTCTTCAGTAAAAAAATCAGCTATAGGCATTGAGGTCCATAAGTTAGGTAAAGGGTGGGCATTATAAAATTTTAAATTCGAAGACAGGGGCTAAAAGATTGAGTGCAGCGTTTGCTGTATGGCACGTAGCGCCGTCCTGCTGGAACCAAATGTAGTACAAGTCTTCCTCTTCAATTTGCTTGAATAAAAATTCGGTTAACATTGCGCGATATCGCTCAGTGATGGTTACGGTGGTTCCTTCTTCATTTTCGAAGAAAAATGGGCCGATGATTTCACCAGACCAAAATCCGCAACATACAGTGATTCGTGCTGGGTGGATTGGCTTCTCGATGATTACGTGCGGGTTTTCTGTGCCCCAAATGCGACAATTTTGCTTGTTAACGTAACCATCGAGGTGGAAATGAGCCTCGTCCGAAAATATGATTTTTCGGTAAAATTGACTATCCTCGGTCAAACGATCTTCTGCTCAATCTGTCAATACTTCTCAGTTTTCTTCTAGTGAATAGTTACCCATTTCGTAACCATTAAACTTTTTACTGAATATCTGTCACTTTCCGAATGGTATTTGACGTTTCCAATGGCGAAATAAAGAGAATTCAAATTTAAAACGTTAGATGACCAACCCGTTTATTAGGTATATGGGGCTCAGGAAAGTATTGACCCGATTCAACCCAGTTTTGACACAATGAAATACAATTGCCAGGAAAGGATTTTGTGTGAATTTCAATTTCTTATATACCACATTGAACGATATTTTCGGTCAAAAGTCAACTATTGGTATCGGGTCCACATATTCGGTAGCTAGAAGCTTGAACAGTTTTGATTGGATTTGAACAATTATTGGTTAAAAGGTGGCTTACTTTAACGGAATTATTACCGCGAAATTTTATTCCGTTAACTTATTAATTCTTTATTTGTGTACTAGAAAGTGAAGGAACCAAATGGAAGTAGGCGTGGTTATAGTCCGATTTCACTCATTTTCACAGGGTGACATATGAATATGAAAAGCCTGTTAAGTTCCAAATTTTGTCGAAATCGGTCTGTCGGATGTCGAGATATGGGATTTCACCAGAAAGTGGGCGGTTCTATGATCATTGTCCAATTTTTACACCGGCTTCGATAGAGCCCCCTTATACCATCTATATACCACCCGTATAGAATAATTTAGCAGTTTAGAAACCCTGTAGTTTACTGAGAAAAACAATTCATAGCTCGACCAAGCCTGACACTACAACAAAAACACTAATTTCTAAAAAATTTGTTTTCTTTAGTGTTTCATAGTTTTCCCGAAAAAAATATGATAATAAAGTAATCTTTATATCATTAGTATTTAATACATACTATGTTGTCCTGAATCCATAAAAAATATTTTCCAGAATTCACTTCAGGCAACACATAAAACCACTTGCGATTTCGACAACAATAGAGAGTTTCGCAAATAAGCACGTGCTGAAGGTTATTCGTTTAATCGGTTCATTATAGAACGATTACTTAGGTACTAAAAAAAATCAATTTTGAGTAGCATCGCTGAAGTTTGTAACTTTCATTTTTGTCCGGGTTTTGAAGGAAAATGCTCCTATTTGCGACGGTTAGTTGTTTTACTTTCTAGGGTCATATTTTACGAACCTTCTAAAAGTAAAAGATGACATTTTTGGTTGATTTTAATAAAATATCTTTCCTAGCAACCATTATTTTTAGGCACAATCGGAAAGTTCTGGGTACATGTCAACCTAAAAATTTTTTGTGTGAAGGGTGAATAACTTTTGTTGTTTGTGTTCTCATCAGCTTCTGTTTCGTCACAGTTGTTAACATTAATTTTTAAAAAGCGATTTAAAAAGAAAGAAAAGGGATTGAAGAGATTTTTTGTACAAGTTGTAGGGTATTTTAATATTTATTTGGTTTACCAGTACTATGTCATCAAAACAAGGCATTAAAAGGGAACCTGTTAATTCTATACCAGAACGGCTTGAAATTAAAATGGACATCGCATATTGGACGGTGGGTGTGTGAAAAATTAAGAAAGGACTAATTCAATTCAAGGTTTGATTAGATTTTTGGAGCTCCAGACCGAAGAATACTTTCCTGTGTACATTGACTGATAAGGTCGATGAGATTTCTGATCCCAAGATTGGGGATAAGACTTGGACTGCTGTATACAAGTCTTTTTGAAACCAGATGAAAACTGCTGTAGTTGAATTTTAATTCTCGACAAAGCACTCCAAGCAGCTCATGCAACTAGCATCTAGTCAAGCATTCAATCTTATCGCATGAATAACGATCGGCTATGTCCAGTTAGAACTCCTGCAGCTATTGAAGGGCGAACTTTGCTGAGTGCGAACAGCTCACGAGACATCTTACTATTTCATTGCATCCTAGCTTGTAGCTGACCGAAGCTTGCTGAGCTCGCCTCAGGGTCAACCATTCAGTAGTGAGTGTTAATGGAATACCTGAGTGAGTGAGAAAATCAGCCATAGAGTTTTCTGCAATTCCGCACAGATCTTATCTAGAATTCACTCGATGCCAGAGGAAAGAATTCTACTTAGACATTCCTCACTAGTCTCCAGTATATGGCCAGCGAGCCCAAGTGAATAGCCACCGCTCTGAAAAAGGCTGCAGTTCAGACCAGCAGATCTACTGTTTCCTTAAAGACAGCTACTTCAGCTAGGAATAGCTGTTATGAATCTTGTCCTTGTGGCAAAAAAACTAACTGAAAAGCTTTATAAACAACTCTCGAAATTGTGAGCTTTTCCATACCTTCAACCATCCTCTGAGTTTCTTGCTATACATTGAACTGAATACAATAGGTTGGATACGAAGTTTGTTACGCCCAGAAGGAAACTTCGGTGACCCTATATAATATATGTATATATATATGATCAACATGACGATCTGTGTCGATTTAGTCATGCCCGTCTAACCGTCTGCCGGTCTGTACATATGAGCCTAATTCCTTTATTTTTGAGACATCGGTCTGACATTTTGCATATATCCGCTATCTACGAGTATCATCGATCGGAATCAAGTGCTATAGCATAGCACTAACAACCACAAAACTAGCCGACCAAACTCAAGTCTTTGCATAAATAATTATTTTCTTTGAAAGGTTATTTTTATTAAATTTGACAGAGATTATTATCCAAGACATTTCTTAACTATGCGAAGAAATCGTATAGATCGCAAAACGATAACATGTAGCTGCCTTACAAGTCCTTGCATGTTCAACTTTTTCATTTGTCGACATATCTTCATGAAATTTTACACATATTATTATTCAAAGTTTTACTATAATTTTCAAACATATTGTTCAGATCCGACCACTACAACATATAGCAGACATACAAACTGAGCGTTTAAAATCAAAACAATAATCAGCTTAAACACTTTTATGCTATAAAAATTCAATGTGAAGGAGCTATAAAAGCTTTGGTGCAACCACAAAGTTCAAAAACACTTTCAGAGTTGGAATGATGTTCGTTATCATTAGAATAATAACATTTGACTTCAACAACATATAATATATAAGATCTGTAATAGTTGTTTGAGGATGAATCCTCGTGTGATCATTGCTACTTATTAAACTTTAAAAGCTAAAACGAGAATAATTCTTGGTGGCAAGCAGAATATTAAGGAAAATCGAGTAAAAACTCATCACTTTGTTGGTGTTCTTGCACCTTGAATACATTCAACAAGGCACCTGTAAGATTTTCATTAAAAAAACATACAAAATAAAAAATAAGTGCTCTTCTCAATGACATTAAAGTCAAGTGCAACAATTCCTTGTTGCTGCCACTTGCACACATGTTGCCGTTTTTCCAAATACAGGCTGAGTAACCGTTAACTTGCAATTATTAAAGCATAAACGGAGACCCCAGCAAACATGCACACACCTAAATATATGAGAACGCCCAACAATTAATCTCATAAAAATCGATGTTGCATGCATCAGCACGTACATACCTACATATTTTTGCGAATGCCCTTTTATTTTTGTTGCAGCGCTTAAACAAATTGCCGCATTTTTAAGTTTGTTTGTGCGTTGTTGTTGGTTTTTTTTGCTGTACTTCCGCGACTGTCGCATTGTCGCTGCCAGCAAATCCATCATCAATTCACATTACTTATACGTCATGTGAAACCGGACCCAGCACCGTCCCGCTTAAACTCATATCCTCGTATTTCCACGTGTGTGCGATTCGCAATTTTTGCCATCGTTGTTGTTACTGCCAGTATGTTGTTGTTGTCGCTTTTATTAATGTCCTCAACGTTCATTTGTTTGCGGTGCCAGCTGTGCCGCATCATTTTAGCGATTGATTCAGTGTTGCTGCGGCACGCCACGCACAATGACAACACTTCTCTTTGTGCTGCAGCAGCAGTAGCATATTACCTCACTCTTACTTAGCTATTTGCTCAGTCAAGTTGCTGTAAACTGTTGCGCGTTGAGTGGAGGTCGAATTGGCGCGATTACCTCAGCTAGAAGACAATAATGGAAATTTTCGAAGGACCATTGCATACATATGTGTACCACGTGTGCATATTTGTGCTCAGCTTAAGATGCCGAAAGCAGAATTTAAGCTAATTTATTTATTGAAATTAGCTGCTCAACTGATTAAGTAAGTAAATGAACTATAAATATTTATAAATTTAAAATTACACAGTTCTTTCAAAAAATCGGAAAATTGTCCAATTTCAGATATGTTCAGTTTCTATAATGTGGTTAGTTGAAAAATGAAATAGTTTCATGTGGTCTGTAAGTTAGGAAGACTAAGCTGTTTGGTCCCGATTTCAAAGCCGTTTGTCTATATCTTTATAAATGAATAAATATATAAATGATCAGTCATCGACTAACACTCGCTTCGTTCGGACTCGTTTCCCTAGTGCTCGTGCAGTTGATAGCTTTCTAATAGTATACAGTGCTAAACGTAGTATTCTCTTTAGTTACTTCTAAAAATAATTCATTTGTTTCAATCGGGCGTACAAATAATTTCACAAATAGTTACGCGTAGTGTATCCAATGAATCTACCACCCCCCCTCGTGGGGAATAGGTTTAGTGTGTTGCAGGACTGCGACTCACTGGCCAGCCCAAAAAACAAACGTAAGAAAAAAGAAAGAAATACAACATTTTCGGATTTCCCCGTACTACCACCAATTACCACCAACCAACTGCAACCCAAGTTTGTTGTTATCAAATCAGCGGAAAATGAAAAACCACTAGAAAATTTTAGCGTTTTTGCCAAAAAAAAGGCACTAGATTCGATTAGTACTGAGGTACAGTCAGTAAATATGCTTCGCGATGGTAGTCTTCTCATTTTAACTAAAAATCAAAAGGTAGCTGAAAAATTCATTAAGACAACTAATTTCGGTGGCTTCTGCAAAGTGTCAATTTCATTACATCAAAACCTCAACTCAACTAAAGGAACAATATTTGATAGAAATTTAATTCAAACACCAGAAGCAGAAATATTGGAAGATTTGAAAAACCAGGGCGTAATAGGCGTATATAAATTCACGAAAAAAGTTAACAGCAAGTCTGTTTACACTGGATCAATTTTGCTTACATTTGATCTCTATGCAGTTCCAAAATATATCGACATTGCGTGGTACAAACTCGGTGTTAGGGAATATTTTCCTAACCCAATGCGATGCAAAAGCTGCCAAAAGTTAGGGCATACACTCAAGCACTGCAATAGTAATCCCATTTGCGCAGGTTGTAACCTTCCCCCCCACAACCCTTCTAACTGCACGCGCAGCATGTGTGCCAATTGTTTTGGTCCTCACCCTGCCTCCGCCAACTCTTGCCCAACATACCAACAGCAAAAAGAAATATTAAAAATTAAAACCCAAAACAAATGCAGTATATTTGAAGCACGACGTATTTTTAAGCAAAATAATCCACTTAGTTGTGAAGCCTCTTACGCCACTACCCTCTCTTCAAATCTTCATTCAAACCTTGACAAATCTAATATTCAAAATAACAAAACCAGTTCTACGCCCTTTTCCTCCTCCCCCTCTAATCACTCTCAACTCACAATTAACTATAATCTAACTACTGACTCTCAGAGCATAACAGAAGCACACGTTCCACTAAACAACAATACCTTTGACAACAATACTGATCAGCAAATATCAAAAACCTGTTCTAAGCCCGCCTCCCCACTTCCCGCAAATAACATCATAATCAATAATCAACACTTAACCACCGACAACGACAATCAACTTATTGAGAGCTCTGTTAACATTAGTAACAACAATAATCATAACAATGTCATATTAAATACTCCCGTCCTCCATTCTTCCTCTAATCCTCTCTCACAAATCTTCTCTTATCTAACACAAGATCAACTTAGCACAGAAAATATTCACTTATCAAACATAACTCCAAACTCAACCTCTAACGACTCTTAATTCACTATTTGCGATACACTGAGTGATTGTATTTTAATAGTGCACTGATAAGTTTTCTCTTAGTTGCTGTAATGCTGAACATTCTGCAATGGAATATTCATGGTTATTATAACAACTACTCGAACTTGGAAATATTAATTAAAGAGCAATTACCAAAGATAATTTGTCTCCAAGAGACTCACTGTAAATATAACTCAATGCCAACTATACCTAAACAATACAACGGTCATTTTCATAATTTTAGTTATAACACCTCTGTTAAGCAGGGTACAGCCTTACTGATTCACAAGAGCAGACCATATAAACTTATTAACATTAATTCAAGTATTTCTGCCGTCGCAGCTGAAATAAATCTTAAAATAAAATTCACTGTAATTTCTATTTACGTTCCCCCACAACATAATCTTCTTACTTCTGAGCTTTTCAACATCATAAACGCAACTAACAACCCACTGATAATAGTTGGCGATCTGAATGCGTGGAGCCCACTTTGGGGCTCACCAAATCAAAACCCCAAAGGAGTAATCATTGAAGACTTTCTTTTAGCATCCAACCTCTCTATCCTTAATGATGGTTCGCCCACGCATTTCAGCACGCACAACTCGTTAACTCATATTGATTTGTCACTATGCTCTTCCCAACTTGTTCCAATATGCAATTGGTACGTTATTAATGATTTGCATAATAGTGACCACTTCCCCACAATAACATCGGTTACAATTGAGCGGTATACTCTACACCGCACAATTCCACTTTTCAATACCAAAAAGGCTAAATGGTCACTGTTTCAAGACAGGATTCTAGACTTGTCACATTCATTTCCCCCTGCCGATAACATCAATGCCGAAGCCGCTCGTATTAAGAAGATAATACGCTCAGCAGCAAACAATTCTATTCCCCGTACAACTTACAAACAATTTAGTAGGACTGTACCTTGGTGGTCCTCAGAGTTAAAAGCGTTACGAGATACTAAACAAAATGCTTGGAGAGCTTACAGACAGTCTTTCAGTTGTGACAATCTAATAGCATATAAAAAAGCAAACTCTGCATTTAATAAAGCTAAGAAAGAAGCTAAACAGCAAAGTTTCGCGGATTTCACCAGGAAAATTAATCCTACTACTCCCACACCAGTAGTCTGGCAAAACGTGCGTAAATTAGTAGGCACACACAAACCTTCCAATATACATACAATCGAAACGGCATCTAGCATAGTTACGGACCCCAAAGGAATCGCCGAAACCTTTGCTGGCTTCTGGTCTTCGAAATCTAATGACGCAAACTTCTCCTCTACTTTTCGTTTAGCTAAAAGCACTTCCCTCAGCCAATCCGTAAATATTTGCTCTAACTACAAATCTAGCATAATCGACTCCCCATTTCTTTCAAATGAATTAGACAACTGTTTAAAGTCATTCACTGGCACAACCCCTGGCCACGACAAAATTTCGTATCCCATGCTTGTTAATACGCCAACCACCTTCAGAAAACGGCTTAACAATCTTTTCAACAATATCTTCGATACAGGTATTATTCCACATTCCTTTAAAACGGCTACGGTCATCCCAGTAAAGAAACCCAACAAAGATGCTCGGCTGGTAGATTCCTACCGCCCCATATCGTTGCTTCCCTGTATTAGTAAGCTACAAGAAAAAATGGTCTCAAAGAGGCTAATGTGGTATTTAACATCCTCAAAGGCACTTTTACTTAACCAATTCGGCTTTCGTCCAATGACAAGCACGATAGATGCACTCTATTATATCGATCATCTCATTTCAAAAAGCCTATCATCCAAAAGCCACCTTTCTATTCTCTCAGTAGATTTCGAAAAGGCTTTCGATAGAGTAGGTGTTCACGTTGTTCTAAACAAGCTACTTGAACTTCGAATAGGTCCAAAAATGTACAATTATATTAAATCTTTTCTGACATCGCGATCAATACGGAGCAGGGTAAACACCACACACTCATCAATTTATTCACTTTTTAATGGGATACCTCAGGGATCTCCGCTTTCAACGACGTTGTTTTTGATCGCATTCGACGAGCTTAGCAAAACACTATGCGCCTAAAAGAGAATCAGAAATTGCTTCTTTGCGGACGATTTATACCTCAAACAACATTTATACCTGTAACAAAAAGGACACAAAAGACACCCATACTAATTTTGCAAACGCGATATCATCAATAAGCTCTTGGTGTCAATATTCTGGAGCAAAGCTATCACTCGAAAAATGCAAGCATCTTCACGTTTGTCGGAAACATCTTTGTGACCCCATTACAATTAGGATTAATAACTTCACTGTAGAAAATGTTAAACACCTAAAAATTCTAGGTATAACTTTTGATTGTAAGCATAATTTTAAGGAACACTGTATTAATTTAAGATCTAGCCTAGTTGCCAGACTCAACCTCATAAAATACCTTTCCTCCAACAAAAGTCACATACATACCAACTCCCTCCTCAATATCACGCAGCTCACATTACTCTCCAAAATTGACTATGGATTGGCAATTTATGGCCAATGCTCCAAAACCAACCTCCTTCGTATTAAGTGCCCATATCATGCAGCCATAAGATGCAGCCTCAGAGCATTTAGAACCACGCGAACTGAAAATCTACTGGCCGAAAGTGGCTTTCTCACTATTGAAGACCGAATTCAATATGTACGATGCCGTCAAATCCGAATCATTTACTCGTCAAAAAACTCGATCATGTATAGAGAGATCAAGTTATTAAAACAGCGAAAACGCAAGATGAAATTTTCATCCGCTCTTTCATGCATGCTTAATACAGCATCGGCAATTGATATCCAACCGGCTCCACCTCCAACTTGGATTCAGCCTCCATGGCATTTGCAAAATAAGTCCTTCCTCGACGGTCTTACAGTTCATAGAAAGCAAAACACCAACGTAGTTACCTATAAGCAATTGTTCTACGAAATTACTGACCGATTCTTGAAGGAAAACTGGATACTTCTTTTCACAGATGGTTCAAAATCAACAGACGGAACCGGTTTTGCAGTCGTCAACGCTAACGGAATCTCATTAGCACAAGGAATTTTGCCAATGGTCGCAACAGTTTTGGACGCAGAAGTGCAGGGCATACTGTCTGCTCTTCTTCTAGTTAGAGCTTCTAAAAATAAATTTATTATATGCACAGACAGCCTCTCGGCATTTGAAGCCACTAAATCCGCACGGAACTCTGCGGAACCTATTGCCGCCATACAGGAACTCATCATTCAACTAGAGAAAAGAGTCAAACTGATGTGGATTCCTGGCCACGCTGGAATCAAGGGAAATGAGCATGCAGATACAGCTGCCAAATCAGCTATAAAAGCTCCAGTTTTCACTTTCATGCCATTCTCAACCAAAGCAGTGGCGAAAAGTATTTCTAATACAGCGTACCAACGATGTGCTATCAAATGGGCAAACTATTCCCACACGTATAAGACCTATAATCCCAACAGATCGAGGATCAGGCTCCCCACGACGACTACAACACACATGAACAAATGTTTCATCCGCTTCAGATTAGGACACACTAGTCTAACTCACGCTCATCTACTGGAAAACGAATCTCAACCAGCCTGTCAATTTTGTCGCAATGCTCCCTTAACCATTTCCCATATCCTCAAAGACTGTTCCCTTCTGACACATTACAGATCTTCCTTTTTTCCGAACCTCAACCCGTTAGACTTGCTAAGTACTCCAAGTGAGAAAAATATTAAACTGTTATTTGAATTTTGTAAAACAATACATATTGATAACTTAATTTAAACTGTTATACACCTTAAGCCGATAGCCCTGGCAGCTAGTGCTTAGTTAATTATAATTTCAATTGTAATTAATTTATATAAATAAATAAATAAAAATAAATAAATATAAATGATATAAATATTGGGGGTCGGAAAAGTATTTTCGTATTTCTAAACAAACTTCAACTTATTATGCTCTCGCAACTCTAGATTTTTTCACCTAATGGTGGGTTATATATAAATATAAATGATCAGGGTGATGAGAAAAGTTGAAATCCGGTTGACTGTCTGTCTGTTCGCCCGTCCGTCCGTGCAAGCAGCAACTTGAGAAAAAGTTGAGATATTTCAATGAAACTTGGTACACGGGTTCCAAAAAAATTTACAAGTAGTACAAAAAAATTTTCGAGTTCATAGATGGACGTAATAGGGTCATAGCCACGCCCACAAATTGCCATTAACCGAAAACATAAAAAATCCCATAAATAAACACTAACTTAAGGTATGAAGCTGTAATTTAGTACAAGGGTTCACAGTAGCAAGTGGCATCTGTGGGTAAATTTTTTTGAAAAAGTGGGCTTGGCATCGCGCTCTACCAAGTTTAATGCATATATCTCCTAAACCACTTAAGCTACAACAACCAAATTTGCTGACTAAAAATCATATAAAAATCTCTACTGCCAATGTGAAAATGGTTGTAATCGGAGGATAACCCTACTCAGACCACAATTAACGGCTCTGTTAAAAACCAACTTTATCTCGTCAAGAGAAGCGTAACGTCGTCCTTTAGTGGGCCCCTTCAGTTTAGGGAACAAGAAAAAGTCACAGAAGGCGAGATCTAGGGAATACGGTGGCTGCGGCATCATTAGTGTGTTGTTTATGGCCAAAAAGTCGCGCATAAGCAATGACGTGTGTGAGCAGGGGCGTTAGCGTGGTGCAAAAGCCAATTTTTGTTCTTCCACAAATCCGGGCGTTTCTGGCGGATTGCGCATAACTTGCAGGTAATATTCCTTATTGACCGTTCTTTCTTGTGGCAAGAACTCATGATGCACCACGCCCTGCAATCGACGAAAACTGTCAGTTACGATTCGCGATACTTTTTGAACACACATCGTAAATGACTTTTATAGGAGCGTTGTTGCTAAAATCCCAATAAAAGCTGGTTAAGCCTCTAGGTACCGAATATTTAGACGGTACTTATAGTTAATTTCTGATCGAATATCGGCCAATATGTGAGTTATCCCAATAAAAAATAAGAGAGCGTATTTTATTCATAACAGTGTATCTTTGTTCCTGAACCCGACCATCCAACAGACTTTGCTCTATATTACTGGCTTAACACCTTAAAGTATTTCCCTGGTTTTGATTCTTGCAAGTTGCAAGAGCATAAAATGTTCGATTGTACCCGAACTTAGCCCTTCCTTACTTATACTAATAAATAAATATACAAATATGTACCACTTTGGTTGACCACTCTTTGCCATTTTACCGCTGGAGACTTTATTCCATCAGTGTAAATCAGAATTTCGAAATTGCAAGAACGGAAGCGAGCAAACCATTGTTGTGCCCCACGCATCATTATTTTCACTCGTTTTTGAACAGCTGTAACTTTTTCTCTGCTTCCGCTAATTTTTTGGTTAAAGGAAGCTTAAAATCTCACCTTTCCAACACTATACGATGTGACATAATGTGATGGTAGCACTGCAGATATAAATACGACTGCAACGAAAACGACTTTTCCGACTACTAAAGCTTGCCTCACTCGAGTTGTCCATCTCTGTTAATGACGATAACATCGAAAATGTTAGAGAAACTGTATTTGAAGTTTGTCGAAATGGCATCAGAGAGAGGATCTCAATAACTATTATAGACCAATTAAAGTAATTTTACTTTATGGTATCATTTTTAAAAACAAAACTGTTAAGTAGCTAACCTTGAATGAATTAAAATTAATCTTGGCGATTGTTTGCTTGCCACAATCGGCGCTTAGTATTATATGACTGTCCAAACGGGGCATTAGACACCAAACACATACACAGGGCGCACAACAACGGACAACCACAAGTTTGTCAAAGCAGCTTGGAACTCGGGTGGACGTGGTGAAGGCCATAGATCAATGCACAAAGCTACAAAGTGTTGATAATTGGGCCACTGTGGCAAGGTACGAATATTGCGCTAAATGAATAAATCAGCAAGGCAGACAAAAGGCAAACACTTAGCTAATGGTAAACGCTGAATAACAATGGCATAGAAATACGTGCATTTACTATATACGTGAGTTTTTGTGTGATGCGGAGTAACCCTTAATATCCAACAACTGCAGCAAACTTTCAGTGCTCTGTTGCCGCTTAAACGAAAACTTGCACCACACTCATATATGCACACTCATTTGTGTGTGTTTGTTGCGGTGCGTGGCAAAAGTTTGGCAACTGCAACGAACATTCGTTACTTTAGCACACAGCCGCATAACCACGCACATACCCATGCAAACTTAAATATGCTGTTAAAGTACCGTTGTAGTAATGTGGCACTGTTGCAGCGGTTAAAATGGTGGCTTGCAACAACTTGGCAACATTTTGTGACACCCAATTAGGTGGCTTTAATGCACGTTCGCAGTGTGACAGACTTAGCTGTAAATGTTGCATAGTAGTTGCTCGTAAATGTTATGTTCTATGTGTACGAGTATGTGCGAAGGCACACACACATAGAATAATTTGGATGAAGTAAATGTCTAACGAGACACCTAGGCCTTTAGGAGGCCCATTTTGATACCACTGTACATTAGTACTAATATTTTTATCTAAGCAACTAAGGTAATATCGCCAACGAACTTCTGACAGATAGTTGATATTTTTATTTAGAATCTTACAATCTTCTTCTACTTCTTTACAGCTTCTACAATATTAGTTATATAGCGTTCCTAGTCTACTGGAATGTCTACTCATTAGACATTAGATTACCTGTTAGTAGTCCTTTTAAAGTTCTTATATCATTCCTTTTTAATTTTAATAGACGACATATGCGGCCGATATTCTATTCATGCCACGTTTGCCTGCTTTTCAAGCAAGTCAGGAATTGATTCCACAGAAGCCCTGCTTTATTTATAACATTTTTTTGGGTCAAATAGCTAGAAGCATATTAAGTAATTCCTTCTCTTCCATAGTCTATTTTTAAAATGGCGCTTGCTCATACTAGTTCTTCTGCTATACATTTACCAAGAATAATACTATATCCTGAACCCTAGATCAATTAAGAGATCAGGATATTCTTGCACTGGCTTTGACGAAACCCTAAAATACTTTAGAGATCTCAAATCCGCATGGGTGTCTATATATAAAAATATATTTCTTCTTGTGAGCACATTTATTGGCTTTATTTAATTGCTATGATATCCGCTTGGAGAACACTGCAGTGGGCTAGTAGGTGGAAGGTGAATTTTCGATATCTAGCTCTACAGAAAATATGTTACCTCCCACTCTGTTAAGTGTAGGTGTAAATATCGCTTATCTGAGCAACTGAATGAAAATAGTCATCTTATTATATAACCTCTATTCCAAGTACGTTGTATTCTTTTAGATCAAGAGTGTCAAACAAGTTTAACTCCGGAACCACACTACAAAACATAAATAAAATTTGCAATAACATAGTTCTCGAAATGACAAGAAAGCTTCATCCCAAAAATATATCTGCTAAATTAACAGCAAGGTAATTACCAGAGGGCGTAATATTGTTGGGAACCAAAGGAATGAAGTGAGTTACGACGTGAATATTCCCCCTTTAAAATTGAAGGGTAGGACTGTGTAAGTTATCCTAAAAGGCTTGAGATACACAAGGACACAATACAGACAAACACCAATCCAACTGGTATGTAAACAAAGATTCGCATTGCTGAATCAGTTTGGACTTTGCTTCAGATCTCATCGAACTGATACAAGGTATGCCCTACCCGCAGTTCAAGGGGTCCTTCTTCTAGTGATCCCAGCAATTATCCTTCGGTCAGGCCATGTAACCAAAGGTACCACAATTTAGTATTTCATTCTGCTCTGGATGGCTCCGCCATTAGTAATTAGATTACTTGGGTATACATATACGAGGTATAAAAATTAAGTAATGAGACTGATTCCATAAAAACCGTATATTTGAAAATTATTCTACAACTCTGTCATCCAAAAAAATTTTATCGCGACGTGTTGCTCTTGATTTCGTTTTTCCATTTTTGTGACGAGCACTACAAACACACATCCACTCAACTTGACGCAGCAGGCGAACTAAACAAGCTACAGCGATGATACATATATCAGTGGAGAGGAGGGGCATGCCGAAAAAAGCGAAACGAAATTTCAAGGTCACAGGTTTACCACAAGCGCGGCAATAAAATTAATCTCATTACTTAATTGTTAAACTTCGAACCCAAAAACTCTGATTGTTCCACTACCCAGATCACACCCCTAAAATCTATCTGTCGGCCAGACCTATTAATTTTCACTCCCCCAAAATTTCGAATATTCAAATATATCGAACACTCCACGATCCCCATACAGACGTATGAGATTTTTTTCCTTGTACAAAAATACTACATTTGAGGAGTTTTAGTTTGCAAAGAAATCAAAAGAAGTAGTAACTTAGGTTGCTTTAAAACTAACTTGATCACAAGCCGCAGAACTTAATGGGTCTCACCTAGTTAGCAATTCACTAGCTAACAGTAAACTGTTTTGACTCTGAAATAAAATTTTATGATGACGAAAAATTGGATATACTGAACCTCATTTTTTTCCTCAGTGTTTACCATCAGTTATAATTCAGAACTTAAAAAATTCCTTTAAGAAAACTACAGATTTCAGTTACCAAACAAATATTTTCGAATCAATTTCAGTGAATATTTCCTGACATGAACTGAGATCTCAAAATAAAGAGTTCATGGTCCTCTTGCATATTATCACTCGGTTGCGAGAAAAATTATTATCTACAGCTTAAGAGGAATTTTGTTCAAGGGTCGAGCACGAAGTAGAAGTCTTCCTCTTCCTCCGCTTCCCCCGGCGGGAAGCTTATTTTCAGGGCTGGAGTATTTTCATTTATTCGAACGACATGACCTACACGCTGTCTTTTAATTCGCTGAACTATGTCAATGTCGTCGAATATCTCGTACAGCTTCTTAGTTCGAAATAACACTTGCTGGCAAGAGATATTCTGTTTTGGATTTCGAGGCTGACATTGTTGGTGGAGTTTACACTGGTTCCAAGATAGACGAATTTATCTACGACTTCGAAATTATGACTGTCAGCAGTGACGTGGCAACCTAGTGACGAGTGCGATGACTGTTTATATGATGACAGAAGATATTTCGTCTTGCCCTCGCTCACCAACAGATCCATTAGTTTCGCTGCCATATACATTCTGGAGAAAGCAGAACTAGAGGAGCGGGTGTTGAAGCCAATTATGTATATCAATATCGTTGGCGTACGCCAGCAGCTGTACACTCTTATAAAAGAATGCACCTGTTCGACTAAGCTCTGCAGCTCGAATATTTTTCTCCAGCAATATATTGATTAAACGCATGATCGCGAGTCGCCTTCTCTAAAACCTCATTTGATATCGAAAGGCTGGAAGAAGTCCTTTCCGATCCCGCGGGATACCAAATTCAGACAACCCGGCATACAGACATCTCCTTTTCATGCTTTCAAAACCAGCTTTGAAATAGATGAAGTGGTGATGTGTATCGCTCCTCTTTTCACGGGTATTTTCCAAGATTTGATGCTTGGTGATTATCTGGTCAATTGTTGATTTTCAATGTTTAAAGGCTCTCAGATAAGGTCCAATCAGTTTGTTAACGGTGGGCTTAACTCCTTTATGCAATGCGCTCGATAGAACCTTAATATGCGATGTTGAGGAGACTTATCTTAAGGTTGTTGTGGATTGAAAAGAGAACACTTATATTCCAAACATCGGGCAACTTTTCTACAAAGATGCTGATACCTATTCCTTTTCAGTTCTTCGCCGCCATGTTTAAAGAGCTCGGCGGGCAAACCATCGATCCACGCCGCTTTGTTATTCTACAGAGGGGTAATGCTTTTCGGACTTCTTTTGCTCTCATTAAGCGTGCTGGTGAAGTGTTCCTTCCTGCAAATGCATCTCGCTTACCTCTTTAACTCTCGATATCTAGCCCATCGCGCACGTGTTGAGGTCGATCGAAACGTTGAGAGGTAGGCAGTCTGTTTTCTCTCCACTGGGAGACGGTATTCCCATCGTACCAGATGTTCTTTTGCATTTTCCGAAAACCAATGCTTTCAATTGCAGCTGTACGTAAAGAGCTCGAAATGCCGTCCCCCAGTTCCCTAGGTTTTTCTCTTTGTGGGGGGTGAGCGCCCTGGTGATACGGATTAGGGCTAGATATGAATTCTAGTACTCGTTGACGGAGTCTCTCTCCCGCCACGAATCCCACATCGAATTTGAGAACTTCTCTTCTCAGTCCCTGAATCAGCTGGGCAGCGGCGTCTTCCTAATTAAGGTACCGGTTATACCAAGTGCATGCTCTGAAATCGTAATCCTTAATATAAATGGTGGGCCACACAAAATTTTAAATTTAAGAAAGTCAATACGGCTTGATATTTTTCAAAGGTGTAACATTTATTTAAAAGGTTGTTTTATGAAATTTATTTGTGGAAAACAATTTCTGACAAATGACCACCACGGCTGAGTTTACAGTAGCTTATCCGATCCACCCAATTTTGGAGTACTTTCTCGATGGTTTCAGGCCTTATGGCAGCTACATCAGCTTGAATCTCGTACTTTAGATCTTGAATTGTTTCTATATGGTTGGCGTAACATTTATCTTTAACAGCTCCCCACAGCCAAAAGTCCAACGGAGTTAAATAGCAGCTTCTGGGAGGCCAATTCACATCACCTTTTTTGCTGATTATGCGATTTTCGAAGATAGGACGTAAAAGATTGAGTGTAGCGTTTGCTGTATGGAACATAGCGCCGTCCTATGCCTGTGCTTGTTAGCGTAACCATCGAGGTTTAAATGAGCCTCGTCCGAAAAGATGATTTTTCGGTAAAATTGACCATCCGGGGTTTTTTTTTTAATATTATAGCGACCCATTTCGTAAATTCTAGACTTTTTACTGAGTATCTGTCACTTTTCGAATGGTATTTGACGTTTCCAATGTTAAAATATAGATAGTTCAAATTTAAAACGTTAGATGGCCCACCCGTTAGTATATTTGCAGGGGCCGTCATCAAAAGAGGGGTCTCTCATGCAAGGCTGCTTTCTTCCTTTCATTGGTAATGTTTTACGTGGCGGGTCCCAAACTTAACGCACAACCCTGGGAAGGTTTTATCTTCTCACGTTATTTCGGCTTAAAATAGATGCTTTTGTTTACTCATGGGATACTTGGTCTAAGAGCAGAAGTCGTAGCTGCTTGAGCCATATGTAAAAGAAGCGGGCCACTCCAAAAGAATGGCGTCCAGATAACTTTCCTCACTTCTGAAATCATCTAGTGAGTCAATAAACGATAAAGTTATTACGTTACTCTGAACTTTGAAAGCTTTTCGTTCTGGCCTTACAGTTACTTAATGGTGAAGGGCGGTAAAACCAAAGTATTGGAACAGCTTTAACATACTCAATGAGCGTCTTTCAGCAGATGGAAGAAAGCTGAAGGGGGGAAAAATGGGAATCTCCTGTTGGAAACTCTCGATCTTCGCTTCTTTCTGACTGCCAGGCTACTTTGATGTCTTTCATGCAGAAGTGCCAGTCATCAGCTTCATCACAGCGAAATCGACGGAAATAGTAAAGCTTATGAGCTTCCAAGAAAAGGTACCCGTACCAAAAATCTGTCAAGATGGGAAAAAGTAGGGCCCTATCTTCGTTCACTCGGGCGCTGGAACGTTTTAGCTACGTGCATGCTCAACAAGCATTGGTCAGCAACAAGCATTGGGGCTACGAAAGCTTTCTTGGCCATAGTGGAACATAAAAGGACCATCGAACTTCTATCTCTCAGGAAGTCTCACATCGCCATAATGATAGGGCTCCTAATAGGAGCGCGTGTCCCATTAGCACGCGGTGAGCATAAAAGTGAAATGGAAACATCCACACATTTTCTCCTCCACTGTCTCCCTTTCGCCAGACTATTTGCTATACTTTTTACGCACCCGGCGAATTGGCTAGTTTTAGGAGTTCTGTCGATATCCGATAGTCTTTTCGACATCTAGGAGTTCGGGACAAGCCATGTGGGATCATTCGTTACCTCAAGACTAATCAGCCTATTTACCCAATTTAAGCTATGTCCCTTTTCTAGACTACATTCAGTAAAGCCTACGGTTCTCCAGTGACTTTTTATATCGATATTTAAAGCTTATTATTAGCACTTTGCTTTGGCAACTTTATGACCTCGACAATACTGATAAGAAGGTATTAAATATAGGCCCATCATTACTGTCCTCTAAACTCTCGAATGAAGCTTTCTCAATATTTTCATTTCAGATCAATGGAGCCATTATATCTTTGCTCATTGCAATAAATCAGAAACAAAGCGCTGATGTTC
>CM050325.1:86141489-86205039 GCA_027475135.1 Bactrocera correcta
AATTGTTAAGCCTTAACCTTAACTTTAGTATAATGTGATAAGGTAAGGTACGAGCTGGAAAATTACGCCCATACCACAATGTTTTAATGCTCCGAAGTCTTTGATTACCCGAAGCATATTTGTAAGGTCGGCTACAGGTTAGACATCTATAGCGTCTGGTCACAGGTTCGATCCAAAAAGAAAATTTGTGAAATTTGACCACTCATGTAAGACTGCTTCACCACTTGAAGCCTTGAAGTACTTTTCAAAGACATTATTATTTTCGAAGGAGTGGCTCATAAGCCCACCCTAAATTGTTAATTAGTGCCTCCGTGTTACGTTAAAATTAGGCATTATGGCATTTCGACACTTTTCTCCTTTGAAACTCCTAATGAGTGCAGCCCCTCAAGCAAATTAGCCAATTTGTAGCGATCGCGTGCAATTTTCGCCAAAGTGCGAAATTTCGTCAATAACAATTAGCAAACCGATTGCATTTAATGACCTCACATAGTACCAGCCACAACAAATGCAAAAACAAAACAAAGCAACAACAGCTGCAGTTAATCACCTTAAAGCTTGCTGAGTGAACTAATCGCTGGCATTTAAGCGCTTAAAAATTCATTATTGCAATGCACCGATTTCGCACGTGAAGCGTGACGCTTTAGCAAAAACAATTTTTTTTTTCAAATAGGCGCATATTATCAATTATAATGCACTGCTTTATGGTTAATAATTAGATTGGCTTTGGTGGCTAAAGCGCGCCATCAGCGGAGCATAAATTGATGAAAATTGAATTGTGCACTTTCGAAAACTCGCACAATCAATTTGGTAATGTTACGTAATAGTCACTTCAAGTGGCAATGCAACCCTCTACAAATTTAAACGAATAGCAAAAACAACAACAACAGCACTTAAGTGCATTAGCGACCACAGAGCAGCTCAAAGTACAGAAGACTTAAGCAGCGAACTCATTGGAGGCACCTGCTGCCTTCTGAGTGCATTTCCATAATTTTCCACAAGCTCAAATTCAAAAACATCGCGAAAGAGAATTCAACTTGCGACAACAGAAACACTTATAGACTTTAAGGAAATATCTGCGAGTTTATAAATTAGCAAACATTAATTCATCTGCGCGCAGACAAAGAAGACACGTAATAAAAGTTGTACAATAGCCTAATGGAGCTTTCAGAAAGCTCGCTGGCACATTTTTTACGCAAATTTACATGTCCATTGTGCGCAATAACCAAAGAAAATTGACAATAAATGTGATATACAGGTACTGCAGCAGTCTTCAGCTGTTCGTGGCGTCAGTGGCACGCATGCGCACAACAACAACAAATTATGTGATTTTTTGTGCTGAAAATAGTATCTAATGACATGCAGCTGCGCAGAAAAGCATCTTTTGCTAAAAGGTAAACAAACGCACAGCAAAAAATAATATTTTTAAAAGAAGCTTTGCTGGCAACGCGAAGTGGCGGCGGCGCGTTGAAGAGCAGGGAAGATGCAGTTGCGCGAAAATGTGGTTGCATAAGTAATTGTCATCGTGAGTTGCAAATACGAGAGTATGCACATGTTCGATACCCGCTAGAAAAAATGAAAAACAGTTGCTTGGTTTTTATTTATGTATTTATGGTAGTCGAAAAAGTCTTTTCGTACTTTTTCAATGAATGTCGTTGCAGTCGTATATCCCCAGTGCTACCAATCACACTGTGTCATTCCATAAAGTGTTGGAAAGGTGGGATTTTAAGCTTCATTTAAACAAAAAAGAAAAATTCGGGGAACTTAAAAAAAGTTACAGAAGTTCAAAAATTAGTGAAAATAATGAAAAAATTCGCTGAATTTTGAAACTTTTGTATAAAAAAGGGAAGAATCCTAAGAAAGCCATCAATGAAATTTGTGTAGTTTGTGTAGACGATGCTGTCACAGTACGTTAGCACAACAATGGTTCGCTCGCTTAGCTTCTCGGAATTTCGATGTGAAAGATGCACCTCTGGTCGACGTAACGTTGAAAAAGTCATCATCAAATGCTTTTGAAAAGGCTGGCTACAAAAAAAAGCTCGTTTTTTGGGGTCCACATGAATTATCTATGAATAATTTAATGGACCGAATTAACATCTGTGATTCTTTGCTGAAACGAAATGATTTCGAACCATTTATGAAGCGAAGGCTAACAGAAGGCGAAAAGTGGATAAAATACGTCGATAATGTGTGAAAAAAATCATGGTCCAAGCAACGTAAAGCTCAACAAATGGCCACAAAGCCAGGATTGACGCCTCGAAAGGTTATGCTGAGTGTTTTGGTGGGATTAGAAAGAAATAGTCCACTATGAGCTGCTCCAGCCTCATCGAACGATTGACTATACATCCTACTGTCAACAACTGATGAGATTGAAGCAAGCAATCGAAAAAACGGAAAAAAACTGATCAACAGAAAGGCATTCGTCTTCCATCAGAACAACTCTGGACCACACGCATCTTTGATGACTCGGCAAAAACTAGGAGAGTTTGGCTGGGAAGTTTTGATGCTTTCACCATATAGTTCTGACCTTGTACCATCGGACTACCATTTGGTTTGGTCACTGCAGAACTCCCTTAATGGAGTAAAGTTGGCTTCAAGAGAAGCCTGTTAAAATTGCTTGTCTCAGCTTTTCGTCGAGAAACCAGAAAAGTTTTACACTGATGGAATAATGTTTCTAGCGGAAAAATAGCAAAAAGTGGTCGACCAAAATTGCACATATTTGGTGCATTAAAGTTCATTATAAATATAAAAAAATAAGTTGAAGTTTGATTAGAAATACGAAAAGACTTTTTCGACTACCCAATATTCTGTAGTCGTTTCCTTTTTAATGTGTTTTGAGTGGGTTTAACTTTTTGTAATTTAAGAACTTAAAATATAGAAATTTTTCGGGCTGAAAATGTAATATTAAAATTGATTTATTTAAAAAAATTATGTTCCTAATAAAAATTAAAATCTCGATTTTTCAAATATTTTCAAAATTAAGTGTATTTCTAAATTTCAATTCAAATAAAATTTAGATATTCAATGAAATTATTAAATTTCACTATAAGTATTGTTTTCATATTATTTGCAAAGTTAAATTTTTTTCGTCAGGTGGCAACTATGTTTTGAAAAATATTCTAAACAGCGAGGTTTCGCTATTTAAACATTTATTTTATTTTTATATATTATCAGTACCAGAGAATTTCTTTACAAGGTACTTGCAAGTCCACACACATACATACATACATACTCATACCCAAGTTATTTCTGTACGGTTGCCATCGTGTCTTCTTTATTGCAAAACTAACTTATTGACCAAAACTTGCTTGTAATTCACAACGCTGGCGCGATATCTCAAGCAAAGCCGGCTTGAAGCGACGAACGGTGTCTACAAGCCGTTCTTCAACACCGTACACTGACTTATTATTGCAATTGCATCGGCAATTTCGTTGTTCTGATGCGAAAGCTAGTTGTTGTTATTATACGAACATGTCTCTTTGCTGTTGTTGTTGCAGCTGATGACGGCAATTGCTGGGAAAATGAGCTAAGCGCGTGATGAATTGAATTAAGTGACTCGAGTTTTTTATAACCAGAGATGTTCCGCACACACATACACACACACCGTTATGGTGTCACGCTGACGCGGGTGTGAATGCAACAAACACACCAAAACGCTTTTTGACACACATAATCGCAAGCAAAACCACAAAGATTAACGTGGAACCTTTGCAAATCTTCCATGCACCCAAACACACATACACAGTTTGAGTGCGCGTGTATGTGTTCAGACTCAAAAACACGGCAAATGACTTGTCGCGCGCAGCTTCAAGTGCTGTAACTGTGAAATGTGACACCGTTGCATCGTTACGAGTGCATGCCGTGTTACAGCAGCAGTTGCATACTGACTCTGTTGTTGTAATATACTTTATTTGTGTATTGTTGTTGTGTTTTGGTTGCAGCGCTTTGTTGTCAGACAATCTGTTTGTTGTTGCGCTGTCAGTGGGACATGACGTCACCGCTAGCTTTATTAATTGGCTTGTTACGCCTGCCAGTTCGCTGTCATCGCGCTCAGCTGCTTGCCAGTCGCCTGCTTGTTAACATTTTCTATCATGATGCAACATGCGGCAGATCTTCTTCCCGCCATTATCAGCGATCTGCGGCGACATTCGCTTATGTCAAGCGCCCCTCTGGTGCTTCAAGTTATATTACAAGCAATCTTTTCAAGCTTTCAGCGGTTAAATTATGTTTAAAAAAAAAAAAAAATAAAAAAGTGGAATAAAGTTTTTTGATCTTCTTAAAATACTTTAAAAATATTTGTATCGTTATTTAATACATCCAACATTCCTCTACACATTTCTTTAGCTCATTTATTGCTCTTAAACCTTACTCAATTTCAAGAGTACCGTTAAACAGCTTGGTAAACAAAACAAATATCCGATTACCAATAATTTCAGTATTTAATATACAAACAATTAACTCGAGTAACAAATGTGTATATTCAAATTGGCGGCTATTGACAATGCTCGCTGCGAAAACAACAAAAACAAAGCAATTGCGTGTTTATTTAAATCTCCATATTGTTCGTTATCGGCAATTATAAGCGGTAAAAATACTGCGCAGCTGTCAGATCTTGAAAATACTTGTGTTTATGGAAATAAATACCAACTAATTACGCAGCTCGAAGGCAAAAATAACGCGCCGAAGAGCCGAAGCGAAGCAGACACATTTCAAGAGCACAAGGCCAGCGCAACAAAATTGATGTGAAATTTCTGTGTGTATGTGTGGCTGACAGGTGGATGAAGGTATTTTTGTTTTAAATGCCGAATTTGATTATTTTTATTTAAAATTTTCGAATATTTTACAATCAAGCAGCTTTTGGCATGTGCTTTTCGGGCAAATTTTTTATTAATTATATATTTTATTATTACGAAATTTATTTATGATTTATACACTAAGGCTTGTTGTCAGAAAATCAGCGGTTAACAATGGACATTTCAGCTAAGACTTCAAAGAGATAACATATAATAATGTAATAACAATTATGTCGGTGTTAATGCGATAAATAAAAAAAACTCTATAACAGCCACATATATCAATGACATTATCTCTTTAGTGTGATACTCTACAAATCTTACTTGACAACACTAAAGCTACAAGGTCAGCAATTGATTTTTAAAACAAAATTTTATAGAAATGTTTTAAAAATAAGTGAAGTTATTGAATAGCCTGATTTTTATCACAAAAAATACGATTTTTTGCTCAGATTTTTATTCCTTGCTTTTGAAAATTTTTAATTCTAATTAAGAGTTTGTTTCTTTATCAAAATGGTGTCTTAAAGAGTTAAGTAAACTCTTTATAACAGTTTTTCGAAGAATTGTCCTATTTTGTTTAAGGCGCTGGCTGTGTAAACTTCAGTATTTTCAAACATATTCAAACAAAAACAAAAAACTACGTTAAATTTGCTCCACCTGAGCTATAATACGCTTCCCAATATAAGCTATAGTGAACCGATCTGAGCAATTTCTACGGAGATTGCATTGTGACTTTAGATAATTATTAATTTGATCGCCATTTCTTATGAGGCAGATATCGATTGTGCTGCGGAATGTATAGGTACGCCAGAAGCTAGAACCACACAGAGTGCCCACAAGCGGAACAGACAACTCTCATTCAATCAGTTAATGACGAAGCTCAGGGAGAAGAGACGTCTTCAGAATGCATGGCGAGTCCGAAAAAATCTTTAGAACAAAATGCTTCTCGATCGTGCCAAAAAAGAGCTGAAGCATGTTCTCTTTAAATTGCTCAACAACTCGCTTTCTGGTTGCTGCCAAACCAGGAGATCAAGTAAACAATATTTGGAATGCGACTAGACAAAACAATGAGTCGATACCTAGATGCGCACCAATTTTAAACAGCAGAAGCCATTGCTGTAGGATCAATGTCGATAAAGCCAAACACGTTTACTCCTAACGAGTTTAGTGATGGATAGAATACGGCGGACAGAAATTTTTTGAATGTTTCTTGTCAAATGGAGATCAAAGCATTGACAAACAAAAAGTCACCAGGTTATGAGAGAATTAATGAGTTTGCACTTAAAGCGCTGCCCGAAAACGTAATCAGCATGATTGTCAAGCGTTTGAAAGGAATGCTTGGACTTTGTCATTCCCCATCGCAATAGAAATATGCTGAGGTTATTAATTCTTAAATCCGGAAAACCTGAACTAATTAGTATACTGGTAATTATCTCGAAAGTATTCGAAAGAATAATTGTACGCAGGCTTTTGACGGTGTTGGAAAACAACAGAGCTCATTCCGAATCATCAGTTTAGCTTCAGAAAACTTCATGACAGAATTAAACAATGTAAAAGACTAGAACACTTTATAACTGATTCTAAGGAAAAAAATAAATACTGCTCTGCTGTGTTCTTTGATGTCCGCCCAGCATTTGGCAAAGTCTGACAGCTAGATCTATAATTTAAATTTAAGAAAAAACTATCAATGCCTTATTATTTGCTGCTAAAGTCTTACTTGCACAATCGGACGTTCTACGTTAGATGCCGTGTTGCTTAGTTGGATTTGAGACCTGGTTGGCGTGTCCCAACGTAGTGTACTCGCCTCTGTGCTCTACATTATTGATACAGCAGACCTTTCAGTAATCAACTCTGCTTCTACATTGACGGCAATCTATGCTGATGACACTGCACTGCTAGTTAGTATGGAAATGGAACATTGACATCAACGGTCCTCAAGTAAAACAAAAAAAAATCCTTCAAAAATGGATTTATATGGTGAGTTGTTATCAATCAACGCAAGCGCAAAATATTTGGGAATTACAACTGCACTTGAAAAAATCACGTAAAAATAAAAGGAACTTAGCTAAGATTAAAGTTGGTGGAGGTATACTGACGACTTAGGCCAAGATCCCATGGTCTTGGTCTGAAGAATAAGTTACTAATTTATAAGGTAAAATTTGGGCCGATCTGGATGTATGGCATTCAGTCTGGGACAGTGTTGCAAATACAAATTTATAAGTAATTCAAGCTTTTCAAAACTAAGTTCGGCACACCATAGTGGGAGCTTCTTTCTGTGTACGAAACGATGTTCTCCACCGGGATCTAAAGTTGTTTATTGTAAAGGAAAAAATCGAAGAATTCTGCAAACATTACCTCCTCCATTTGGAGCATAAGGAAAATGTATTTGCGATTCAACTCGTTTCACCTCGCATTTCCATTAAATTATTGTTTATTTTTTTTTAATTATTTATTTGTTTAATATCATGAAGTTTAGTTATTTTTTTTTTCAATTTTTTATTAAATATATTGAAATTTATAAAAAAATTAAATTTTGTAAGAACATCTCATCAAATGAAAAAGTTTTCTATACAAGCCTATGATTCCGATCGTTCACTTTGCATGGCAGCTTTATGCTATAGTGATTCGATAACGGTGGTTTCGATAAACGGGCAATGGATGTTTTTTTCATAATTAGGCGTGGACTTTATTGATTTTACTCAACCCGCTGTAGTAATTTCAAATTTATATCAGAACTAAATAGAGTTTTGGCAATTTTTTTGATCGAAATGAGCATGATTTCCACGTCAGGTTTATCTCGTGCCTTTCTGAGTAAGCTTAATTTTTATTTATTTTTTCTTGGCGGAAACGCGTTTTTATTTGTTTTTTAAGTGAATTTTATGCGAATTTTGGTCGAAATAAGCGCAATATTTTCCAAAATACAGAAAAAGATTGGAAGTAATGTTCATTTCAACCAAATGTACTCTATTTCTCCGTCTACAATTAAACTATTCTCAGTAGATAGTATGTACTGCTGCCACCTTAAGTTAGTAGGCCAGTCAATGCATATCTCAACCAAAGTCAAATCTCTTAAATTGCCTGCCTAGTAGAGCCACATACTGTTTAATATTTTAAAATCAGATATTCGTACTTTATTTATTAAATCATAATTGTTATATTTTATAAATAATACGTAATTTTTATTCCATTTAATAATTTATCAGTTACGTACTTTGAGCTTGAGTCATGCGACTTGCCACTTGCCTCTTATAAATATTTTATTTATTTTTCAAAGCAACTCATTCATCCTTTGAACAAAAACAAAATTGCAACTGTATTTGTTTATTTCTCCAACTCGATCATGAACAATTATTGCCATTCACTTGCCTCGTCATGCGGAGAACTTGTTTTGCTGCCCCACTTAAAGGTTGCGTATACGCCCAGCAGAATGATAATGAGCGCGCACTTGCCGAGCAATTGTGACAGCGCTCGAGTGTTAGAAATAAATTGCGAATGAGTAAGCCGAGTGCAGTTGAGTGATTAGCGCTTGTTTACAGGGTGTTTGCTCAACGGATTTTTCGATGCGTAATCAATATGTAAGCTATGCGCGCAGTTCAGGGCCTAATGAATACCACAAATAACAACAACAACAAAAAAAAAAATAAATAAATATGAACATTTAATCGCATAAAAGCTATAAAGCTTAGTGCCACTGCAGAAAACCAAAAAGTAATATCATCGCTGCAACTGACTTTGGTGGCGGTGGAGGTCGCGAAGGGAGTTAAACACACATAAAATAAATTGCTGCAGCAGCCTTAGCATTTCAGTAGCGAGTGAAGGAAAATAAAGCGCTGAAACGATGTTAAACAAACCAAAATTGTTTGGAGACGCGCCACGAAGAAACCTTCGAGACTCATCTGCGATTTGAGCAGAGACAACAAAAGCAACAATTTGAAGAAGAATTGTTTATTTTTTGTTTGTGTTATTGGGTGAGCTCAGCGCTGTGCTCATTAGTCAAGCAAACAAGTGAGCACAGTAGACGATTCATTATCGATGTTTGGAAAAAATTTAAGAAAATAAAATTAAATTGTAAAAATTAATTATAAAAATTGTTGTATTTGTATGTGTGTGTGTATGTAAGCATAACTGTCGTTACACATATGTAAAAATGGCAAATGAGGTGTGTAAAGCGTGAGATTGTTACACAAGCGCTTGAACGCTTTGACATTTAAAAGCCAGAGTTCAATATACCGTTAAATGAGGTAACGAAAGTGAAAAAAGTGATAAACAATGAATCGGAATGCCGATTAAATGAACAAAAACAGCGCTATCGAGCAGATGCAACAAAACAACAACAATAAAACAATAAAAAATGAATAAAAAAAAAAAAACAATAAAAAAGCGAACAAAGAAAAACACGCAAAGGCCGAAAATGAAATGAAAAGTGTTGAAAGAGGCTCCACTTTAACGATTTACATAAAACGCTGCACACTTGTAAATTGGCGGGCGGGAACCCGATGCGAGCATCGCCCGGCAATCACGCCACATTGCAGGCGCTTCAGCGGGCGGTGACTGCGGCGACGACGGAGCGCAGCGCCATCACGTGCGTGCCACATGCGTGCTGGCTTGTATCTATATAACGGTTGTTCGTGAAGCGATGGTAAATTTACAGCTTTGATTTGCAATTTTGATTTAAATCATTTGCGCGCACACACACATACTCGCACAGACAAGTCCCTTCACTCGAACAGCAAGCAGTTACACTTGCGGCCTCAATAAGATGAGTTGCAGATTTGCCGATTTGTGGACTTATGGCTGAGGCACGAAAGAATGTTCGTGTATGTGTGTGTGTAAGTGTGTGTGTGTGTGTAGGCAATTAAATGAGCGTGGAAACGCGCTGCGTCACACGAAATTGAGGAAGTCGAAATTGGCGCAGTTCAAGTGCTTGAGCGAAGCACACATACCTATCTATGATATGATATATGTATATGTGCGTCTCCATGTGTGTGTGACGTGAATGACTTTTCGCGTTTCGCGCGTGAAATATGTACTTCGAAAGCCGCGAGACACGAACTGCCACATTGAATTGGCAACAAGTGCGCCGCGCAGACGCAACACACACCACACTTATGTAACTCTAGGAAGACAACAGACAGCATTGCTGTTGCGCAATGCGAATTAGAATTGAACTGACGACAAAAAAAACAAGATTTTCAAAACTCGTCTAAAACGATTGATTTCAACGGACCGCGGATAAGCGGCGAAGCGCGTTGCAGGAAGCGTTTTTCAGTGCGATGGAAACACTAATTTAGCACTTGAGTTAATTGCTGTGTTATTGTTGTCGTAAAGTTGAAAGATAAGCAAAATAATTACCACTCTTTTTTGGTGTTTTGAGTTTAGTTTTTTTGAGGTTATGGCTGAAGTTTCTTATTACTCTGAGGTCATGAGGTGACGCTAAACCAAGTAAAGATGATTAAACATTTTATTAATTTTTTTGGTAAATCAAACAATAAATGAATATTACTCAGATGTTCTTCTAGTATTAATTTATTATTATAAGAAATATTCAAAATTGCCGAATTTAATGCTGGATGGATTGTATTGTCGGTAAGAAGAGCTCTAAAAACGATTATGTTGGACCAAAATCCATTCGGATCTTCAAAGACAAAAACAAGCGAAGAAAGACTAATGGCTTAAGTCTAAGTTTTACCCAGAATTTGAGTATATAGAGCATCCTATGTCAAGCAGTACTTACTAAATTCCCCGAATTTTCTTAATGTATATTATTTAAGGTGAATAAGCTACTAAAATTTTATTTTTCTTGGTCTGTGGTAGTACAAAGGTTCATAGACATTTAGTGTCAAACATTTTATTTGATTGTATATCTCTAATAATCTTTTAAAACGAATTTTTATAATCCAATAGCAGAGTTTATAACTGCATAAATTATTTTGCCGAATTGACGATGATCTAAATTTTCATGAGTTTTTGATTTGGTTGAAAGCACTTTTACCAAGTTTTCTTGACAGAGATTGAACGTAAACGAAATAAAATTACAACCCTGGCTGATTCCGAAGTTCAACAGCTTTTTAAGCTTTGCAATATGTATAAACTGGAGACAAAATCGGACAACGGCTTGCATCTAATGGTTTTGCTGGTTTATTTATATCCTTTCTTTATACATTGTCTGATATAAGCAATCTTAAAATCAAGTTTAGATAACTTAATAAGGAAAAATATCTTCCATGAAGATCTTTATCTTGACTTTGACTTGTCAGTCCGTATGGTGGCTTCTATCCTATAATCTTTCGATATCGGAGGTCTTGACAAATGAAATGATTCGTGGGTACAAAATCTGAAAAACTGAACGTTTAGTTCGCATATAAACTGACGGACGGAGGGGCAGGTATGGTTAAATTGGCTCAGGTATATTCATATATGTACTTTATAGAATCGCCGTCCTCTTTCTTTCTGGGTGTAACAAACTATAATACAATATTCAAATGTACATATAACTTCAATCAATTTTGACACTATAAATAATTTTTTAAGGTTTTCTCTCGTTTAAATGTAAACTTTTATTTTCATTTTACATTACAACAACTGGAAAACACAAATAACAGCAATATCTTACGTTTTGTTTTGAAAAATAAGGATACATCGAGGTAAATAGTGAGACAAAATTTCGAAAACGTTTAATGCTTTGTGTAAGTATCCCAGTAAAATTAATTTTCTGACTTTTTTGTTTAAAATTTTGCAATTGAAAATCTCTTTTAAAGGATCAGCAATAAACTAACACAATGGGACGATCCCTTCTTTCATTACTATTATATCCTAATGGAACCGCTCTATTTGTTTTTCAATATAAGATATTAGAAAATTTATGGAAAGATTTAGATACTCAAATTTGTAATAGAATCTTAAATTTTCCCAGTATATTCTGAAGAATTTCTTCACAATTTAGTGCTTGGTATCTACACTAAATTTTTCAGAGCTTTACTTTTTGGAATAGACATAAATTTGATAATATCTGTATCTTTTATGCATCACCAACAAATATTCCACCTTTCAACTTTTTCATAGCAAGTTTTGGAAATTTTCTACAAATGTCACTAAAAATATCCTTATCTTATACACACAAGGATTTTTAAATCATATAATTCATAGTATGTTGCAAATAAACTTAAAAATTTTGGTTACTTGCTGTGATAGAAATGATTTGCCATAGAATCTCAAAAATTGTAAGACAACGTGCTCTCTCCTTACATAACAAAATACTATTTACTGGAACAAGTTTTTATTTTGTTGATTTGGGAGTTACAATGAACCCTAAGCTTAATTTTAATTTTCATATTTATATCATAGTCTAGAAAGCAATAGGCATTCTCAGTGTTGTTGAACGTCGGTCTATAGAATTTAGAGGTGCGTATGTTACAAAATACTTTGTAAAACTTTAGTAAGACTTTTATTGGAATATAGCTCGGTTTTATGGAACCGTAGTTTCCAAATCAATTCCGTCGTTACAAAAACAATTTTTACTTTTCACTTTAGGACATTTCTGGGGGGATCCTTGGTACACCAGTCGCTTAAAACTTATAAATCTACCCACACTTACGAGTCGTAGAGAAACGCTTGGTGTTATATTCTATGTGAAAATTCTGAATTAAATTTAATATCCCGGTCCGTTTTTCGAGGTAGTTTAGACCCTTACTGTTAAAGCCTTGTAGATCAAATTTTGAACTTAGCGAACCATTCTGCCACATGTCATGATTTTAATTCTCATTCTTGCGTTCCTGCAAATTTGTTTATCTGATTTACTTTTCGAAAATAAAAAGACCATATTGTTTTTTTTTTTTCAATAAATAAAATCATAATAATTGTTAATAACGTATTTTAAATCTTATCTGTTGAATTTTTTGATTCTGTAGCTGAACAGTTTTAGATCTCAACGCTTAAAAACTCTTTTTCTTTTCATGACTCGGCTGATTCGCGTCGGTTGGGCGGGAGGAGATTATAATAATAATGTTTAACTGAAAAGTTAGTGCAGACAGATTAAACTGCATTGCTTATTCAACACAAAAAACTAAACCTTATCTTCCAATAAACAAAAAAAAAAAAAATATTGCAAAAAAAGATAATTTTAACTGCCTTGACAGTGAAAGTTTTGCATAAGAGTCATAAACTCTTAAAGGGCGCCAAGACTTCAAATAAACCAGTTGTCAAACGAAATCGAAAGTTAAATGAAATAAAAAAACAGTTGAAGATTACACTGTTTAAGCTGGCTGAAACAATCGACAATATTTAATTAGCGATGCAAACCAAAGTTAACCGCAAGTGACGGTGGCACGGCGAATGGGTGATGGGCAGCAATAAAAAAAAATAATTAAACTAAGCAATAATCATAAAGTAAATTTGCAACGCTTTGCTTATGACAAAAAAAAAAAAATAAATAAAAAGCCAACAGTGTTGCATAACGGCACCTGTTACAAGAAGACAACAATAATAATAATAACAAAACGTGCTAAGAGATAATTACAAAACCGAAATGAGCAAACAAATTCACATTTATTCGCTGAAAAGCGCTTAAAAATATGTTTCCCAGTGATTTCACAGCTTTTTCTGCAAAGCCTCAGTGACAGCAATAACCTGACAGCCAAACGTTTAAGTGACAATTGTCAAATAAACGTTGGAAATTATTTTTCCTGCTTTTCCGCAACAAAAGTACGCGGAAGTGGCTAAAATTGAAAGCAAAACGAGAGAAATGTGAAATGGTAACACACACAAGCAAACACACACACAATTCTACAGAAAAAGTCGGACTTTGCTAAAAATGGAAAAGTGAAACAAACCCAGTTGAAAACAAACACAAACACTAAACTGCAAATAGCAACAACAGGCAATGACAACAACAGATCATTGACCAACTAATCACCGGGCAGCGCCAACTAAACGCTGCAGCGGCGTTAGCAAGCACTCTTCAGCGCTCACACACACACATAAGCGGAGCAGCCAGCGGCGAGCAGCACTTAAGCCGATTAGCCAGTCAAGCTGATAGCCGTGCAAAATGCCCATACAAAGCGCCAATGAAATATGAAAAGCGAGCGCAGAAAGCAGGAAAACTGTAGCAAATCGCAGCGCGTGCCAAAAATAAAAACAACAACCAAAACAGGGAAAGAGCTGTGATTTGCTTCCTGCAAAGTGTGTGGTGCATCGGACGCAGTCATTTCGGCTTTGAAACAGGTGGCAACAACAACAGTAAGCGTTTAGTGTGCGATTTTGTCGCTGCTGCCGCGCTTAAAGGTTAATGATTTCTTAAAAACTGTCGCGTTTGTTGATGGTTTTCATATGTCTACGAAGAAAACAAGAAAAGTAACAAACAACAACAAGAAAATTTACGAAAATTGTTATGAAATTTCATAACAACCGCGCGGCAATTAGCGCCAGCGTAGACTGGACATTGGCGGTGGTCCGCCACGGCTGTCTTCGGCTCGCCGCAGTCGCTATTATTGTGGTTTAGTCGCGTTGCTTAATTGCTGCATTCGAAATTGGGAAATGTGCGCCCGCGCAGCACATGCTTTCCGCCTCTGAGCCGCGCCCGCTCGGCTCTGTGGCCGCCAGTGTGCCTAACCTAAACATTCACGTGTTACTAATTTTCCGCTTATCCAGAGCAGGCGCCGCGAGAAAATCGAAAATAAGTTATCGCCGCTGCACTGCTTTTAATTGCATTTTATCTCAAATAGTTTCTGTTGCACAGCTATTTTGGTAATCGACGGTTTCGTAACTTCGAAGCATTGTAATTTGTTGGCAACCATTTTAATTGCTTTTCTGTGTTTAAATTTAAGTTTAAGTCTCTTTTAAACGATTAGTGCTGGGAGCTTAAGTTAAAAATGAACAAGTTAAAAAATAAAGCAATAAATTAGATAATCTAAGTAACAATGGACATTAGGTGGAGCAGATTTAGTTAAAAAATACTTAATTTAATTTCGATTAAAACAAAAACTTGTGAAACAATTTAAAAATATTTTTTTTTTTTGTGATTAAAAATAAGTGGTCTGAGTGAGAAGACCCCAGAAGAGGAGAAATCACTTAAAAATTGAACTAATAAACAAATGGGGTATTAAACTTCTAGCTGTTCAAAAATGAGAGAAAATTCGCTATATTTTGAATTTTTTGTATAAAAAAGGAAAGAATGCCACTTACGGAGACGATGCTGTATCAGTTCGTGTAGCACAATAATAGTTCGCTCGCTTCCGTTCAGGAAATGTGAAAGATGCACTTCGCTCTGGTCGACATATCGTTGGAAAAGGCGATGGAATTATTGAAAAGATTGACCAGGACCGTTATATAAGCAGTCATGATATCGCTAAGGAACTTAATATTAATCATCAAACTGTTTTGAACCATTTAAAAAAGGCTGGCTACAAAAAGAAGGTCGATGTTTGGGTACCACATCAATTCTCTGTGAAAAGTTTAATGGACTGAATAAACATCTGCCATTCTTTGCTGAAATGAAATGAAATCGAATCATTTCTGAAGCGAATGATAACGGGAGACGAAAAGTGGATCAAATACAACAATAATGTGCGACAGGGATTATGGTCCAAGAGTGGTGAAGCTCAAAAAATGGTCGCAAAGCCAAGATTGACGCCACGAAATGTTATCTTGAGTGTTTGGTGGAATTTGAAAGGTATCATACACTATGAGCTGCTCCAGCCTGGTCGAACGACTGATTCTTCATTGTACTGTAAACATCTGATGAGATTGAAGCAAGCCATCGCAAAAAAGCCTATGAACCATCAAACTATCATTTGTTTCGGTCAATGTAGAACTCTTTTAATGGAGTAAAGTCGGTTTCAAGAGAAGCTTGTGAAAATTACTTGCCGCAGTTTTTCGCCAAGAAACCAGAAAATTTTGACACTGATGGAATAATGTTTCTAGCGGAAAAATTGCAAAAAATGGTCGACCAAAATGGTACATATTTGGTCCCTTAAAATTCATTATAAATATAAACAAAGTAAGTTGAAGTTCGATTTGAAATACGAAAAGACTTTTTCATATTTTCCGTAGATATATGTATAATATGTATGGAACCAGTGGATCACTAAATTTGTCATTCCACTTCGGGGAAAATGAGATGTAAACATCGTACTTTTACTATTATTTATATTCTGTTCCGCACACGACCGCTTTATTGGGAACCAACTGGGCGAGTGAGCCGTTTTTGACTTTACTTCATGAAAATTAGTCCCCTCTCGTCGCACTTGATGCCTACATTTCATATTATGTGGCAGCCTAGCTGAGTGGTTTTCTAGTTATTACACTTTTATACTCGAGATATCTTTCGATTGAAATGTCTGGATCGCATAACTCAAAAAATTTTGTGGAGATATTGAGTCAGTATCGAATAGCATGTAATTTTTTCATAACGATTAATATCAATGTACAGCAAAAGAGCTTATAAAAAGGCGTAATTTGAATTAGTATCTTTCTTAAATACAAGAACACTAATTCTGACATAACTATAACATTTATAACTGTCGCAGTATTTTTCGTAGATAATTGTATGTTCCGCAAAGTCGTAGCACATTATGTTATTTTACAATAAATAGTCTTCGCAATGCAGGAGATGTAAGGAATTTTTTAAGGTACTTTTTTACAGCTTAGGTTATATTATTGGCGTTTTAGTAAAGATCCCAAAGAGTCCCATGAGAGTTATTTTAGAAGTTATTATTCTGCTAGCTCGAAGCTAGAAGAATAGCACCAAAAACTAAAGTAACTTCATCTCCAAAATTTTGAGTTTGTGCTCTCATACCTAATTCTAGTTTTATTTATTTTTTATAACAGCGTGTCTACGTGATTTTCAAAAGGGTTTCTTTCAATATTTCCATATTACTTCAGCATTGAATATTATATATGTATATTGAATATCAACTGTGCAATCTCTTTTATTTTTCTTGTAAACAATTATTCACAAAAAATAAGTAAAATATGTAAGTACTTATTTGTAAAGCGCAAAGCTTGCATTGCCGAAATTGGGTTAGAAATTCGCCATTCGCCCATTTCGGCGTTGCTGCACGCGAAAATTCATTTTTGGCTAATGCTTAAAAATTTTTACACGTCTGCTGGGCGTATACTGAAAGTGAACCCGGCTAATGAGAGTTGATTGAGTATTTAAAATGCGATCGGCATTTTAATGGATTCTTTTGCGAATCGGGAAATTTTCAAAACAAAAATGAGGATAAATATGTACATAAATAATTGAGTGAGTGGCACAGTCGTGGCCAAAATTAATGGTCGATATTTTTATTCTGATCGAAAAGGTATACTATATATTAGGGTGAGATAAAAAAAAAAAAATATTTTTAAATATGAAATAAATATTAGGGTGGGCAAAATTTTATTTTATTTTTTCAAAAAATCAAAGAAAAATCAAAAAAAAAAAAAACGAGAAAGAAAAAGAAACAAAAAAGGAGTCATAGAGTAGAGTCAATTTTCTACAAGACTATGAGCTTTGCAATTTAAAATAACATTTCTTTCATTGAGTTATAAAATTCAAAAAAAAATATATATATATCAAATTGCCTTAAATAATCAAGCTTCAATCGTTAATGCCTTTTAAACGGTTAGATTTACGAAAAATTTGTGAAAGATCATCAATCTATTAAGCAAAACATGTTTTCAAATAGTTAGGAGTGAGATATGAATTTTTCTTTCGGATAAGGTCATGTGCAGGACCTTCTCGTTACAATTGAGGGCTCATGCCTGGAGAACATTTCTTAGAGGAGTATATCAACCAATTTTTCAGAAACATTTGATTTTCGAAAAACATTCGATTTTCGAAAAACATTAGATTTTCGAAAAACATTCGTAGAACCTTGGCTTACGCGCTCAAAAATTGCTTAAATATTTGTCTAGTATTGGAAAAATATCTATGACTTTATGATCAATGGAACTTGCTGCTCGCAATGTATCCAACTCTGGATGAATGTGATCTCAAATCGACTGTTTTTTGGCCACAATCACCGACCAGACTTTGCTATTATTGCCTTGTTTAACAAAACAATATTTTGGTTTTGTGCATTATACAAGTAGTAATTAAATTCACTTAATATTTTCCGCAGTCAACAAAATATTCTAAATACTTATGCAATCTTATCCATGCGCGGGGAGCGATGCCATCAGCAACTGGTCATTAACACTCCAGTTTTCCTTTCGCTTACACGCCAACACAGTTCTCACTTTTCACGCGCACGTAAAACGGACATTGCATGACCGGCGCGCATGCGCAAGCGCACAATTCAGATTATTTGATCAGCAAGCCAACAACAACAACAAGCACGGTAGCATGCAATGTAAACAAAAGCAACATGCCGCGCAAATACCAAGCGGAAAGTGAGGCACACAATGTGAGCGATAATTGCAAAGCAACAACAACAAAAAACGACGGCGTTAAAAATACCAGCAACAACAGCTGGTACGGCGTGGCGTGGCCTGAACAACAATGTGCGCTTATTACATGCATTGCACGTTAATGGCCGGGGAGTAGCAGCTGAATTTAGCGCACATTGTTGTTGTTATTCGCACTTTTTTGCGTTTAGTACCTTCTACCTTAATTGTTTAATTTTTATCGTTCATTTCATGCACAGTCAGCAAAATCAAACAAATTTACGGCCACAATTTGCCATTTCAATCATTTTTTTAATAAAAAAAATAAAAAATAAAAATAACGGTACCTAAGTGCCAACAGTGTTGTTTGTAACAATTAACGCCCCCGAAAAACAATCATTCAATTATAACAACAATCGAAAAAATTAAAACAAAATTTTAGTATTGTTGTTGTTGCTGTGGCTGTTCGCAAATAAATTGATAAATAAATTATGCTTTTTGGCAGCTGGAGTCAAAACAACCTGTGTGTTGCAGGCTTTTGAGATTTGCTGCCGATTTGCTTGCATTTATGGCGGAGCACGGCCAGAGGAAGTGGACGCGGCGCCACACCTGTTTCCACCTGCAATTTCGGTCGCCAGCAGCTAAGTTGTTTAGGCCAATGCGAAAAACACTTCATTCACAACTTGATTGCTGGCACGAAAAGCGACCAAAAGGAAACTCAATTCACCAAATAAATCGAAAAAACTTCAGATCGGAAATTAGCCACAATAAACATTTAATTCTCACAGTTCTTTGTCTTCGATTTCGAGTTTTGTGGCACCAATTATGCCATTGCTATGAATTATGTGCCAGTGTCTTTCATGCGCCATATGTTTTTGTTGTTTCTGAAACCAAGTTGCCTCACTAAGATCTTTGTACGACTTGCATTTTGATTTGTTTTTCTCTCTGTGTGTGTGTGTGAGTTTTCTCACTGTTGGCAGCAAACGATCTGCGAGAATTTTTGGGTTCGCTCGAAATCGCTGTTCTGCTGCCTCGAATGCCAGCAACAGCGCGCGATTGCTTTTGACAGCAATTCGTGGCAAATTAAACCCCACACACACACACTCGCATGCAAACAAATATGTGCTACAAAATATTTGCAGCTTTCGGTGGGTTCAGCCGCTCGCCGACTTGGAGGCACAGCCATCAGCCCACAGCATCGCATATCTGCAATTAATATTTGACTCTTTTTGCATATTTATGCGCAGTTGTGGCACAGATTCTTGCTTGCCACTCGTGTGCTCCGGCTGCTAATGTGCTTCATAAGGCAGAATGAGGTCGTAATTAACATTTGTTTGGGCAAAAGAGGGCAAAAAACATTTGAAGCGTGTGTGCAATTGTCATTTTGGCAGATTGATCATTGCAGCTGTGGCACAAACATGCCCGTTTGTGGCAACTCGTAAATGCCAAAAGTCAATATTAAGCGGTTGAATATTAGGTGTTTGATTTTTGGGTTCAAAATGTTTTGTTTTGTATTAAAAGTATTTCAAAATACTTTGTTAGTAATATTGTCACAATGCATTGGCTTTTCTTATTTATATCCCAAAATTGTTGTAGAATATGTAATTTATTTAATTTTACATTTTAATATACTAAACTTCATTACCGAAAATTGGAATTTTAATAATTGTATAATTTTTGTTTGTTAGCAATGAAAATCTACAGTTTCGTTGCTTCGAAAATAAATTCATTTCAAAAGCCAAGCGAGTTTTTTCTTTTCACAACTTCTCATTACTTAACAATCAAGTCAAATTGTTTACAGCCTTTTAAAGTTGCAGTGCCTTAAACTGCTCTTAAGCCTTCACTATTTACACAAATACCAAAAATGTGGCAATAACTTAGTCTTCCTCATCATTTACCACTTCTTTGTCTTCATTGTGTCGCTGTTAAAACTAAAGACTTAAGCAACGAACTTGCCCTCATATTGCACCAAGCTGAGAATGAAGGTAAGTTTTATGACCGAATTAATGAATTATTATCACAAAATTATGAAAAATTAATGTATTCTATGTTTTCAATATTTCAATAGCAGCAAATTATGAATTTTAGTTTCATGAAAGTCTGTGTAATGTTTACTGGCAACAAGCGGTGAAGCCAAACATTAGCAAATATAATGGAAAGGCCATTTAAAAGCGATGAAAATTGTAAAAAAAAATATGTTATTTTAAGTTTATTTATGATACAGGTGCTCAGAAAGTAAAAATAAAATACTCAGAGCTCATATTAATTTCATAAGCTAGACTTTAAGTCTTACTTGATTGCTTTCAAAGTGATACCAGCTGCATTTTGTGTTTCTAACGTGTGATCAATTCGGTTTAGTGGAGAATAAATGGTTAATAATTTAATTAAAACATTCAAAAAGTTCAAATATCATTACACACTTATCCTAGACAAGTATTAATATGAACATATTCCGAAAAGAAGTGAAAACATGCGAACGATTTCTGTTTTGTCGCAAAGAAAATGGGAATCATTGATGAATAAGGAAGTTTTTAACATATAAACTATTCTATGAATCCCTTACCACCAACTTAAAAAACCTGAAATTGCTACCTTAAACTTTAAAGCAGTCGAGAAGCTATTGATTTCTTGGAAAGAAATTTGTTAAAGTAAGTTAAGACCATCCCAGCAGTGGCCTATAAGAAGTGGCAATAAAAATGAGGTTTTATTTTTTCTTCAGAAACCAGTTCGTATTTGGTGAATTGGACTCAATTCATGCTCACTTTTATTTTATTGCTTAAAAAGCGTTGTCTATTTAATTTATGTAGGAGCTATCAAATATTTTTCGGAGTCCTTTCAAACTCTGTCTGTCTCTCTCAATTAGTTTCTTTTGGCTGATAACGCTAGTTTACAGTTACTTTGAGACTCTGATCTTAGAGGCTAATTCTTACTTACTTTGGATTGCTGAAATCAAAAATGATAGTAAAAAAATCCTAGCAGAACACCTCGCATACCCCACAGACTTCATCGCACATAAATCGCAAATTTTTCCTTCAGACTTGTTGAGTGGTGTAATAATTTTATTTTAACTCAAACATCAATAAATAGATATACAAAAGATTGTGATGATAAAAAAAAGAAAGAAGCTGAAGTTGTTATAATTTCATTGAACAAATGGTAAATTCGGGATTTTAATACTTCTGCTCAAAAGCGATGTTCATGTGATTGTTTGTATGTTGATTTGTGATGAGCTCATTTATAATGTCCAGAATTTGTTTCGAATAGTTCCATAATCTCTAGACTTTAATGTAATAGTAACTGTTTGGTACTCAATAATAACAAAAGAAGCATTATTGTCTCCCTCAATAATGATTGGATGACTAATAGAACTGAATAAAGTACAAAGCCAGTGTCTTCTATGATAAATTGAGCAAGTACGGTATTAAGTTGATGAAATTACTTGAAGTCACTGCAGACAATTTTTCTTAATACTCAACTGAAATATATCACATATATGTATATTAGACCAGTGCAAAAGGCTTTGAAAAAAAAAAAAAAAAAAAAAATTATTTGAATTTTTCATATACATTTTGAGGTTATAAGAAAAAAGTAATATATATACAAAAGTTATAGACCTTTTCATTACCTACAACATTTTCATATAATTTTTTTTTAAAGGAGTCGTAGTTTGGCTGGGAATCAAGATAAGCCATTCTTAACTCTTAAAAATTCTTAAATTCTTTTACGCCCCTCTCTTTTCAATTAATCTTAGCTATTTTATCTTTCTTTTTCATTATTCAAAAATCCATCCATTAAAATTAGGAACTCTCTTCTTCCTGTTAACTTTTGTTTTCATTACAAATACATTTTGTCATTCTTAACATTATTAGAATATTTTACCAACTTTATCAATGCTCAAAGAACGCGCTCACTTACTGAACCTTCTAGTTTTTTTACTGCAACATAATCAAAATTAATTAAGTTATTCACTTCCAATAAAAATTATATTTCTAAATGACTGTTTGCTCATTGCAAATGAAACACAAAATAATTTTTTCACAAAATACAAATGTGAGTCAAACATGCCACACTTCAACACTTTCCACTGCAGCAAATATTTATTGTCGCACAAAGAGCACAAGTGTAATATGCGTGCCACTTAAGTTTCTCACTTTGTCACCGCAATTTGCTGTGTTTCTCCGTTTGTGTCAACTGTCTACGAAAACAGAATCGCTGGCTTTTGGTGCAATCAAAGAAAAACACGCATTTCACTTTGCCGATGGCTTTCAATTAGGTTGCGCATGCGTCAGCGCTGCTTGACGAGATGACACGGCGTGCCAATCAATGAACTCGCGTCATAAACAAATGCGGCACAAAGGAAAAAAATCTCAAACAACACCGTTAAAAGACTATAGTAAAAGCAGAAGCATCACTTCTTCACAAATATTACCGTTGTTCGGGTATACGCGTGCGCGCCGACTTACTGGCCGACAGACAGGTAATAATGGTGCGCGTACAAAACTAAATCGAACAATTCGACTGCTCGTTGTGATATCGTTGAAGTAAAACTCGTTGCTTTGGCTGGCGCGCTGCTTAGTTGCTGTGTTGCTAACACTTGAAGGTTTCGTCGCAGACTGACGGAACGCCGCGCGAACGGGTATTCATGCGCGAAACTAACATAACCGCAAGCGAGCGCGCTGATTTTTGCTGCTTTTGCTTTTTCTACAAAAATGCGCTTGGAATGCTTTTGTTGGTACAGCGCGCCACTAAGCTGTTGACTGCCGCGCGCTGTCGTTGTTATTGGCAGCGTATTGTGTATTGTTTGTTGTTGTCACCAAAGCTCATTCAGCGGCAACCTGTTCGCCTGAGAGCGTGTTTTCGCACCCGTACTATTTGTGTGTGTGTGTGTATGTGTGTATATAAGTACATGAGCGCGTGTGCGTGTGTGCAAAGCGCGCCCAGCCAGCAGCGCGGCATCTGAAAAGCACCTGTGCAAATGCAGGCGCGGCAAGTAAGTCACCAGCGCCGGCTCAAGCTCACCCTTGCGCTCACGCGCGCTTGCGCTCGCTGTCGGCGGCTGCTCTCTGTAGACGGCTGGTGCTTAGAAAGCTTTGCTGCTTGCATCTTGCAACTGCACTGGCGGTGCTCTCGCGGCTTTCCTCAACGTGCGCTTAGTCGCTTAGACTAGGTGAGTAGTTTTTTTTTATTGATTTTCTTGTTGTTTTTACTTTAACCTTTTGTTTTTGTGTGCGACATTTGGCTGCTGCGCTGCCTGCATGTAAATAAACCGCATTGTTGCGCTGCAGTTGACAGCGCGTTCGTCGCTTTGGCGCAGTCCACATTTGAGGTCGTTTCTTATGCGCATTCTAGAAGTTGGCAAACCTGTCAAAAGCCTCGTTAAAATTAATGTTTTCTTATTTTATTGCAGTTGTGTAACACTCACTGGTTCTGATAAAATTTATTAGGCCTCGCGAAATCGAGTTTACGCAATGCGTAAACATATTTTGTGAATTTTGCTGCAAACTAATTTATGATCACAAACTGACTTGAAGTGTAGAAATGCTTTGCTAATTGCGATTTGCGTGCAGTTTTTCGTTGAAAGATTGAATTCAAAAAGTGGAATTAATATTTGGTGCAGCTGGTGCATTGATGTTTATTGGAATTTGGATTTTATTTTTTTACACCTACGGACTGCCATGGAACACGCCACTAAATACAACAACTTGTAACTCCAATCAGTTAGCTGTCTTTTGGGATTCTGATCTTGCAAAACTTTCAGAATCTATGTTATCAGCCAAGCCTCTGTAGATAATGACTTTTTACAAGCAGAAAAATAATCGAGAATATCACCCTAAATATGGGCGGACATAGTATTACAACACAATCAGCACTAAAGTACCTTGGTGTTATGAGACGCGAGACCCAGCTTCAAAGTCTACATTGAGAAAGTGAGCGAAAAAGCTGTCCGCGTAAATGCGACCTTATCCAGAATCATGGCCAACATAGGAGGACCAAAACACTTTTGCCGCCAAGGTTAGGCAATCAATTTTAATGGTAAAATTGGTGTTTCGGTTAAGTGCATTCCGCACCGTGTCTCATGCAGCGGCTAGCATTATATCTGGGATAATATATAATGAATCGAGAACTGAAGCGAATCTATGACAAACCAAAATTATAGGCAAGAAACTGACAATAGCAGAGCGCAAAGAGAAAAGAGAAGTCAAGTACCGGAATGGCAAAATCATTGAGACACAGCTGTAAAAGGAAGATGAACGCTCCGATTAATCGGATATGTACAAGCACTTATGGAACAAAAGCACGGCGAGATAGATTTTTCCACGACGCAGTTTCTAACTGGACACGGCTGCTTTAGTGAAGATCTGAATAGGTGCGGTCATGATAATGGAGTTACTTGCTCTTTCTGTGGTAGCAGTAGCGAAAATGCGGATATTTTTCTACTGCCCAAGACTTGGGGCGTGGAAGACTTGAAGGTGGAAGGATGAATAACACCTGATATAGTGCCTTATACTATGGAGGGGACGACAGCTCTGATACTGCAAGAGCTGAGAAGAGCCGCACGACAAAGATACACTGAAGCTGGAGCCGCTAATAGCGAGCTAATGAGGTGAGCTAATAGACTAAGCTGGCCCTGCGATGTAATGCTTAGCGGCAGTCCCGCAAGGCCTTTCCACAAAGCTACAGTTGACAGAGTTAAGGGTAGGTAGACGTACTGTTTCGCAATGAAAATATATTTAAGTAATACTGATTGGGCGTGGTCCCAAATGGGGTGTCCTTTTAGCGACCAGTACGAAACATGCATACTGCGTACTATTAAGTATCAGTCTCTATGGAAGATTCCACCTTCGGAAACAAATACAAAAAAGTGGCTAAGTAATGAGTGACAGAATGTCAAAAAGTTACATTCGTAAGCAGCTGAAAGCTTTTAGTTTGTACGTTATAATATAGGCCCTGAAATAGGGCAGAGGCTCTGTGAAGTATATTTCAGAGATATTTGTACCACATACCTGCTGGTTACTTCGATTGCTTAGTTTATATAGGCACTATGCTACCGACAGAACTCATAATTGTTTCTTCTCTGCATTGATATCTATGTGGCTCCTGTGTGTCATTGAGCTTTTCACGGCGGAATCGAAGGCCTGAGTGCAGATTGGTGTCCTTTATTGCTAGCTTCAGAGTCAGGTTTCCCGAACATGGCAACATGAGAAAACTGCCATTAAAAAAATATATGTATATATCCACTTTTCACCGCTGTGGATTTGAGTTGTTTGTAACAGAGCGGATAGAATTATCTCAACACTCTCTTCTGTATTCTGAAGCTAGCAACGCTAGCTATATCAATATTTCAAAAATCAGGCTAAAATATTTAGAAGTATTTTTTATTTTAAAGGACTTGACTTTCTCTATCATTAAAATATTGTAGAGATATTATGATGAAACTTGGTACACGTTTTTTTTGGCAAAAAAGATAGGGTCGCACTAAATTAAGATTAACTAAGCACAGACACTTGTGGGTTACAAATTTTGTTTTAGTGGGCGTGGCTCCATACATAACTCAACATAATTTGGTGTGAAGAAGTTTTTCAGCATTTCTTTACACACTGTTAAAAAAAATGTAAAATAGTTCACCAACTCCCTATATAACAGTTATGTTGAAAATTGCTAAAAGTGTGATAACTCACTGAATAAATGATCCACAAGCATTAAATTTCATAACCAGGATAGCAAGAAAAGGCTTTATGGGAACTTGAGTAAAAATTGAACAATGGGCATGACATTTTCAGGAGCTACTTGACCAATATCAGTCAAGTTTGGATTGTAAGGTTACCCAACCATCTGATTCTATCACTTTGCAGTATACAAATCAACCACATTAAAGAAAGTTATTAGAGTAAACCTTTGCACACGGTGTTTAATTTTACTCTCAAAAACTGTCGAAAACTTAAGGGGTTACAGGTAGTCAGAGGCACGAAAAAATGAGAGTTTTGGGTATTTTTTTTTGCTACTAAAACATGTTATTTTACAAAATTAGTAATATGGAATTATTATAGGATGTGTTGACTTGAAGTCACGAAAATTTAAAAAAAAAAATCTTATTTCCAAAATTATAGTTGTTTGTGTTGACTCTGTTCCAAAAAAAGGTACTTGGGGTGACAAGCATAAGTCCTTGGAGATTCATCTAAAAGCAATCGGACAAAAAAAAATAGATAATCTCGGACCTGATCGAAGGATTTTATTTTGTTTTCAAAATTAACAAAATGGATAATTTTTTTCTAAATTTTTGCGAAAAAATCAACAGTTAATTAGTCTTAAAAAATCAAATTTTCGAAAAAGTAAAAATCCTTCCATCAGGCGCGAGTTTATTATGTATTCTAAACGCTGTATTTTTTCATTAAAATCTACTGAACGGGTTTCAATTTGCAGTTGTCACTGATTCAAAAAACGTAGTTTTGAGAAAAACGCGTTTAAAATTTCACACTAGCGCTTTAAATTGCCCGAGCTCTCTTTCTTACTTCTCGAATAACTCAAAAACTAATTGTGGGATCAACGTGAAATTTTCAGGGAATATTTTTAAGATATTAAGCTTAACAAAAATGCAAAAAATTTAATTTTTTTAAAATTCTAACTACCCCTAACCCCTTAAACCAAATATGAGTAAAATTGGGCCAACACTTCTCATAAATATAATATAAATATTTTCAAACTTCCGGTTCACTTTATAACACACCAATCAGTCAATATGTAAGAAATCTTAATCAATTTCAGAACTAATAGTCTATATAGTCGCTATGATGTTGTATATGAGTTTGTCAATAGCTAAAGGCCTTTGGCTAGTTTTGATCCTTACGAATTGGAAGAGACTGGAAGACTGAAGTGACAAACTAGCGTGAAACTATAGTGAGTTCTCCAAAATAAAATATAAATATATCAACTGCTATTTACTAAGTGACAATGACATGTCATTGGTCTCGTGTATGGCTATTAAGATAACCGATGGACTTCAATTACGCCTCATTACGCCAACAAAACCATAAATATATCGCTTGTTATACACACACCTAGCAACAACAACAACTGGCGCTTGTAAGATTGCCCTTAACATCAAAAGCCAGCAAGTCACGCTTTAAAAGCAGCATCACATTTCGTCCAAGTGGCATCTGTGCGTCCAAACAAGAATCGCCTTTGAGCGACGAATTCTACGGACGGCGCGAATGAGCGGCACAGAAAACACTAAAAACCGAAATCACGGCCGATGCAAGAATAATGACATTACAAATATGTACAAAAGCCACATTTAACATTTAACTTAACACCCTGCGTCGAGCAGAAACAAAACGATTGTTGTTCACCATTTCGGCTCATAGAATTAAATGTGAACAAATAAAAAAAAGAAGAATATGTGTGTATGTGTTTGTGTATGTTAAATGTAATTGAATATAAGAGCAACAAGCTGTTTGGTTCAAGGCAGCACAGCGGGACAGGTTGTTGAACAAACCCCATAATTTTATGTTCATAACCACTACAAACACACTTAAACGCAAATATGTATATATGTGTGTGTGTGAGATGAGAACTTTTATGTATTCTTCGAGTGCCTCCACACTTGCGCATATCGCTTTACAACTCGTCTGTGCTAATGTTGTTGTTATTCTGTTAATTGCTTCGACAAGTGAGTTGGTAGCTCAGCGCTTGGCTCAGTCGGTGCAATATGGGGCGTTGAGACGCGTCTTTGCTTTGGGCGATGGAGCGTGCTGTGCGTGGGTGTCGCAGACATTCTGCAAGCAAAGACGGCGGTTCTTGCAGAGGCAGACTTAATTGATTGTTTTCGCATTATTTAATTATGCAGAAATGTAAATTCTAATGGCAAGCGATATTTGATTTTTAATAAATTCGCTAGAAGGAATGCGGGACAAGGTCAAATCCACGCAGAAATCGCGGCGAAGTAAGAATCCAAAGTATGCGCCTTGGAGCGCCTTAAATTTTATGATCGGGAATTCTTTTGTTCTTACAAATTAATATATTGTTATATCTCTAAAGCAAGATAATGTCCAAAAAAAAAAAAAAAAAAATATTCAACTTCTTCAACAGCTTCCTCGGTTTGGGTAATAAGAAAAAATCATACGGAGCCAAATCTGGCTTTAAATTTGGTCACAAGTGTGACTCGATGCAATGGTGCATTATCATCGTGTAAATTCTATGAATTGTTCTTCCTCGATTTTGGCCGTTTTCGACCGTCTGTCCTCCGGAAAAACCTCATGATACATCAAACCACGAATATCAATTAAAAAATAAGCATTACCTTGATTTTTGAGCGGCTTTGGCGTGGTTCTTTTGCTTTCGGTTCGTTTTTTTCCTTCCGCTCCGATGATTGTTGACTTGAATGCATGTCAAACTTCTATAGCCATGTCTAATTGGAAATTGTAATACTCTCCATGAATGTGGGATCGGAATTCGCGCGAACAAGCATGTCCAATGAGATGAAAAAAAAATCAGTTTTATCTAGACGAGTCAAGCTATCGCATGTTTAGTACCCAAAATATTTACCAAAATCATTTAAACGGACTCGCGAGAGATGTCGAGCTCTCTTGACATCTCTCTAACACCTGCCTAACTACGATATTTTCAAGCGCCATATTTTTGACTTTTTTAATAGACGGTACATAGATGCTAATAATTTATTTTGGCGATCTTAGGCGATCTATTAATGGAAGAACGTTCCAAAAAATGATTTGATATTGTTAATGGGAACAAATGAAGTCATTTTTTTCTGCGGGTAAATCGATTAGTACTGATCAGAAGAAAAAAAAATTAATACTCAACCATATCTTCAAAAAATTCACTTGCCGGAACCTCTCTAAAACTCTCAAGAATCCGAGTACAACCAAAAACAAGACGTGTTTATTTTTTATTTAATTAATTCAAGCTCATATTCATTTTCTTTTCACAACAAACATGTTTAACTTGCTGCCAGACATTACGACACTGCGCAGTTTCTGCTGGATACCAACCAACAAGAAGAAGAAGTCAGGATGCAAGCATGAAAGTTGTGCACCACACTCACTGTCAACATTTGAGGCTTCGCTTTTCGCGGCTTACATAAACCGTGACGCTCTTTGGCTGTTGTGCCATTTTTCGGTTGACCAAACAAACATTCACTTTTCGCCGCAACGAGTCCAACATCCTGTCAGCGGCTTTTATTTGGCTTGTCTGGACGTGGTCTGCGCCGGCAGAGTTCGGCTATGGATGCGGCAGCTGTTTGTCTGTAATTATACTGAGTGTCCATGTGCGCGTTTGTGTGGCATCTGGTTTGGGACGCGTGCAGCAAGCCGCTTGACCACTTTCATTGCCGATGCGCGCAGGCACACGCTTTCACGGACTTCGCTTGAATAAACACTTAGCGCGTGCATAACGCTGCCGGCTTCAGATGTCTTTCGGCGCTTAGCCGGATTCCAGTGAGTCTGCCATGGCTGGCTGTTGATTTCGTGCGCGCCTAAGCCGAGTCAGTTGTCATCAAGTCGTCCGCAATTGCAACATTTATATAATTGGAAACGCACACAAACACACATACAGCGGTCGGTGCGCCTGCGCTGTGGCTTTTTGTGCGGTTGACAATTTCAAATGAAGAATTCACGTCGAAATGAGCGACAGAAGTGTGTCATCCATTTCTGGCTGTGCACCGACTGTAAAAGTGACAACTGAACGGCGGTAAAGTTGTCATAACTGCAGCGATGATTGACGTGTGTCACCGTCACATAAAGCGAACGCGGAAACACGAGAAAGAAATTGGAAGAAAGTGAAGCGAGGCAAAAAGGTTTTGTATACTTTTAATAAATAAGCGGCAGCTCTGTTGGCTTCTGTAATAAGGTGAGGAGGTAGTGGCATCTTTCTTTCGTTCTGGGAATTTCGATGTGAAAGATGCACCAAGCTCTGGTCGACCTATCGTGAAAAAAATTGATGAAATTATGGAAAAGATTGGCCAGAAGCGTCACATAAGCAGCTTTGACTTCGCTGAGGAACTTAACATTGGTCATCAAACCGTTTTGAACCATTTAAGAAAAAGCTGGCTTCAAGAAAATCCTGTGAAAACTACTTGTCGCAGTTTTTCGCCGAGAAACCAGAAAAGTTTTACGCTGGTGGAATAATGTCTCTAGCGGAAAAATTACAAAAGGTGTTAGACCGAAATGGTACATTAAAGTTCATTATAATTGAAAAAAGAAATAAGTTGGAGTTTGACAAGGAATACGAAAAGACTTTTTCGACTACTCAGTATTTTTTGTCTTCTAAGCTAGCATCTAATTGTTCCTAAAATACATTTATCTCAGTCTTTAATTGCTGTACTTGCAGCTCGCACACACTTCCCATTTTAATGCATTCTCTTAAACTTTTGTAAAAGTTCTGAATTCAGCGCCACCTGAAGTTCACTTGAGGAAATAATTTGCAGCTAAACGAGCTAACAATAAAAATAACAATAATAAATTAGACATTAAACGCTGCTTTCCAGAAAAGTCGCTATGCTAATGTGCCATCTTCAGCTGCTATTTTACCATATATTAAGAATGTTTATTGCTAATGGCAACAAATGACAAGAAATACTCGTCGGCGAGGTGCTTGCGCTTGAAGTCATCGCATGCATGGCTGACATGCAAAGCCACTGCCAAACCCTGAATTCATTTTTGCCTCATGCGGAATTTCTGCTAAATTTTAATTTCCATCATTATTCGCTGCGGTTTAAGCATATTTTTGCACGACTGCATTTGGTATTTAAGCCGAACGCTGACGGACGCTTTGACTGGCTGCCAAGCAACCTGTTTGCTTTGCACTAACGGGCTTTCACTTGCGCGAGAATCGCTCGGCAGCCAGCTACTGCGCAGCGGCTTGAACTTCGGCTTGGAGTTGTTCAACCTTAAATGCTAAATGCTTCTGCAAGCGCCGCTTCCCGCTTGCGATTGCTTTAATTTGGCATTTGAATTTTTTTTCAAATTCTATTTTTATGCACGTTTTCTATGAGCGTTGCGGTTGCTTGTCTGTTGGAGAATGTAAAAATCAGAATTCACAGCAAATCAAAGTTCAACGCTCTATTTAATTTGCAATTGAATGCGCGGCACGTAATAGCGCCGCCAATTGGCTGCTTGTTGAGCGTGTGTGACTCTCTGATTATGCGCTAGCGCCAAATCGAACGGTTCTATGATGGCATCGACGCCAACAATGGCACCCGAAGCCGCTTTGTTTGGCACAAACACAGAAACCAACGTCATTTATTTATGTATTTGTTGTTGTTGTTATGTTTCTAAATCATTGACTCGAGTATTTTTGTGTGTTTGTCTAATGGCAATGGTAAACAGCAGAGGCGTGATAAGAAAGCGTGGCAAAAGCCAAATATTTTGGTCATAAAATGCGCGCTCGTAAATCTTTTGTTAGAATACCGTTGTCTCGGCCAAAATTCTGCTAATGTTATGGACGGTAGCACAAAAGGTTCTTCGGCTTGATTGCCAATTAAAAAGAGTAAATAAACATTTAAGCTCTGCGAAAAATATGTGAATGGAAAGCATTGAACTTTCTTCTAAGGCCGTTAAACAGAAGTCGAAAACTGAAGACTTAAGCAACAAACTCGTTAATGAAAGTATCAAAATATGAGGTTGAGAAGGCGCAGTAAGCGATTGGATAAATTAATTATATGAAATGAATGTAAATAATTTTTATTCATAATTAAATTAGATATAACTCAGAGGGACGATGATACATAAATACTTTTATCAAACTGTTTTTACTTTAAGGGTGTGGTTTAAATTAAAAAAAAATCATATTTTTTTATAACTTCAAAGTTTAACTATTCAAGACAATTTTTTTTAAATTCAAATTATTTTTGGATATATAAGTAAATATTTTGTTGACCCGACGCCCAAACTAATTCGGCCAGTTCGCGAAACTTAACTTTAACTTTATCTCGAAACTGTCATTTTTAAAACGACAAACGATTTCTCAAGTTCTACTGAGCCGATTTACCTGTAACTTTTACAGAATCTTCTTTATATACTATGGCAATATCTGAAGCTATTCATATCTCCAGACTCCTATTTTTACTACCTAATTTAAAAAATCTTGGAATTGTCATAAAAGAGGTACAAAAATTGTTTCTTTTTTTTGTCAGGCAGTGAAATTTCAAATCACTTCCTGAAACATTTTTTTTTTCTAACTTTTCCGTTCAACCCGACCATTTAGTAGACTAATAATTTTATAATCTTGCAACATGTGGCCCCGTGCCTTATTTAGGTTAAATGTACATATCTCTCAAACCGTTCAAGCTAAAATAACCAAATTCGCTCCAGAAAAATACAATAGCAACAGCTACTGACAGTGTGAAAATTAATGAAATCGGACCATAACCCTGCTCACTCTCCCATGAAACGGCAGTGTTAAAAACTACTAACTAAGGATAAATCAATAACTACAACCGAGATGGCATTAGATGACTTCATAAAGACCAGGGTCAATATTGAATAATGGGCGTAGCACCGCGCTCTTTTAGATGAAAAATACTACTGTGTCCAAAAAATAATATTTGAATTTAGACTGCGCGCGTCAAAGGATTTGAAGAATTATTTTTTTTTAGGTTGGTAGTACTGTCAGACACACTTATGTCAAATTTCATGTCAAAATATTCATTAGTGTTTGAGTACGTGTCGTTTTGTGAGCTCATAAAAGTGAGTTTTTCGTTTTTTGCGATGTTGAAATTTGTTGAGCAAAGAATTTGCATTAAATTTTGTTTACGGAATCAATTTTCAGCTGCGGATACGTTGAGGATGGTGCAGAAAGCCTTTGGTGATGAGGCTATGTCTAAAAAAAAAATGTTAACAAGTGGTATAGTGAGTTCCAAGCCGGCCGTGAACGTGTCGAAGACGAAGAGCGTCCAGGGCGACCATCAACCTCAACCTATGAAGCTCACGTTCACTAAATCAAAGATTTGTTGTTGAAAAACCATCGATTAACACTTAGAGACCTTGCTGATGAAGTTGGCATATCGAAGGGCTTAGCCAATACCATTTTGAAGGATGTTTTGGGCCTCAAGCGCGTCAAATCTCGACTGGTACCGAAAACATTGATTTTTTTGGAAAAAAGGCGTCGCGTTAAAGTGTGTGAAACGATGCCTTTCGACTACCAGGTGTCATGAAATGCATTATAATTGGCGATGAGACTTGGATCTATGCTTACGACCCCGAAACAATCGAACGAATATCGTGCCAAAAGAGAGCCAAGACCAAAAAATCGCGCCAAACCCATATCGTTCCGCAACCACCGTATTCACCAGATCTGGCGCCGTGCAACTTCTGGCTGTTCACCAAGCTCAAAAGATCACTCTGGGGACACCGTTTTTATACGATAGAGGAGATCCAAGCCGCAGCGAAGACGGAACTGAAGGCCATCCCGGAAAGTGACTACAACCAGTGCTTCGAATATTGGAAAATCCGTTGGCATAAGTGCATTGCTTCGGGAGGGGACTACTTTGAAGGGGATGAAATTGATTTGGAAGAATAAATAAAGAATTTTGAAAATAAATACAATGTCACCTTACCTTTTTTGAGCACAGCAGTATCTCAGTTTCAGGCAATTCCCTTGTCACAGTGTAAAAATACACGGAATTAGACTACAATCACGCCTACTCCCCATATAACATAATTTAAAATTCCATTTGAAACTTTCACTTTCCGATCTACAAATTCATTCGTGTGTAAATGCTTTCGATGTTTCAGTTTATCAAAAACACAAGTCTACGAGTGATACAAAACTTTCAACTACGGTCGACAGATCGTTGAAGACAACGATTTTCGACACCTTCAACTGATGAAAACATTGAAAAAACGGAGTAAGGAAGAGAACAAGGCGTGGTCAATCAACTCAGTGATAATCTTGCCAACAAGAACTGTCTACATCTCATTTACATCTTCTTATTCTAATCCGAAACTGTCTAAAAAACGACGTCTCAGAATACTTCAGAAGTGGTATAAATATACTCCATCCATAGCTTGATAACCGATTAGTTTGAAAATTTGTTGAAAACTTTTAACAGAGAAAAAAAAATCATTTTGCATTATTTTTGTCGGGATGCAAATATATTGTGGCCAAAAGCCATTAAAGGGATTACTCTCAGGGAGACGGCATAGATTTTGAAGAATAAATATAAAATTTAAGAAATATTAACTAAGCCTTAATATTTTTTGCTCATAGTAGTACAAACAGAGAGCCACAATGAAGACTTAAAGTTTTTAAATAATATTAGATGATATCAGCTTGTATTGCAGGCTCAACCTCTAAAGAAAATGGATTTATTATTCGGTCAGAGCTTCGAAACTCCACAAAGCTTTATAACTACAACGTTGTCTAATAAGTTGCTCACCGCTGACGTTTCCTCTTTTCTTTAGTATTAGAGGCAACATTTCAAACAACACAACAACAATTTTTTTTAAGAAAAAGAGCAGCCTAAAGACTAGCAATGGAAGACACACATAGCTGCAAACTCTTAAAGTAATCAATAAACAAATAACTTAGGTGCGCCTACAAAAATAAAAAACCCAAGTAAAATCCAACTTGAAAGCCATACATCATCCGTGGTGATGAAGAACCGAAAACAAATAGAAACAACTACAAAAATCAAAAGCGTCAGCAGCATCAGCACCCACAGTGCGCTGCGGCCGACAATTGTTGTTGAGTGGCATGCAAATTCGCGCTTTGGTGTATATATTTGTAAGTATTGCTTGTATTTATTACACATCACAACAACTTGATGCAGACAGCCACTCATATGCGCAGAAAAACAAGCGCTGTGGCGCACCGAAATCATTACTTTCAAGCATCACCCGCAAATGAGAAGTAGCCAAAAGGTAATCGTTTAAAATAAAATTACAAAAAATTATAAAAAAATAAAAAAAAGCAAAATTCGTCAGCATATTTTGCTCAAAAATATTGTGGGTATGAAATTACAGAAACGAAAAGTGAAAAAATGGAATGCAAAGAAGAGTGAAAGCAGTTTGTGGCCGCCTTAAAAATGTGTCTGCAACAACAAGAGCGCATAGCGGGAAGTGAAAAGGTGCCGCCACCAGCAGTTGAATGGGGCAGGGAAGTGCTGGGGAGTGCAGGCGGGAGTTTTCGATTTTTAGTACCTACACATTCTACCGTTGAACGAATATTTATTGCCTTTTTCGTTTATTTGCTTTTTATGCCGAAGATTGCTGCCGCTGGTGTGCTTGTGTGCCGCATGCGCAGAGTGCTTCACGTGCTTAGGCGTTCATTGACACATTTACATGCGATTATGAATTGATATTTCTTCTGCCTTTTTTCCTCTTTTCAACGCCATGCAGGTAGAGGTTTCACCGGCTCTAGCGGTGGCAGTGGCGGCCAACAGGTGACACTGTTTATTTTCGATTTCAGTTGGGCGTGGATTTCACATCTGCCTGTGAATTTGATTTTTTTCACTTTCGTTATAAGTGCGTGTGAGTCAGTTTGTTCTGCGTTGAAGTTTGTTGTGTTCATTTTCAATATATACAGAAAATTTGGCAATCGAATTCTAGTAATATAGTAATCTGACTATGCTGATTGAGCCAATTTTATCAAAGTCCATTTTTACCATAATAGTAAATTCCTTAATATTTTTTAGATTATATATCTGATAAATTTAATACATACCTTTGAGTTAAAGATTACTACGACTTTTTAAAAAATTATACATTTCACATATTTCAAGTATAGAAATTTGTATTCTATCTTTCTATTAATTTACAACTTTTTTCTCCCCAAGAAGCTTATCATTTGTCGGAACCTACGTTATTGGATCAAAGAAAATATAAGTGCCAAACAAACTAGCTCACACAAATTCAAAATAAATATCTTACACTTTTATGCTTCTATGAAGTTGGTTTGTTTTGAAACATTAGTACTTTTTCTAGTCGATTTGTGGTAAATGAATGAACTTACTCCAAAATATCTTGAGTTGTTATACTTACTTTCTAATCAATATTTTTGTAAAGCATACAGAATTTTGAAATACTCCTAGTCCGTATGTCTGTTAGAAAGCTAACGCGGTATGTCGATTTCGTTTAGATGGCCATTAGGATTAGTTATACTGGCGAATGGTCCGAATTTAAGTGAAATCTATTTTCCATGGTAATGAAGGCCTTGGATATTGGTCCAGTGATGAAAAAGTTGATCGGTACAGGTTACTCTCTTACTACGATTACAAAATTCCATAAAAAAATTACAAAATGGCTGCTTTTAAAAGAAGTTAAATATTTTCCCAAATTTTGGCCGCTTTCGGCCAGCAAAAATTCGATTTTTGATCAAATAGGTCTTTTTATGTAGAATTATATCCAGATAATCGGATCATTCGCATTGGAGTTTTCATTTTTAAAAATGTTGGCTGCAGAAAGACGCTCTTAAAAATAAACTAGTCGATCAGCTGGAACTGAGTGCCTACCGTTTAAATGGCTGTATCATGGCTGTTTTATCACAAACATTTTTAAAACTTTAACAATGTTTGATATTACTACAGCTAGTTTCAAAAACTAACGATCAGTAAGATTTGAATAACCTAAAACCAAATTACATAGAAGTTAATAGTAATATTCATACATATAATTAATTCCTTTATATTTTAGCTTCCAACTAAACTATGTGTTTTTTTACGACATAATTGTTTAGAGCGGCATGTGTCTAAAAGAAGATTTCTCGCCTCCTCGTTCACATGTGCATTAAGCCTTTTGTAGTGGGCATCTGCCTGACTCCTTATTTCTTCAGCGACTGTATTCATCCTTAGGTTTCGATGGATATCAGCATTTTTGCAGTATCAGGGAGCATTTATAATGCCTCTTAGCACCTTGTTTTGAATACGTTGTATAATATTAATACTGCCATCATTGGCACATCCCCACAGTTGCGCACCATATGACCCTACCGGCTTGATTATTTGTTTATAAAGAAGTAATTTGTTGGGTATGGACAGGTTTGACCTTTGCCCAATTAGCCATTTCATTTTCGACAATTTCAGATTGAGTTCAATCCTTTTTATTTTAATATGCTCTTTCCAACGTAATCTAGCATCGAACGTGATGCCAAGTTATGGTATGCAGATTATCTAGAATACTTATTGGCTCATAAGTGATTATTTTGTTTGTAAAATTTACATGAACCGATTTGCCACCGTTTAGTTTTATTCTCTATTTTCGTCGATTATAGATTTTAATCTTAGATAAAATAATTTTTCAAAAAGTTTAGAGATTTTTGGAAGTAGAGACATTGGTCTATATGACGAGACTACGTGAGGATCTTTTCCTGGCTTAGGAACCATAACAACTTCGGCAACTTTCCAAAGGCTTGGAAAATGTGTCAGACAGTTTGCTGTATTGAAAAGGTAGGTGAGCTTCTGTAAACATTTGTATGGTAACTACTTTAACACTTCAGCAGTAATTAAGTCGAAGCCAGCTGCTTTCTTAACTTTAAGCTCTTTAATTTCACTTTTAAGTTCACAAATGGTGATTGCTGGGATTGTTGCATGGTCCTGTTGAATACTACTGAGGAACGCGATTTCACTATCCTCGTTTGGACGAAAGGTTTCAGCTAGGTGTTTTGCAAATGCATTAGCTTTATCACAATCACTTCTAGCCCATGCATTGGAAGCAACTTATAGTGGTGCAACGTGACTTGTTGGACGTTTCAGATACTTTGTACTTTTCTAGAGTGAGTAATCATCTTTTTTGTCAGCGGATAGTTGAGATAAATATTTATTAATTGACTCATTTTTAATATGAGCAATTTCTCGTTTTAATTCAGCTGTTGCCTTTACACTAGGTGTGTCTCTTGTACGTAAGAGAACTTATAGGTGAAGGTCAAAGGAAAGCTTGTTCTGAAAATAAGGTTAGCTTAAGAAGCGTGGACATTACTCAGTCAACATTTCTATCTTTCTTGACTTGGATGCCCTAAGTATTGAACACTTTTTTCAGTTTTAATGTTTCAAGATGAATGCTAAGACGTAGTTTATTATACACACGTTTCGCTTTCATATTTCATCTGGTAGTATTTTTGGCTCCTCACTCTATAAAAGGGAACTACTGGAAAATACTATGATGATGACTCCACTCTATGTAAGTAGATATCAGTCATATGTTAAATATGACAGAAGATTGCCTACTAATTGATTTGTTTACCATAAGCTCAAACACATAAACAGAATTTGCTACGAAAGAAAAAAATACATATTTAATGCTTCCATAAATGTTTAAGGCCTATTTATAAAATATACTTCAGAAACATGCATTCTTATTAATAGTTGTAAGCACATAATCTTTACATGTTCTTTAGATTATGTCTCCATAATATTAAAGCAAATTTATTTGTGACACAAATTATAAATAGATTTAAATAAAACGTTTAAAGAAGCAGACAAATCACCAATAACCGAAACCTACCATTTTCGTGTAAAATTTTTGAATTATTAGTCAAAATATCAGCCAAATATTAAGATAATAAATGATAAATAAAAGCTTAACCTGCGTTTTAACAAGAGATAAAAGGCAAATGATGAATAAGAGGCAACTTCCTAACGGATGTTCAAGCGCCTACGCAGCGCTGCTGTCGCGGAGCTATTTGACGATTTCAACGATGCTCTGCAACTCATTTAGAGCTGCGGGGGAGCTGACAGTGACTTCGTACACACAAGCACAAAGCTGAGCTGTTGGTTAGCAAACGACGGTCAGCGCGCTTAATTTGCTGACCAGTCATTTAGAGCAGCGAAAAAGAGCCAGTTTTTGACTATTCGTTTGCTCGCTGAATCGATCGCCATGAAGACTAAATATTTAGATAAATGAGTATATAAATACCGCGTATGCTAAGTCGAGCTCAAACAAACTTATGATTAGCTTAAAGACCTTTTCTATTTGCATAAAATCTGATTTTTATTTTACTTAAATTTCTTTTTTTTTTTAGTTTTTTCTTGCCTTTTTCGTTGAAAGAAAGCAAAGAAAGCGCGTGGCGGCTGCTTCTGACGCGTTGCACGATAGTTGTTATTAAATTATGCTACGCTATGTCGAACGCTGGGCGATAAGATAGCAACAATTTGACCTCCAAAAGCGCGGAGATGTGAACAAACAGAATTCGAATATAAAATTAAGCGTGGCGCACACCGAAAATTTCTATTATGTTAATTAGTGTTGTGGCTCGAGTTGCTGCCACACTTTTCTTTGCACTCTGCTGCTGTGTTGTTAATTCAATTTATTACGATTTGTGTTTCTTTTTTTCTTGTTTTTGCGTAGATTAAAATCTGTTATGCTTCATTACCATAATCGTCAGCGCAAATGATATTTTCTCCGAAAGCAAAGTCGCGCTTAAGACATTTGATTGAAGTTATCAAAAGTGTGCCGAAGAGCTCTAAAACTGCGTTGGGTTTGGTAGCTGAGGCTGAAATAATTTTAATTTACATTTTTTATTTTAATTATTTTTAAATGAATTTATGTGCGCAAAACTTTAAACATCTTTTTCCGAAACGCTGTTTCAGAGTCGGTTAGAAAAATTTCTCTGAAATGGTGGTACCGATCGATAACGAAGGGTAGATCAGTAGAGACTGCACTCCATACACTGCTATTTAATACCGCAAGGGCTCTTGAATATAAAGAATACGCTCTTTGAGCATTCTACGGAATCTATTCTGAACAACATCCAGTCAATAGGTGTTGATCCTGCTTACAACGCTGGATCAGAAGTCTTTTAACCTCTAAACGGAGTAGAGCAAAATGGAACGACGCTAAAATGACCAGGAAAGGTACTCCATAGGTGTAGTGCTATCTCCGCTTCTATGGACACTAGTGGTGAATAAGCTGCTAAGGAACTTGGAAGACAAGGCCCCTAAGATAGTGGCGTATGCGAATGGCATTGCCATCTTAATATCGGATAGGTGTCTAAACACCATTAGCAGTATTATGACCACCACTCTCAGAATTGGGCATCGCAGGTGGGTTTGGGGTTGAAATCGGACAAAACGCAAGAAAGCACAAATTTCCTCTATTGAGGTTCCTTTGGATAAATGGGACACAACTCTCTCTTAAAGACCGCACCAAGTACCTTGGGTAGTCTTGGACAGCAAATAGCTGTAGAACCACAACGTGGAAGAAAGAGTGAGAAAAGCTAGCAATGCTTCATATGCGCGAGTTATATCGTCACATCAACCCCCACCAAAACCTAGAAGACACCAATAACAAAAAATTACTAAATTTATTTTATTATTGTACTTAATTATTTTTATCGACGTATTAAATTTAAAACATTGCAACAATTAAAATTAATACTTACTTCCTGTTCACCAACTTTTGTACAATTATTATTGTTTTACTGACTCATCAAATTTCTTTGCTTATTTACCTTCATGTAAAATTAATTTAAGAATAAAATTATTATTGGTGTAACTTTCAAGGAGACAAGGTGTTTTATTTAACGAAATAACAAGAGTAACATAACTCGCGTAGGCAGATGCTTGGCACAACCTAAGGCTCTCTCCCTATCTCATGTACTGGTACTACACAGATATTGTAAGATCTACCGGAAGCCAATGGAAAGGATTCAGAGACTCGCTGCGCTGTGCATAACAGGAGCTCTAAGGACAACTTCATCGACGGCTCTTGAAGTGGTACTAAACCACCAATAGACTTCTTCGCTGAAAACTGTGCAGAAAAATCGGCGCGACGACGACTGACTGCAGGAGAATGTACATAAAGAACAATCGGGCTTAACTCGGTGGGCAATCTCGGTTGGGCAAACACCGGCTGATCCTACTTTTTAACTGTGAAAGAAGCTTTAAAGTAAATATGGAAAAAGATGGCTGGCGGAAAGGTGTGTTAGCTACGTGCAATGCTCTAAACATTTATATGGATGGCTCCAAAATTGACGATAGTGTTGGTGCGGGGCAGTATACAGTTAGGCATAAAGTAACTTTTTGAATTGTAGAACCTCTTCTTCTTCTTAATTGGCGTAGACACCGCTTATGCGATTATAGCCGAGTTAACAACAGCGCGCCAGTCATTTCTTCTTTTCGCTACGTGGCGCCAATTGGATATTCCAAGTGAAGGCAGGTCCTTCTCCACTTGGTCCTTCCAACGGAGTGGAGGTCTTCCTCTTCCTCTGCTTCCCCCGGCGGGTACTGCGTCGAATACTTTCAGAGCTGGAGTGTTTTCGTCCATCCGGATAACATGACCTAGCCAGCGTAGCCCACCATAGATTGTTTTAAGGTGAGGTCTCTGCTATTGTGAAAGCAGCGAATACATGTCATCGAGGGAAATAAAATAGTGGACGAGATTGTCAAGAATGGTGTACAGCTAACATCCGAAAACGTGACCAACATTGTCTATACGACGATCTCGACAGAAGCATGCTAACGAAAATCAAAACCCGATGGAACGAGTTAACAGGATGCAAAACTGCAAAAGACATCCGCAAAACGGTAGATCGGAAGTACACAAAATTCCTATTGGCTCTCGAAAGGAAAGACTGTAGGAAGATGATAGGAATACTAACTGGTGACTGCCTGGTGGCAATACATGCCCGTAAGTTGGAATTGACAGATTGAAAAGACTGCATGAAATGCGTAGACCAGGGTACCAAAAAACAATAAAGCATCTCTTATGCACTTGTTCCACTTTGACAAGCCTTTCTAGGCTGTAAGCATCTGGGCACCCCACAGTATGATACACTGGAGGGGGTATCGACAGTGAGACCGCAGAGTCTGTTAAAATTCGCGTTAAAGGCAGGCATCTTGAAGGATTATTACTCCTCTTGAACTCTATCTGGAATTGCAAAGGACCAAGGTCTATGTAAGGCTTATTGACTTAACCTTATATGTACCGATCTATTTGATATACTCCACCTTCTGAGAAGGGTTTGTCAGGTTTCAAAATTTTCGAATTTTTTTTAATAGTAACAAATTGTTTTGGTTTTTGGATTTCAGATAATTTTAAGCTGAAAAGTCTTCCTCACCGCCAGACATCTTTTTTCGGAGGTCCTCTTGGAGATCGGGTACGGGATCAAGCAAATCCAAAAATCTTCCGAATGAATCGCCACTAATTAAGATACATTAAGCTCTGTAAATGTAATAAATATTATTTTTAATTTATTTAAATGTTTATAAAATGCTTTTTCAAAAAAACAAAAAAAAAGATAATATTTCTTTACTTCATATAACCCCTTAACATCAGTTTCATTATTCATTTTGAGGCATGAATACAAAATATACAAACACATATTTATCTTCACAGTGATATTGCTTCATGCCTGTAAACACGTTTAATGCGCACGCGTGCCACAGAATTTACTCGCCGCTTAGTCACAGTAGCTGCCCAAACACTACTTCAACACTTGCAGCACACAACTACAACAACATACACACACCGCCACTGGCACAAAAGACCTTTCGGCGCTTCAAGTTCAACTGTTGACTTTTATTATCATTGTTGTTGTTGTTACTGTTGTCGAATGCAACATTAGCTGTGCGCTGTAAATGCTGGTAATTTTCTTTAAATTTTCTTTCATCTTTATATTCCACATTTTTGCTTTCTTTAATTTGCCGCATTTTCACTTTGCAGCCACAGCCACAACAACAATAAAATTTATGATTAACTGGTGACTTCTTTGCTCGCTGACTTTGCGGCTGACTGCAGCATTTTCCGCTTTAACACAGATCGTGTTGAAGGTGTGTCGCTGTTGTTGTTGTTATTGGTTTTGTTTTCCATTTTCTGGTTGTCGTCATAGCAATGATGCAGCTTATTTGTTGCTTTTATTGTTGTGCGCTTCATGCTGTTTGTTGTCACTAATTTCTTATTGCTTATTGTTGTTGTTGTTGTCTCTCTTATCTGATTTTTCTTGTGTCGCTGCTGATTTCGTTTGTTTTTGTTTTGCTCACGCCACACGAAGTCATTTATCAACAATTTCTCCGGTAATTTCTCCGTCGCTGTTTGTTTGTTTACTTAACTTTGAGGAGCATTTGTGCAGTCAGCCGTTTAACCGTTAATTATATAGATTATGCTGAGTTGATACCGCAATTAGCACGTGGAGCACTTTGTGAAAATATGTCGCCCACTCGCTGGTGGCTTGCGCTCACGATAAGCTTGGAGATTTGGATGTAAATACCTTTGAAGAGAATTGAAATTTAAAATGCTAATGTTTTTAATGAGCTCATCAAATGCTTTTGTTTATAATTTACATGTTTTGAAAAAACCGGAAACATTTCAAACCACTGTCACATGGTATAACCGAAAGTGTTGTTTTTAATTGTGCTAAAATAATTATATTATACGTAATAAGAAATAAACATAAGCGTGCCAAAGAAGAACTTACATATCGTCTCCTAAAATTCAACACAGTGCGTCATCAAAAACAAATCGAAAATCGCTGTCAGATATAATAACAAATATATAACCAATTTATAACCAAAACACAAACTTTGTTTCCACTAGTAGGTTTTAATTATATTGTTTTTCTTTAGCCTGTAAACTTATGAAAAGTGATGTTAATTTATTTTGCATTTTAGGTGACGATACGTACCTGATTACAAGGAAGAACATCACATCCAGGCATACTCATCAAAAAATTATCTTTAATCAAACCAGTTCTTATGAAAGTTTATAGTTTCCTTTTTTCCTCTCGGTTGATGACGTACCAACAATAGTAGATTTTAAGATGAGATTCGCATCCTCTTCTCATAAGTTGACGCTAATTCCAGTTAATAAGAAATTCTAATATTTCTCCATCTCATCCTTAACAATTTGCGTCTGATAATACACTAAATATTTTCAATGCAAGATATGTTGTCTGTAGCCAACTGAACCCAACATTTTTGCACAATTTTTCCAGCTTATAGTTTCTGCAGTAATATTTGGCATTGTCAATGCCTTATGGCTCAGAAATGTTTTGCTGTATGTATACTTATCTCATATTTTTACAGAAGTATCCTTTTCGATTGTCCATTTGGTGACAGAAACGTGAGAAACGTTATACAAGTAATCCATCGGAATCTAAAGTTGTACACCGTAAAATAAACAATCGATGAATTTAGCAGACGTCATCTCCTCCAAAAATCAAAGCAGCCTCGAGTGGGCTTCGAACTCAGTAGCGATAATAAAAAATCCCGAATATCGAGAATAAAAATCAAAGGTACTCCAGAGGCAATTTAAAGTCGACCAATACAAAATTATCATTCGATTAGTTTTGTGCTACGTTAAGGTAGGCTAGGTTGACTATCTCAAAAACCTATGCACTACGTTATAACGGGTGATTTTTTTGAGGTTAGGATTTTCATGCAGTAGTATTTGACAGATCACGTGGGATGTCAGACATGGTGTCAAAGAGAAAGATGCTCAGTATGCTTTGACATTTCATCATGAATAGACTTACTAACGAGCAACGCTTGCAAATCATTGAATTTTATTACCAAAATCAGTGTTCGGTTCGAAATGTGTTTCGCGTCCGTGTCCGATGAGCGATGAGGCTCATTTCTGGTTGAATGGCTACGTAAATAAGCAAAATTGCCGCATTTGGGGTGAAGAGCAACCAGAAGCCGTTCAAGAACTGCCCATGCATCCCGAAAAATGCACTGTTTGGTGTGGTTTGTACGCTGGTGGAATCATTGGACCGTATTTTTTCAAAGATGCTGTTGGACGCAACGTTACGGTGAATGGCGATCGCTATCGTTCGATGCTAACAAACTTTTTGTTGCCAAAAATGGAAGAACTGAACTTGGTTGACATGTGGTTTCAACAAGATGGCGCTACATGCCACACAGCTCGCGATTCTATGGCCATTTTGAGGGAAAACTTCGGACAACAATTCATCTCAAGAAATGGACCCGTAAGTTGGCCACCAAGATCATGCGATTTAACGCCTTTAGACTATTTTTTGTGGGGCTACGTCAAGTCTAAAGTCTACAGAAATAAGCCAGCAACTATTCCAGCTTTGGAAGACAACATTTCCGAAGAAATTCGGGCTATTCCGGCCGAAATGCTCGAAAAAGTTGCCCAAAATTGGACTTTCCGAATGGACCACCTAAGACGCAGCCGCGGTCAACATTTAAATGAAATTATCTTCAAAAAGTAAATGTCATGAACCAATCTAACGTTTCAAATAAAGAACCGATGAGATTTTGCAAATTTTATGCGTTTTTTTTTTTAAAAAAGTTATCAAGCTCTTAAAAAATCACCCGTTAGTATAGTTTCTTCAAACTATGTTCTTTAAAAAAGTTTATATAGTAGTAGAAGTACTCTAAGGCCATTGGAAAACCCACACTGGTAATCATTTGCTTTGTTGTTTTTATACGCGCTGTTTCTATTTGAATCACTTCACAGACAGGTAACGGACCAACTTACCCTCTTATATTTGTGTTTTACTTTACTCAGCTCTGTCCCTTAAATTATATCATTTTCATTCTAATAAAAATTCGTTTCACTGTTTGGTGTTCTTTTCCCTCACCATTCGGATTTTTTCAATCTTCTATAATTTGAGAAATAAAGATAATATACAATTATATACACTGAAGAGGATATATTCAGTTTTCCACGAAGTTTGTTATACCTAAAAGGAACAGCCAGGGAAAATATAAAATGTATATTTATTAGTTAGCACCAGAAAGACCTGGTCTCAATTGTACCACGGAATCGAAGATTTTAACGTGCGGTGCCATCGCTCAATAAGACCATTGTACTTCGGGTGGTACGGTGCATTTATTCGTGTTATTGGGCATGCAAGCCTACAACTAGACCAAGGTGTCCGAGGAAGTCGGCTCCTAACATGGCCTGTGACTCGTCTGATATAATAAAATTCTATAGAAATTCACGGCGTAAACTCAGGCTTAACTTCAGAATGTTTTCACCGTAGTTAAGCACAGGTGAGCCATTTTTGGCAAACAGGTGGATTAAGGTAGGGAATGACCGAGCTAGCTTCGTTGACCTTGGAACGACAGAAACTTCTGCCCCCGAATCAATTAAAAAATGTATGTTGGCTAATGTAGCGTAAACACAAAGTCGAAAACTTTTTTCTTTTCTGGTACCAGGGTGTTTGCCAACCTCTGATACTAATTTAGCTGAGCTGGCCTTGTGGCTTTGTGAGGTGGAATTGCAACAGTTTGTGCGAAGGTACACGGCTGTCGGCACAGGCGGTGTGTGAATTTCGGTAAACGGTTTTATTGAGCGATGTAGATCTGGCGCGCTGTCGGCCCTTGAAGCGGGCGTTATCCAAAAGCTTGTTTTGACTTGCTTTGACAATGTGGTGATTTCAGCTTGTAGGTTGGAGATTTCTCCAGATGACTGAGTTTTGGAGCTAATACTACGATATCGGACCTCTGTAACATATAGTCCCCATACAAACTGAAACATCGGAATCAAGTGCTTGTAAGGTATCATAAGTGTTCACTTTAACTTAAGGTTTTTTTTATAAGGTATTATACAACCCTATCAAAACCAAAAAAAAAAAAAATTAGGTTCACCTTCCATAGATTTGGCACTTTTTCCACAAATGTCAATGCAAACGTTTAAGTACTTCGTAAGCAAAGTAGTTAGTAACTCACAAAAACTATTTAATTAACCAGTTGAATTCGTTTATTGCCCAAGGTCATTCAAGGAAAATCATCAAACAAACTTGTTTACAAATGTTTACCGTTATTTCGTATAAAACTAACCTAGACAACCGCATGAACGTGCTTTTGATGCAAGATATGCCAATAACAAAAACAACCAGGCAGCAACAATTGCAGTGCGCTTTCAACACTTTCGCTGCCATTTGTTGGGAAAAAACGCAGAAACGCAGCTGACACACAAAAGAGCGTCCAACATGCCTTAAACAGATGAAGTGCTGCCATCCGCAGCCAATGGGGTCACAACAATTATAGTTGCCGTTACATATTAACGGCATATATGAACATGTAAATTGGCGTTGCGGGAAATGCCATTTGACAATACAAAACCGAAAAGGCAAGCAGCGCATTTTGAGTTATGAAAACTTTCGGTTGACCCGCAAATTCAATTATTAGATAATCGCCGCGCTTTTGGGTAGGTAAAAAGCAATTAATCCGTTGCAATGTGCGTTACCGTAATCGATCAATCATAAGCGCCACGGAATATGGCTTATTGCGATTATACAATTCGGCTGTGCGGCTGTCAATGAACGGCAGAAAATTCGGCGCCGTCAATTGATTGCACGTATCGCCGAAAACAACAATAATAACAATAGCAACAATGTAATGAAGCAAATAATTGCAAAAAAGCTGATTTGGCGCAAGATTTAGCAAACAAAAGACTTAAGGCACAAACCGCATCCTCATCAGCGCATCACAGCCCAGCAGCAGCGCAAATACACACACACATACCAACACATTCACGCAGCGCCGGCAACACATGACCTTTATCATAATTTCAGCGCGAGTTGATTGTAAATCAGCCGTCGCCGCGCTGGCAGTTTGCCGCTCCAATGAACGCCGCGTCGGCGCTTGGTTTTTGTCTTTCTCTTCTCTGCTGCTTCGGCACGTTTGCCTGGTGTATGCAGGTAGTTGTTGTTGTTGTTGCACATACATGAGTGGCGCGTCTTTAAGCATGTAAACCGCTAGGCTAGCACTTTGTTGCTTATCAAGTCACAGACACCAATCAATCAAGTGTTGTGTTTTGCATTCGCAATGACGCTGCCAACAACAACAATAACAGCGAAAAGGTGTTTACATGCTTGTTCAAAGGTTACGGAATGAAGTCTTGATTACCATTTGTTTTAGAATGCGAATATTTCGGTCTGCGGCTGAGTCTTTTGAATTTGGACCGAGGTTAGCGAAAAAACCGAAGAAATGCAAATGAAGTAGCCGAGCAAAATTCGTAGTTGCACCAAAAGCTACGAAATACTTGTCAAATTTACAATTTTAGCATGAGTTGTCTATACTAACATATGAACATACAGACTTATGTGTACAGAAATGTCTTAAGAAAGGCATATTTGGTATTTTTAAGGTTAGAAAATAAAAACTTTCGGAATTTATGTAATTGACTTGCATCAAAACAGGAAGAAGCAAATATTGAGAAAGGAAATAATTTTTTGAGAATATTTTAAATATTGGATAATCGAAAAAGTCTTTCTGTATTTGATCAATAGTTGTGGTTGCAGTCGTATATCTCCAGTGCTCTACCAATCACATTGTGTCATACCATATAACGTTGGAAAGCTGAGATTTTAAGCTTAATTTAACCAAAAAAAAATTAAATTTAAATATGTTGAAAAAAAGTTACAGCTCATCAAAAATGAAGAAACTCGCCACATTTTGAAGTTTTTGTATAAAAATAGGAAGATTGCCACGACTAAGGAAATTTAAGAAGTTTACGGAAACGAAACTGTATCAGTTCATGTAGTACAACAATGGTTCGCTCGCTTTCGTTCTGGAAATTTCGATGTGAAAGATGCACCTCTCTCTGGTCGACCTAGCGTTGGAAAAGTCGATGAAGTTATGGAAAAGACTGACCAGGACCGTCACATAAGCAGCCATGACATCGCTAGGGAACTAAAAATTCATCATCAAACGGTCCTGAACCATTTAAAAAAGGCAAAAAGAAGTTCGATGTTTGGGTACCACATGAATTGTCTGTGAAAAGTTGAATGGACTGAAGAAACATCTGTGATTCTTTGCTGAAACGAAATTATATCGAATCGTTTCTGAAGCGAATGGCAACAGGAGACGAAAGGTGGATCAAATACGACAATAATGTACGAAAAAGATCATGGTCCAATCAACGTAAAGCTCAACAAATGGCCACAAAGCCAGGATTGACGCATCAGGTTATGCTGAGTGTTTGGTGGGATTGGAAAGGAATCATCCACTATGAACTGCTCCAGCCTGCTTGAACGATTGATTCTACATTTTACTGACAACAACTGATGAGATTGAAACAAGAAACCGAATAAAACGGCCAGAACTGATCAATAGAAAGGGCTTCGTCTTCTAACAGGACAGCGCTAGATCACACACATCTTTTATGACTCGACTAAAACTGCGAGAGCTTGGCTGGAAAAATTTGGCACATCCAGCATATAGCCCTGATCTTGCACCATCGGACTACTATTGGTTTCGGTGCAGAACTTCCTTGGCGCTACTAGAATTATTAGTTCGAAAGAGGTTGTTATGGACGAAAACATCAAAAAAGTTCAAAAAATAATTTTGGATGACCGTAACGTGAAGTTGTTCGAGTTAGCAGGCACGCTAAAGATATCAACTGAACGTGTATATCAAATCATTAATTAATATTTTGGCATGAGAAAGCTCCGTGTAAAGTGGGCTCCACGCGAAGTCACTTTAACCAAAAACAATGACAAGTTGATGATTCAGTGCAGTGTTTGGGGATGTTCAAGCATAATAAATTCGAGTTTTTCATCGAGATATGGCAATAGATAAAATATGACTTCATCTTTTAACTGTGAAGTTGGACTTCAGTCATTCCGTCATTGGAGTGGGCTGCACACGATGAACAGCGGGTTCAAATCATAGAAAAACGCATAAGCCGGCCGGCAAGGTTAAGGCGTCTGAGTTTTGGGATGTGCATGAAATAATTATTACTCTCCGAAGAAATTGTTCAGATCGGATCGCTACAGTATATATCTGCTATACAAACTGGCTGATCCAAATCAATTTCTTGCAAGGAATCTTTTATATTTGTTTATTTTCTTGATTTTTTTATTGTTCTTTTTACTAATTGGAGATTATAAATTGGTAGCAATTTAATTGCTTTGGATGTATTTGGATTTTTATCAATAAATTGATTGTAAATTCTTTGAGGACTGCCTTTCAAAGAGCGGAAGTTCTCCGAGCACACTGCTGTAAAACTTTTTCACATTCCCACAAATTTAATACAATTATTTTTTTCATTAAAGATCGAAAATTTACGACGTCCGAGAACCCTACCTTACAAATCTTAAAGAAAAATTTGCGGCTGAGAAGTCTGTGGGGTATTTGAGGTGCACTGATAACGAATTCGAATTGAAAAATTTTCCATCACGTACAGCTTTTGTCATTTTTGTGAAGAGTGGTGGCTTGACCACAACATTCCTTGGCTATAACACAAAAGCTCCTCCATGTTAGGAAATTTTTACTATAATTTTCTGTTTTAGCAATCCAAAATTAGCCAGAAACAGCCGCTAGCATCACAGTCACAAAATTATTGTAATGTACAAATGACTGAATTGCAATTAATGTTATCAGCGAATCTTGAAAGCTATCCTCTCTTGAGGTTATGAGCTAACTGAGTTAACGAGATCCACATTTTCAGATGTAAAAAATCAAATTTTCTTATATGACAAGATACTTTTTCGTAGATTTCTTCCAATATAAGAATTTTTTATCTCTGCTAAGCTGAGTTTCATAATAAAATTGTCTAATATAAGTATTTATATCCAAATTTGTAGCGAATCTGAAGTTCTAGTATAATTTTTTTCTTTCTCTCCAGTCAATTTCAATTTAAATTTTCAAATTCTAAATTTATGCATTAACGCCACCCTTTGTTTTTATAAACGTAACTCACCTTTCAACTAAAATTATTATTTACCGCCCAAAAGTATGCTATCAAAAATCAACGCTCTCCAAAACCACCTGCACACATAACTGAGACTGGATGAGCGCGTGCGATGCTCATTTCAACGATTGTTTTGCTTATTCAAGCGCATACAATAGCACTCAAAGCCGATAATCGCTCATTGCTGCCGTTTTGTTTAATTGCTTGTGCTTTTGTTATTTTTTTGTTTTCATTAATTCGATATTGCTTTTGTTGTACAGATTACAAGCTTGACAAAATGCAAGCGGATTAAAGCAATGTGTGCGCCTAAAAGCACATTAAACGCCAGCAATCGGCTTGTCTCATTACCATTTCAATTGCAGACACACACACACACCAACGCATTTAAATACACATTAACACACACATACAGACATAGGTGGCTAAGCGCTCACTTCTCTCACATTACTTAATTCAATTGCTTGCGTTTCTGCTGTTTATGGCGTCACTTTGATTGCTCGCCATCCGCATGGCTCACGAACATACAAGTACATACAAAGACACATTCAAATTCACACATACCCCATACACAGTCGCTTAGCCAGGCTCATTAGCGTAAATACATTTGTGTTGGCTTATTGCCTAGACAAATGTGTTAAGAGCAATACGGTGTATTGTGACTGATGAGGAGTAGAGTAAAAGTGGTTACTTTGGGTGTGGTTACTGGAACCCTTTTAATTAGAGAATTTTCATAGGTGGATTCGTAATATTGCTTTCTGTATTTTTTTTTTTGCTGTGCACGAATTGTTATAATTTTCATTTAATTAAAAAACGATAATTTTGTTGAATATATTTGGAAGACTTAGTGATAGTAATTCATTTTAGAAACATTTTATTTATATTTGGGAAAATTTTATTGAAGGTATCTGGCAAGTAAATATATCTTTATATATATAGTTTGCTTCACAACTAAAAAATATTGACTTTATTTTTCTTTATTTCTACTGTACTTTTCTCAAGACCTGCAAGTCAACTAGTCAAGGATGGAGCTGGTTTTGTACGCATGCATTTCTCAGCTGCTGATATTCAATTATTTTCTTTGGTATTCATTCACACTGAGTCACATACATACATACATACAAATGCAGTTGATGATGTCGGTAAGTTCGCTCTTGAATTTTTGTTGCAAATGTGGGTTGCGTATGCGTATATTCTGTGTGAAGCAATTTGCTTACTCGCTTGTTGCTAATCCAATATTAGATAATATGCGGGCTCACCTTTTTACACATTGAACACACATACGCTTAAACTGAAGGATTTTTCTTACATTTATAACTTTGACAAAATATTTATTAATTCCTGCTTTAATGATGATTATTGGAAGATACATATATATGTTATTAGAAATCTCCTAAGGAAAATGCTTTAGAAATTATCAAAAATTGTATAACCATAAGTTTTTTTGAAAGCAAGTACAGTAGTCTTCGAGACTATCTTTTCTATCTATCTATTGTCGCTGAATTTATTTTCTATGAATATTTTCTTATGTAGTGACAACAGAAAATAGTCACTTTGACCAGGGAGGATGTGTTTCCTACAGTTTATTGTACGGTTTGTTTTTTTTTTGTCAAGCATTTGTGACACTGTGCATTGCCTCTAAGAAAGAGCACTCTTCTTTGTTTCAAATAGGTATTTTACTCGATGTCGCTCTTTAATTGTTCTCTAAACTGAATATCAATGCGTTGACGGTTTTTGCATGCTATTCAGTATTCAGTGAAATTATAATCCCAAAATTTATACCCCTCAACTTTCTCAGCTGACGGCTTCGTCCTCGAAACCTCGGGGTTAGGTGTCAGAGTGGAAGCGAAAAGCGTTACAAAGTCTGAACCGATAATAGTTCAAGCGAGGACCCAGCTATAGAATGTTTGAGTGAAGGCTACAAGGCCAGGCGAGTTGTTACGTGGCTTTATGAGTTGAAGAGTTCTATATTTCCTAGTGTGCGGTTAACATGTCTTGAAATACAGCCAATTAATGAACAAGAATATTAACATCTTTACTCTAGAAATGCGCCAATATTCAGATAGAAATAAGTATAAACACACGATTACATACTCAATAAAATAGCACCAGATCCTCAAAAGAATTGTGCAATTTTTATTAAGTCCCCTATTCAATCCTATGTTAAATTAATAATAACAAAAAATAGTGAAAAATAGTAAGGAATTTAAGGGGGTATTCTAGTCTAGAAATTTAAAACAATCGATTTTTTTTTATATTTTCAAAGTTTAACTATTCAAGAATATGTGTACAAGAGAATTTTTCAAAATTCAAATTATTTTCGGAGATATAGGCATTTTTCTGACCCGGCATCCAAGCTGGTTCGGCCGGAATGCGAAATTTTAAACGCGTTTTTCTCAAAACTGACTTTTTCGGAACGATGCCCACGATTTCTCAGGTTCTACTGGACCGATTTACTTGAAATTTTTATAGAGTCCTCTTTATGGACTTGTCTATGGTTGGAACCAGCCCTATGCCATTTTTTTATTATTTTAAAAAAATTCGAAATAGTCAGAAAAAGTGATAAAAATTTTTTTTTTCAGGCAGTCCCCATTTTGTGAAAAAAATGTTTCCGACTTTTCCGTAGTTTCGTCCATTGCGACATTATTCTAGATTAATAATATTTTTTTTTGGTTTCGGATAACTAGGAGGGCTGAAATCATGGGCATGGTCACGTGGAAATTTTTAGAGACCCCCCACTTCGTCAGCTCATAATTTTTGAAATTTTTTACTTTCTTTAGTTTTTAATTTCTTCTCTACTCTTATAAAATTAACAAATAACTAATAAAAAAAATGGATAGTAAAAATTTTAATTGCCTTTTCTTTACGACACTTTAAAAATTACCTGAAATACATGCTTCTAGACTAGAATACCCCCTTAATTTCAGAGCGGCGTAAGCCAGCTTGGTTTCGATCTTAAATATTTAGTTATTTCTTAGTACGAAAGCTCCAGATATTTGAATAATAATATGTTTTCTTAGATTGGAAGCAAATGCTATCACTACTTTTGTGGTGATAATTAAAATATTTACAAGAACTTGTGTCTCTTGAATTGCCAATTCTCACAACAATTGTCCAACAGATTTGACGTGTCTTTTGAATATTCCTAAATTTTATTATCATAAATTTTGGTGACAGTTCCTCACAGAAATAATAGTCTGTATGTTATGTCGGAAAAATTTTGATTTTTTTCTGTTAGTTTAAGCCTGGCGGATTATGGCAAGACGGTTATCCACCGGGGTGAATGCGATAACTCGGCTACGGAGTCTCTCTCCCACCACGAATCTCACACTCACTCTTTTATAAGGTCACTGCAGTTAATACCACAAGGACATACTCGTCTCAGTCCTCGTCTCGTCTAACGGGCTTCATGGATTACGTTGATGTCAGCCTTCACTATAACGAGCACATAAACCAGCTGGGTAGCGTTACCTTCCCAATTAAGGGAGAAGATATTCCAGGTGCATGCCCTTAAATAATAGTCCTTATTGCGTTTGCTGTGGTGGACATCAAAAGGGGGGTTTCTCTTCGGTTTGCGGATGTTTGTTTCTTTCCATAGGGACCCAGCGCGCAACGCTGTGAAGGGATGTTTCGCCTTCTCACTTTAGCTCGTCTGCAAACGGATATTCTTTGGCTACCCAGAGGAAACTTGGCTTAAGACCTGAAGTCGCGAGCTGCTTGGGCCATAAGTAAAATAATCGTTTCTGGCCACTCCCAAGTGAATGGCGCCCAGAGAACATTCCTCACTTGCGTGAACTTCTACACATGGCTCCATTCTCCTTAATCATTTTTACCATCGCAAAAAATGGAGTAGAGAAATTACGCAGTTCTTTATGATAAAGACCCAACTTACTGAAATAAAATAAAATAAAATAAGCATATTAATCTGGAGTCGCGTCTCTGGCAGCTTGTTGCTTAATCTCATAGTTCAAGTAAGCACAATAATCATTTAATATATACATACATACATATAGGCGTGTTGAATTGCAACACAACTTTTCACTTCTTCTTTTCTGTTTGCATATACTTACATGAGTACCAAACACACACATATGCACACATTCACATATAGAACTGCAAGCATATGCACAAAAACGCCGCGCCGTCAGGCGCTCACACACAATTGACCAAACTGCCATTTTGTTTTTATCCAGGCGTTTACTGCATTGCCTCCGCTCTCTTTGTTACATCCTTTGCGGACAGCTTGCTTTATGTGTATTTTAAACAGCGCATGTGTGGGTGTAGGTGTGTGCGAGAACAATAAACAGGATAACAAAAAGATCGCAACAAAATTTGCGCACGAAATTTACTTCGCACTTAAACTGGACACTGCAAACAATTTACTCGCCGAGTAGTGTCCAACTTGCGCCTCACACAGTCCCCCTCATCCAACGCAGTCCGCACACGTCGCTGCGAACGCTCAACCGACATCATTTCACTTTACAGCTATTTTTCGTGTGGCGTGCGGAGGTTTTTTTTTCGCGCGCCACCAAATGTTGCACAGATTTAGTTTGTTATTGCCACGAATGTTGTTGTTTGCTGTTGGGTTTTTTCGTTGTTGTTGCGCCTGTAGTTCGTGTAATTTAATGAATTTTAAATAAGCGTGAGTTATTGTGTGGGCGTCGCAAGCAACTCACTGCGTGCAACACGGCTTTCGCTGCGTTTTTCGCCCGGCAGCAGCGGGGGGGGCTGTGAAATGTGCCCGGGTGCATGTGTGGGTGCACTGCGCGTATGTGTGCGTGGGTGCATCAGCAGTTGGCCGAGGCGTAGTGGTTTTTCGTGTCGGCGATTTTTGTGTGAATTATAAGTCAACTGAAACGTCAGAGTTCTTCTGTGCAAAAAGCAAAGGCCAAAGTGGACGAGGCAAAGGGTAGAGGATAAAGGGTACTGTGTGGAAATAAGCGCTCAGATTCTTGTAACAACTGCCACTTTTTGTTGTTGCTAATTAGTGTCCTACGGGTTCATATGTAAGGTGATGAACGCATTTGAAATTAAGTCATGAACTAAAAGAACTAGTTTTTAGAAGTTTTGTCCAAGTATTTTAACACAGAAATTCCATATCATTTGTATGTTAAGTGCACAATTTATGAAGTTCTTATAGTGCTAGGGAAATATATGTGTATTAGTCTTCCTTTCTTCCAAAACTTCTTTACCGATTTCTGATCAGTTCTCAATTCACTTAAACCGACCTTTCTTGTAATCATCAATGTTAAATAATTTCTTAATTCTTTTTATCTAATGATAAAAATGTAATAATAAAAAAATATTAAAAATACTTTTAACATTTCCATAAAAATGGTTAGGATTTACTATTCGCTGTTTCCAACTCATGCCTCTTGTAATAAAATTCTGTTACAATTACTGTAGAGACAGAGTAGTGTTACAATTACATTACAGAGCACTGTAGACAACATAACATTTTTATTACAACTCAGAGGCATAACTTTATTCAGCTATTGTGCTGAGAGAACGCTGAATGAGAGCGTCAGAAAGTAAATATGCAATATGTTGCGTTGAAATAATCTGGCAGCACTGTCCCTTTAATACTGCTTTGACTTGTGAGGATGCACTACGCAGAAGCATTCAATATTGTAAATAAATGCTCTTCTTCACTGTCATTTTGACCGGCAATTTTAGTGCGCTTGCAGCAGTGCGACTCACGTGTAGTTGTTACGCTGTCAACTTTTTATTGAAAATTTTTATTTTCTCTAATAAACTCGTATTAAATTGCACAAATTACGCTTACTTTCTGAACTTTCTCATTATTTATTAATTTAGAAAGCGAATGCGCTTACAAAAAAGGAATTTTCTTCTAGTGACTCTGGATTAAGAACGAGTCTGAATATCTCAGTCTTCTGTTGAGGCGCTGCTGGTTAACTGAGGCTCGCTTAATCTTGTTGAGCGCTGGTCTATCGTCAGCAGTTTCGATATCACAAGGGTTTCTGAGTCGAGAGTCACTGGAGATCTAATGAGGAAAGTTTAAATTTTCACAGTTCTGTCGGCGATTTATCCAATAGGTGTCCATAAGTTGAGGCTAAAAACACTCTGAATAATATTTATTGAAGTTATTTGGAAGAAGACGGGCTACAATTCTTTCATTTCTTCATTCTCTATACAGGTTTTGATAGACAAAGGCTTAAACTCCTGGAATCTCTGTTTATTATATACATTTTGCCATGAAGATGGTCTAGTTGAAGCAAAAGTTTTAGGATTAGCAGAATTGTGATCCATCATCAGTAATTTGTCTTCAGCTTTCCAAGTGTGACCTGCGGATTGGTTGGAATTTAGTTCAAGTAATACATATTTAACTATAAAAAAAGAAATAATGGCAAATGTTATCAAACATTGCTCTGCTGACGATAATATATATACTTTATGAAGCTTAACTCTCAGAAAACTATACTCGAAAACCTCCCTTTCTTCTCATGATTTGAGGCTTCAGTGTAAAAAACTCGTTACATACAGGCTTTGTCCGGAAGGTAATAGGACTGAGTCGATTTAAAAAAAATTATTGAACCAATCGTTACAATTCTTTAAAACTTTCAAAATAAGCTCTTTTCTGCGTTGATGCGACTCCAAGCATTGAAGGCGTCACGAAATGCATTCTCCAGAATGGCCTTGGGAGCCGAGTTGCGATACTTGGATCCACTTTATTGTCTCAAAAGACAATCAATCTGCCGATGAAAGGCAGGTCTTTTCAGGTAAGGAAACAAAAAAAGTCCGGGGGCCACATCTGGGCTGTAGGACGGCTGCGGAAGCGTTGGGATGCCGGCCTTGCTTCGCTACCTATTCACAAGAAACGTGGAGTGAGCCGGGTATTGCCAAATTTGCTCATTCATCAGCATTTCAAAAAAGCCTGGTGCTAACGAAACACACCACTTCTTGCTAAAGCAACATCTGGGTAAGACTGCTTGATCATATCAAACTTCTCTATCGCAGATTTACCGAGTTTCAGTTCGGGATAAGCTCTGTACTTTTTCTTCATAGTATTTTTCATCACAAGCCACAGCTTTTCCTCAACTGTGTGAGAGCTTTTGAATTCCTCGTAAAAAATGTTTGTCTATGGAAGCGATCGATTAAATTTCTCGCTACCTCGTAAGAACGAGAGTGCTATTCGGGCAGGTTCATGATCAATCGGCAAATGAAAATTTTCCATTCCAAAGTTTCCTGGTTTGCTTTCACGACCTTGGAAATATGTGGCCAAGCATCGTCATGTAAAAATAATATTATCATGTTGTGGCGTTCCGAGTATTACAGACTTTATTCCTTCAACGCTAGACTCAAACGATCAGTTTCGTCCGAAAGAGCGCTCCTGTAATGCTTTCGTCTGGTTGCAACTGTTCATAGTAAACTACGACATGTCGGGTCCGGGACGTTCTTTGTCTTCGACGTCATACCCCCTATATGATTGAAAAATGCTTCAACTAATTTCATTGCCAAGGGTTAATAATATATTTGTGTCCCTGTCTCCTTTCTCAGATAAAAATGCAGACATCGATCACTAAAAAAAAAAAAACAATAATAACAATAAATTAATTAATAGGATTAATCTTACAGGAATTAAAATTAATATATTAACTATCATGAGAACACTTCGCATCAGCACTTCATCGTCCAAGTGGCGCACAAATGAATTAATTGGAAAATGCGGATGAAAAAGTGTTCGAAATTCAATTGTTATTCGAGGGATAAACGCGCTAAAGCATATAAAAGTGAACGAGTTCACGATTACAACAAAAAGCACTGGATTAAACTGGACAAAAAAAAGCGAAATGAAATAAAAATAAATTGCGAACTACAATTGAAAACACAAGAGCTTAACGTTTTCAACGGCATTCAAAAGCAATTGCAGCGGGCGCGCCGAAGCGCAAAAAGTCCATGGAAAGCAGCGAAAAAGTTCGCACAATGAATTTTGCATTTCGGGAAATTTCCCCTTTTGCTCGGTGTTTCGTGTATTCAATTTGTGTTAATTTTATTTTTATGTTTTGCCAGCGCTTTTATTTGCGAAGAAAATAAAAATTGTTTTCGAAGCGTTTGTAATCCATGGCGATCAATAGCAAGCATCGATTGCACACTTTTTGTCGCTACTGTGCGTGTGTGAGTGTGTGTGCGTGTGTTTGGTTAGGTAATGGTTTCTGCAGCCGAAATTCGATTAAAAGTGAAGGTTGTTTGGCAGCTTATATGTTTACGAGAATTTTGTATATTAGATTTACAAATGCTGTCAAGTAAAATTCTATGCGACATGCAACAGTTTACAGTTTTGGTGGCAAGATCGCATTCCATGGTTTTTAATATTTTTCCAATCCACTCAGTTTAGGCACTCAAACTTACACACTTTAAACTTATGCTTTTGGAAACAGTATTTTTCAAATCATGTCACGAAGTACTCTAAGCCTTGTAGTTTCACAGAAAAAAAAACTATTTGCGTTTTTTTTTTTGAAAGACAGAAATTCGATTGAAAGATTGCAGGCTTTTTGCTTCCTTTATTTTTTCAATTTTTGGTTTTTTGAAATTTGTCATATTTTTGAATATACTTGAAATCTAAATATAATCAGAAAGTCTAAACCGAAATTTTTTCCCTTGTTGAGCGATTTTATTAAAATTATGTGAACATTCCATTTTACAGTCTGTCAAGTAAGAATCTGGTCAATTTTACCGACAATTAATGAAAGATTTCGGTCTAATTCCTTCGCGAGCCGATAGAGGAAAGCTTTGTCCTAGATGCATGGTCAACAAAGGTTCACTTGTTGTTGATCTTTTGAAAGAAAATAACGTTAAACGCCATGAGTGCTAAGTAAATGTCGCAATCAGCGGCTGCTAAATGTATGAGAAAGTCGAAGGCATTTGTACAGAAGTGGATACAGCGATATAAAGTGGCTAAAAATGTCGATGATCTACCAGAACGTGGTTCGATACGAAAAATGAACAAAAAAGGTGAAAAAGGAATAATGAATCTGTTTTCGCGGAATCCTGCTTTAACACTGCGGCAAAGGCAAGCAAAATTAATGGCAAACGGTTTCGATACATATATCCTACGAAACTATACGAACCCTTTTTCCTACTCATCATCTGAAATGGCGCAACACAATGAAAAAGCCTCTGTTGACTGAGACAAAGCGACTCGCTTGGGTGCAGGAGAATATTGATAGAGATTTTGAAAATGTCATTTTTACTGATGAATGTTCTATATGGGCACGTTCTATCATCACGCGAGACTGGTCAACTTCCACCAATAGGCTTGTTCAACGGACCGTAAAACATGGAATAAAGATGCGTCTTGGGGCTGCTTCTTAAAGCTGGTATTCAGAACTTTGTACCTCTTTACTGACAACATAAATGCCGAGTAAATTATTATTATTATTTTTTTTTATCTGCCAAACGATGGTTCATCAGAAAAAATGAAGATTGGAGTCTGCAGAAGGACAAGGATCATAAACACCGCAGCAAGCTCTGTACTCAGTGGAAAACTCAATCTGCCATCGCTACATTGGATTGGCCGTCACAGTCGCCCGATGCAAACCCTATGGAAAATGTGTGGGCAAATATTAAACACAAGCTTCGTGGAAGACGCACATACACTTTCAAGCAGTTGTCTTGCGAAATTCGTCGGATCTGGAGATCCTTGACATTAGAATACATGCCTCGAAGATGTCATCCAGTTATCGACGCCGGTGGTGACAGGACTTATATTGACCAAATTGCATCACTGTTTGTAATGTGTACAATGTATATATATAAATATGAAAGCTTCATAAAATATTTTTTTTTTTATAACCTGACAGACTGTAATCTAAGCGTTATTAAAGGTTGATGCATTTCGTGGTTCCCTTCTTTCTGAAAGAAAAAACACAGAAACTTCAAATTTAATGGGGAATGTTTACTGTCATTCGAAAGAACATTCCTTTGCATTTTTTTTTCATCTCAGATGGCCCATCCGTTGAGTACAATTTTCAATGACTCTTTCGAGCATTTCGACTGGTAACTGGCGCATGACCCGCCTGATGCTTTGCTCCAAGGCCTGAATCGAAGCGGGATTATCCGCATAGACTTTAGGATTTGCATATCCCAACATCCCAAAAGTCTGACAGTGTGATATCACTCGATCTTGGTGACCCAAAGCGTAAAATTATCTGATCACCCAAGTGTTCTCTCAATTAATCCATTGATTGATGCGATGTGTGGGAACCACCGCCTTGTTGAAACTTAATGTCACCGAGGTCACGTTCTTCAATTTCGAGAATCAAATAGTCCTCTTTCACTACACCATAACGGTCGCCATTGAGAGTTAGGTTGCCTTTTTCTATGAAATATGAACCGATGATTCCACCGGCCCACAAACCACACCCAATCGTTGTTTTTTCTGGATGAAATGGCAGCTCTTGAATCTCTTCAAGTTGCACTTCGTCCCAAATGCGGAAATGTTGCTTGTTTACATACCCATTGAGCCAGAAATGGACCTCATCGCTGAACAAAATTTGGCTCGAAAATGTCGGATCTTCTTAGAACTTTTCAGAAACCTATAGAGCGGAGCTATGTCGCACAGGAAGATCGAGCGGTTTCAGTTCTTGCACAAGCTATATTTGTATGCTTGTAATATAAGAATTCGACGGAAAATGTCGATCAATACGTCGGACCGAGTTGTTGCGAACGGCACCGAATCGACTCTCGACGGGTTTTTGCTATATTTTCTTCCCTGAGTACTGGATGTGGTATATTCAGTAGAACATTATTCAATAATGATTACTGGGTCTCAAGATGGTGACGGTGTTGCCAATATTACGCTCAATAGGCCAATTATGTTGACCATAAGTTGAGCAACGCTCATGGAATACATTGTTTACATAACGTGGATTTTCGTAATAAAGTTGAACTATTTGTAAACGTTTTTCAGGTGTAAGTCTCTCCAAAAAAAAGCTAATGGAAAAAACTACCTCTACACGACAACGATTTTCATATTTCTATCTTTTATACTATACATATATCTGGGAGAGTATCTAAATTTTCGGTTTCATTGGAACTCAAATTCTCCTTTTTATTTCCTCTTAATATTAGATCCTTTAGTACTTATGAATGCTTTTCAGATTTAGAAATGACTACCAACCATTATTTTTAAAAACAAATTTCAAAAACCTCCGCTGTGTTGCATACGTGTAGGCGCGTAATTCACACAAAAAGGCCTTCGCAGCGATGAATTTCTGAGCGTTTTGCTTCTTTCATTTCCAGTAAATCCCCCACGCTTCATGTGCGCTTTTCTTTGGCTTCTTGCAACAACTTATGAACAGGGTGATTTACCTAACGTGAAAAGCCCGTGGCGACAAACCTCAGCCTACAACCCAAAAGCGTACATCCACCCGAATACACACACATAGAGATGGAATTTATGTGAACACATTCGTTTTCAATGAGCGCTGCAAGCAACAGGACTTCAGATAGACTGACACGTGGGCCCACCTCACTGCCAACGGCACGCGCTACGTTGCTGCCACTCACCGGCAAAATTGCGCATGCATTAATGCTCGGTTGCTTAGCAAAAGGCGGCGCGCCTGTTGCCAGTTGCTGCCGATGAGCGCATACTTTTAGGCATTTTAGACACTGCTTGTCAGTCGCTGACGAGTCACGTGATATACACAACTTCCATGCACCCCTCCGCTCACTCAGTCTTTCAATCAGCGGCGCTTAGAACGGAGCTTTTGCTTTTGTAACTTTTGCATATTTTCTTTAGCGGTTTCAGACTTGGCGACCACTTCACTAAATGCATTTACGTTTTCTACTCTCCTTTTGACTTTGTTCAGGTTTTCTCTCTGTCAATCGACGTAAACGCAATTTATGTTAATTATACACTTGTTAATTTCAGGCCTTGGGGGAATGCTGCGATCTGCGCCGCTGTTGGTGCACCAAATGAAAGCGACAATGGCTTTGGTAGAAATACAATTTTAAGCTTTGAACTGCTTACAAATATGCTTTTAGACATGATGTTATTAAAAGTGACATGATTGCCATCTGTTTGAAGATTGATATAAAAAAATTAAAGTATTTGAATTAGTAAGGAAATCTTTGAGTGAAATACATTTTTTGAGAATAATATACAAAGCTCACAGCTAAACATTTTTTTAAGAGTCACTAGTTTTTTGATATTTTATTAAATCATTTTTAAAAATTGTCCAAATATTACAACTGGGGATTTCAACAAAAGTAATTTCTGAAATATCAGTCAAGTTGCCACCTGCTTGGAAAAAAAGTTAATGTAAACAAGTTGTTCATATTTGTCCATCTTTCATTTTTGACTTCAAAAAATTATGAAAATATATTCTACAAAATCAGAAATTTTTTAATGAACTTCAGTTATGATGGGCCGGTTTTTGTCAGTTTTAGTGCTAATTTTTTGATGTACCCGCATTGAAAATATATAAAGTTGAATGATCAGTAAGACTTTGCTGGGGAATGTTTTGTGAAGGTTCTTGAAAATTTTCTAGGAAACGTAGAAGCGGCAGCAAGTGAAATGAGCGCAGGAATGCTAGCAGATTATTATTGGAGACTTAGGTTCGGTTAGATAAATCTGGTAGGCCAATAAGCCACAAATAGATCAGTTTGTTACTTTGCAATAGTAGATGGAATTCACTTGCTAAGTCCAAGAGAATACTCTATTGTTTCACTGGTGCTCTGCTCTAGGCATTTTCTGCAGTCGTCTCAATTTGTCAGCCCCATCTTGCGGGGGTGTATTCCCATGAAGTTCCTACAGTCTCTTCTATCGAGTGCCAATAGGAATTTTGTGTATTTCGGATGTCCCGTTTGGGACATGACTTTTGCAGT
>CM050325.1:86205539-86269015 GCA_027475135.1 Bactrocera correcta
CGTGCGAGGCAAATTCTCGTTAATTTGGCATAAGTTACAAATACACAAGGGGCTACGGTGAATCTTCTACTTTATTTATATGCACAAACCAATATGAAAGTGCATTTATAATTAGTGATTTTTTTCTTTTAATATTGGTGGGTTAAAATCAAGGTATTGGACCAAACTAAAACATGACATGAAATGCTTTGGTTTTTTTTTATCTAGGCTTTTACTAAAAAAAAGTTTTCCATTCAAGCATTTGATTCTGATCGTTCAGTTTGTATGGTAGCTATATTCTATAGTGGTCATATATCAACGATTCCCACAATTGAGCAGCTTCTTGGGCAGAAAAAGACTTGTGCGAAATTTCAGATAACTCAAAAAAAATTATACTGACAGACAGACGGTTTTGTATAAATCGACGCAGTTCATCAAGCTGATCATTTAAATACATACATAGATATTTTTTTTTAAAGGAACTCTGAAATCGTGGAAAACTTAATACTATGCACCCTGTTCAAAGTATAAGAATTTATTGGCAAACAAATTAGTTTGTACCTACGCAACTACAGTTTACTTTTCGTTTTATATAAAACTTTTTCTATTGTGTAACAAACTCACATAACTTGAACCAATTGCTCAATAAAAAACTTTTTCCAATGGAACAATATACAGCATGCATGAATACTGTAAACGCTGGCTTACACTGCGTATGAGCAACCTACATACAATTGGCAGTTGTACATTTTCAGCGCAATCTCCACCTCTATCCCTAGCACTTTCGCTCAACTGTCGTACGGTGTGCCTTTTTTCTACAACTAGTATTATGGACGCAAGCTGTGCAAACGCTTCAATAAGCGCGTAATAAATTGTGAAGTTTATTTTTAACCCAACACACTACTATCCTGACTCACTCATCTACCCCTTTCAGTATTCATTGGCTGTTGCTTATAAGTGGTATAGCAGAAATGTTGAATGAGATTACCACGTGCTCTTCATAATAATATAATACATAATCCATACCTTTTTGGTGTTATTTGTAGCTGCATTAAGGTGGTGCTAATTGCACTGAGATGGAATATACTTAGATGATGAGATTTAATCTTAGATGTGATAAGTTAAGAAATTTAAAAATGTAAATAAATATCAGCCAATTATGTGCTCCACTTAAGTATAAATATAACTATTTTACCAATGAGATATCGCAATTGGGGGTATTTTAATAAAGGAGTTAATTTAACTAATATTAAAAAATACTTTATACAAATTTTATTCCACTTTTAAAATGATTTTTTATGCATAAAAAACTTATTGAAATACAGATATAAAACAAAAATTATTTTTCTTAATTTTTTAATATTTTAATATTTTTTTAGCACACCCCTAATGTGCGTCTATTTCAACTCTTATACGCATTCTTGCTAAGCAAGTATCTAGTACGTTGCCAATTAAAATTATGTGTATTTATATAAGCACTTAAATCATAGCTTTTCTTACTTACACATATTTATTCGCTCTAACACTTATGTAAATACATACACACAAAAGAAAGTTATACAATAAATATTTAGGTACGTTTATTCTTGTCTCGAAAGACTGCAGCATAATACAAAAGTGAACTGTTGCGTGGCTGTCACTTGATTTGATGAGAAAGCATATCAAAAATGTTCATCAACAGTTGGTACGAAGTAATGAAACTGAAGTTTACTTGAATAAAGCTAATTTTCTTGCGTAAGCGGTGTCTACGCTAACAAAAAAGACGAAGCATTTTCTTTTAAAAAACACTCTGAAAAAAGATGAAACATGTTGCTAAGGTTTACAAAAGTGGATCAATCATAAATGTCTTCATCAATATTATTTTTGGAATTTTTATAATTTTTTTAGGGAACTTTTTGAATTATTTTTTTTAATATTTTTGTACCTGTATTAAGATAACTAAGTATATTACTTCTCATTTTTTGTTAGTAAATTCCTCGTAAAAATCAATATTTGTTCGTAAATTTCAAATACAAAGCATAAAATTTACTTTTTTTCAAAATATATAATTTTTTATGAATTCAATTCAATTTCTCAACAGCTATTTTACCCGGTTTTTGCATGTAGAAGTGATCTAGAATAAACACAATTTTCCAAAATTCTCTTTTAATACTGTTTTTTATAAAACTCAGAATTCCCTGTAAATTGCACTGTGTTGCGGCTAGTGGAAAAGTAACTTTTCTCCGATTAATTTTTTCAGTGTTTTTAATGATGCAATTTTGTCACAGACATTCCAAGTAAACAAAAAATACATAAAGCTTATTTTTATGTTGGCCCGTTCATTTTTAATTGATTTTTGAAGTCAAATATACAAAATTTTCTTGAAAAGAGGGGATTTCAGGGCTGTATTCAAAATGATATCATTTGATTTTGATGACAGATATTTTGATTCGGAAAAAAAATCTGCCTTCGGACAAGTATCTTCTGTAAAACAAAGGAATGTTGTTGGAGACATTTTCACATGCACCTTTTTAGAGCGAAAACCCGACTAAAGGTCCATTTTTCCTATAAATTTAGGTTAGGTAAGCAATATCTAAAAAGTCCCATAGAGTTCCAGTTTCAAACCACTACAGAAATGTTACATAATTTGTTTTCAACGAACTATGAAAAAATCAGCTGCCCATACCTGCCCTCCTGGGAGTTATATCGACTTTAGTATATCACTCTCAGTATTTATTCCATAGAAATAGAACAGAAATTCTCCGAATCACTTATTGAATAATTTAATCATATTGGTTTTCGGCTGACTTTCCATCATCCCACGCAAGGCAGGGGAAACAAAGGAACTAAGCTCAGTGAAGATGAGAAGATTATTAGAGATCAAAGGAAAAAGGAAGTTCAACAAAATCTGAAAGATCAGCTCCAAATAACTGCCGATGTTGTGAAACAAGGAAGTGGAACAACTAATGACGGTAACACAGCAAGGAAATTCTTTAGTGATCCTGAGGAAACCGCTCTGGCCACAGGAGTAGATATCGAACTTATAAGAAGGTTTTCTAGTATTTTTCAAGCTATAACTTCTGGATATGAGATAGATTGCGATAAGTTCTCTAAGTACGTAAAAGAAACTGAGGGTCTCTATGTAAAGAAATATTCGTGGCATTATATGCCACCAACTGTCCACAAGGTTCTTATTCATGGAGCTGAAATAATTCGTTTATTTTTGGTCCCCATTGAGCAACTATCAGAAGAAGCATTGGAAGCAGGAAACAAGGACTTCAGAAACACAAGGCTTTGCCATGCGAGGAAAATATTAAGAAAAGACAATTGTGAAGACATATTACATTATCTGCTCGCCAATTCTGATCCCGCAATCACAAGAAGGAGAATACTGAAGGAGAAGAAACACCTGAAATTATCAGAGGAAGCAATGAACTTATTGGTAGATGACTGATAATTTGTAATTTTTCTGTAGAATGCAATAAAATATGCCTGTATTATAAAATAGTATCTTCAAATTTTTTTTTATTCTACATCTATTCTAGCACTCCACAAAAATGAGCATAACTCTCTTAAAACTGAAGCTATTGACTTCAAACCGGTATCAAATTAAAGCCTTTATTGCCACCTTTCAAATAAGAAATGAAATAGATTTTGGTTTTATATAAAATTTCAGAGTTTTTCAACAAATATCGAAAAATCATGAAAATTTGACGTTTAAAATTCTTGTTCGGACCACCCTATACTTTATTTAAAAAACTAATCATAGGGTATTTATCAGAAATAAAAGAAGAATTAAAATAAATTTTTTTTGTAAATTTTTCGAACAACTTTTTTTTTTTGTTTTTGACTTTTGTTGAAAATTTGATCCAACAGTTTTTTTCGGTGTAAATTTTTTTTTCACTCATTCTGTTTGGGATTTCATTCTGACCAATCTGTAGAAGTTTCTCATCAATAAAATTAAAATTACAGTTTAGGCAATATGATTTCCAAAAAATTCCGGTTTCGCAACACTGTGAATTGCTCAAAAATCCGATCACTGCGCATTCAATACACTCTTACACATAGAATGCGCAAGCATTAGATCTCATAAAGGTTTCAAGATTTCATCTGAAAAGTGCGTTATTTCTAGCCGCTTTGAAATTGAAATTTGAATTTTGAATCATTTCCAACACTATTACGTAAATCACAAAAATTCTCTTATGTTCGTTAATATTTCTATGTAGATTACTGAGACTGTAAAACCTTTGGGCGAAAGTGCTTAATTTTTGTGATAAGAGAGAATGAGTTCTATAGAGAATCGAAAATGCTGCTATTACTTTATCGCTTACTATACACCCATCACTGGATAGCTATTATTTGGTTTTAATTTATTGACAGTTGAAAAAAATTTTTCAAATTTTGAGTTATTTGCTCTTGACAATCTGTAGAGGTTAAAATATGGCAGAAAATATTTAAATTTAAAATGAAAAAAAAATAATGATAATAGTAAGTCTGTTTACATAGGAGAACAATTTTGATACTTTATATACATACTTATACGAGTATACACATCTTTTAAGGAAACAGAATTACACAGGAATACCTCAATACCATGTTCCGACTGACACAGAATCACTAGATTTAGGCTCTTGAGTAGATTATCCCACTATTCAATAAGATTTAGCAAGATTCAGACTTGTTAATCTTGTCGCCGAAGAGATTTGAAGCTAATCGAAATCTCCCTTGGCGACTTTAGCACCAAATGTTTGTCGGTAGGGAAATGTATTACATTATGACAGCTGTTTTAGACACTACAAAGAGGAAAAATGCAAACAAAAACAAAGAAAATTTTCAACAATAAAATAAATTAAAAACAATGCTTCTGACACCACCTGACAGTCGACTTCCTAAATACAAAACAATATCGTTCTTTATTTCCATTCAAAAATATTTTATACAAGTTTGAAGCCGGATCAAATTACGCAAAGTAATAACCAAACCAAGTTTATAGCTTTATTCGTTGGCAATTTATGTTTTTGAAAAGTATACACAAAGGTATGTAATATGGCGACCGTAAGCCACTTTTAGACCGATTAGGACAGCTTGTCAGTCTTATCCCGCCAATATTAAGCACTATAAAATATTGACTTGAGTCAACTTTGGCTTGATTAATGCCGTTACATATTCAAATTTCTTTTGACAGCAAAAAGCAAAGAGGGATGAAACTCTTAGATGGGCGTAATCGGACCATTGCCACGGACAAAAAATGGCATTAAACGAAAACATACAAAATGCCATTCTCAATGTGATTCTTACAAGCGCGAAATCTAAGAAAATCATAGGGACCATTTTTATAGAGAATTTTAAGATCTACAACTTTGCTCTGGGGTACGTTTTCGATAAAACTAACCGGTTTTGAGAAAAATCCAATAAACCTAAAATTTTGACCTTTGATCCCGAATACCTTCTTTAGCACACATGGGATCGATGGGGACTTTTGACACTTTATTTTTTATGGCAAACCTTAGGTCTCTACAAAAATTCAGCTTTACCGGAATTTTATTTCTTTTTTTGATCAATATTTTTATGTCTAAATTGATCGGCATACTACGCCTTAATTTAAAATATATACGGGGGATCGCAGTAGCAAGGCGCACCCTTGAGCAAAATATTAGGATGTCAAATAACTCCCTTCCGCCTTTTTGTCTATTGTATCTCGCGGCTATGTATAAAGCTCTTCAGAGCTCGTACCTGGCAATACTATATATCTTTGAAAGGTCTTGACATAACTTACAAAAAGACGCTATGCATGATTAGTTCAACAGTTATGGACGTGTAAACGTGGAGTTCAATTATTCGCGCTATTTTAAAATTTTTCTTCCGTGTGATTATGGTGTTTTGGGGAATGGTACTCTATCACTTCGAACTGCGAAGGAATGATTTCGACGATTCAGAGCGGGTGAAAACGACACTATGGATAAGCCAGCCGGCGGAGGACCTGAAACGATTAATACCGATCAAATCATGGAAAACATCGAGTTAGATTGGCATGTGGCATTTCATGACATCGCCCAGAAGATGAGAGTTAGTCACTAAACCATTTTAACCCTTCTGCAGAAGGATGGATATAAAAAAAAGCTTGATGTGTGGACAAGCGTTGAGGCGCCTGCGATATGCTGCTGAAACGGAACGTACTCGACCCATTTTTGAAACGGATGGTAACTGCCGACGAAAAATGGATTACATGCGACAACATCAAGCGAAAACGGTCGTGGTCGAAGGCCGGTGAATAATTCCAAACAGTGGCCAAGCCGGGGTAGACGGCCAACAAAGTTTTGCTGTGTGTTTGGTGGAATTGGAAGGGAATTATCACTATGAGCTGATCCAATATGGCCAGACGCTTAATTCTACCATCTATGTACTGTGAACAACTGGATCGCTTGGAGCTGGCGATCGGCCAGAAGTGTCCTGAATTGGCCAACAGGAAGGGAGTAGTGTTCCACCAAGACAACGCCAGACCACACACTTCGTTGAGGACTCGTCAGAAGTTCCGGGAGCTCGAATAGAAGGTTTTATCGTATCCATCATATAGCCCGGACATAGTGCCAAGTGATTACCACCTGTTCCTGTTCATGGCGAACGCCCTTGTTGGTGTAAAGTTGAACTCAAAATAGGCTTGTGAAAAGTGGTTGCTCGAGTTCTTCGCAAATAAGGTGACAGAGTTCTTCGAGGGGGTATTATGAAGTTGCGGTCTAGATGGAAATAGATCATCGAACGAAACGGCGCATACTTGAATTAAATCCGATCACTGTAGCACTTTTTATAAAGAATAGTATAAAGAGCAAAAATGCGGAAGGAAGATATTTGATAACCTTATATTTTGTAAAAGTGGACATACCCCCGTCCTCTATTATGTATTATGGAATATAACTGTCTTGTTAGAAACTATTAAAACATTCCAAGATGGAACAAGAGGGGTTTATAGGAGCCGGTGTCAAAATTGTAAAATGGGCGTGGCGCCGCTCACATTTAGGTGAGAACCCATATCTTAGGACCGATTTCAACCAAATTAGGTAGTAGGTAGCATTGATTCGACACATCGGACTAAAATCTGATTCATTAATACACAAATTAAGCACCAATAAATGTATCTTGAGACCAAAACTGTTCAATCCCACGGTACTGAAGTTCCTATTGCAAAGTTTTTATCGCAAATATCGATGAATCTATGAGATATTATATTATAGAAAATCATAGAGAATCCTTTTGATTTCTTGAGAAACCTGTGCCAAAAAGGGTTGAATCGGATCAGTAATTCCTTCAGTCCTCCTATAAAAACAAACGTTAAACTTCTGGGTGACTTTATACCGGAAATATGAGAGTAATGAAATTTAAATAACGTTTACAAATCGTTCTACTTTGTTACGAAAATTCACGTTCTGTAAAGAATGTGTTTTACTCGCTACGCTTAACTTATGGTTAACATAATCGGCCGACTGAGCGTACTATTCGCAACTCCATCACTCATTTTGAGATCCAGCATTCATTATTGGAAAATATTCGACCGAATAGACCACGTACAGTACGCAGTGAAGAAAAGTAGTAGGCGTACCTGAGACAATACACGAAGACCGTGGAGAGTCAATTCGGCGCCGTTCGAATCTTTTCGGACTGAGATATGGAATGATTTGGCGCATTTTTCGTAAAGATATCAAATTGAGAACGTACAAAACACAGTCTTTGTTCTTAACTGAAGCCGTTCGACCTTCCCAAGTGACATCATTTCGCTCTATGAGCTCTTGAAAAGTTCCAAGAAGATCTGATGTTTTTGAGCCAAATTTTGTTCTGGTTCAATGTTTATGTAAACAGGAAAAATTGCATTTGGCACGAAGGTTAGCCTGAAGATATGCAAGCTACCATTTCATACAGAAAAAACAACATTTTGGTGTGATTTGTAGGGTAGTGTTATCAGTCCACATTTTTTCAAAAATGATGCCAATGAGAACGTAACCGCTAATAGCGACCATTATCGCGGCATGATAAGCGATTATTTGCTGCCCTAAATTGAAGCTCGTGATCTCAGCGACATTTGATTTCAACAAGACGGCGCCACTTGAAAGAATACTTCGGTGAGCAGATAATATCACGTTTTAGTCCGATCGATTGGCCACCAAGTTGATGTGATTTCATATTGTTATGTAGACTTTATGCTGTGGAGTTACGTAAAGGCCTTGGAGCAAAACACTCTACGTGTCATTCGTGAGTTACCAGTCGGAATGCACGAACAAGGTTATCGACAACTGTACTCAACGGATGGAGCTTCTGATACGTAGCCTCGGCCAACATTTGAAAGAAATAGTCTTCAAAAAATAAATGTCAAAGAATGTTCTTTCTAATGATAATAAACATTACCCAATAAATATTAAGTTTCTGAGTTTTTATTTTAAAATTTTTAAATTTTATTTAAAAAATATAATGTAAAAATGGTTAATATCTAAAATAATAATATATTACATGTAATGCTTCAAGCCGGCTTTGATCTTTGCAAGTTGCAAGAATATGAAATGTACGGTTAAATCCGAACTTAGCCCTTCCTTACTTAAATAACCTGCAGTTCTTTGAATTGATTGTCCTCCTAAGTGTTTGAAATGCTAATTTTTTGCTCGCAATAAACCAATTGAGCCAATAAACATTGACATATACCGCAATTTATATGCCGTTATGTACGTAAATATGTATATATGTACATACATATGTTCAGTATATGTACATACTCGTATGTTTGTCATATGTGTGTCACAGTAAGGGAAAGGATGGCCGTTCATTAATTACTCATTGAAGGGCAAACATTGCATGCTGTCGGAAGAAAGTGATAAAAATATTCCATGCGTATATGAGTATGCACTTAATAAGTACACATTTGTATGTATGAAAGTAGATTTAAATCCATACGTGCAAACTTACGTGTGACAAGGCATACATACATACATACATATGTATAACTTGCCGAAGTTACTATGCAAACTTAATCAGCTGGGTGTCGATAAATACTTATATACATATATAGGTATGTACATAGATACACATATATACATTTATGTGCATTTATATACAAATTTACATACATACATAGAATTATTTGTGCATGAATGAATTCTATACATACATGTATGTAGTATGTACATATGTGGGTGTCCCTAAATGTCTACAAAACTCTACTTCTACTATCGTTGCCACTCTTGTGTGGGTAGATAAATTTGTTTCGTATGTTGCCATGTGCCAATTGGCGGCGTTGTCTTCGCACATGAAACCAAGTCGGTGACTAATTGCCGCTACCCACTTCCTGCGCCCAACTATAACAATTCAATTCATTTTGTGCTCTGTTCAATGCAAATTGAGCGGTTGAGTCAAAACAATAAGCAAATAAACAACTTTTTGAGTGGGTGTCGTCAGTCGGTGACGAACTTTTTATATGCGTTACGTTGTTAAATATTTGTACGTCATGGTTTCTGAGTTTAGCTGATGTAAAATATACATTTTTATATGAAAAGTTTTGCAGCAATTTTTTAGGCGTATAATAATAACATTTTTTTGTAGTTAAGGGGGTATACTATTCTGGAAATTAAAAAAAAAAATCGATTTTTGTTTTATATTTTCAATGTTTAACTATTCGAGAATATGTGTACAAGAGGATTTTTCAAAATTCAAATTATTTTCGGAGATATAGGCATTTTTCTGACCCGGCATCCAAACTGGTTCGGCCGGAACGCGTAACTTTAAACGCGTTTTTCTCAAAACTGACTTTTTCGGAACGATGCCCTCGATTTTTTAGGTTCTACTGGACCGATTTACTTGAAGTTTTTATAGAGTCTTCTTTATAAGCTTGTCTATGGTTGGAACTAGCCCCATCCCAAAATTTTTATTTTTATTATTTTTAAAAATTTCGAAATAGTCAGAAAAAGTGATCCAAACAAACTTTTTTGGCAGTCGCCATTTTGTGAAAAAAAAAAATTTCCCACTTTTCCGTAGTTCCGGCCATTGCGACATTATTCTATATTAATAATCTTTTTTTCTTTTTGGTTTCAGATAACTAGGAGAGTTGAAATCATGGGCATGGTTACGTGGAATTTTTAGAGACCGCCCACTTTGTCAGCTCATAATTTTTGAAATTTTTTACTTTTTACTTTTTTTAGTTTTTAGTTTTTTTTTTCTGTACTCTTCAAAAATTAATAAATAACTTGTAAAAAAATGGATAGCAAAAATATTAATTTCCTTTTTTTTACGACACTTTAAAAATTACCTGAAATTCATGCTTCTAGACTAGAATACCCCCTTAACGGACAAGGATATATAATTATCGAACTAGTGTTGTTTTGTTTGCTGTATGCAGTGACTGATAGCGAAGGAAAATCGGGGACTTTTTCTGCCCAAATACACTACAATTATCTATGGTGTAGTCCCAAGAAACGAGCAGTTTCGCCGGGATTAAGTCAAATACTAATTGTTGTCAGTTAAATGCGCTTGAATTAGAACTGAAGAATTATCGTTAGAACTTTCGTTTTATTTAGTTTTATTTACTTAGAACTACTATCGATTGTTTTAGCGATCTTAAGTTGGCGCTGATGTTCAGTTTAGAGTGAGTTTAGCCGACCAAAGTACTTGGTAATAAGATTCAACAGAGATTCAACAGTAGCTTTGCCTTTTATTTGTTATTATTAACGAATGTTTTAGCTATCTTACAAAAGCTATCTTAGAATGAACTTAAACGGTGTACAGGTCGGACTCTCCCAACTTCCGTGAGGTTGCTGCACGCCATTTAGAAAATTCTATGAAGACGTCTCCTCTACCCCATGATCAGCCAAACTGCACAGGGCTCTTGCCGGAAACCAGACTGACACAATATTAGCTGGATCTGATGAGACTTACACGACTAGCGCAGAAAAAAGAACATAGACGCTAATTCTTAATCCTTTCCAGTTAGTATCAGTTCATTCTTAGAATGATTAGAGATTATGAAATAAAGTCAAAAGAGCTGAAGTTCACACCCTTACTTGCAGATCTGAATGACAAAAGATTGACATTGCCTACCAACAGCGGAAATTTAAAGTTCGATGGACATGAAGAAGTGACGATATGCGCCTCCTTAAATCTCGAAGGTGCTTCGGACAATACTTATCACGCAAGTGTAACAAAAGCACGAGAGATGAGGAATGTGGCAGCACCAGTATTTAGCACTATGATAGCTGAGACTACAGTAGTGGAAACTACGATTGTTCTCAATACGGCATGAGGTTGCCATCAGTGTGAAGTATTGTCTCCCTTTTTATGGAGCTTAGTTCTTGATGAGCTTCTTGAGCTGCTGACCAACAATGGAGTCCGTTGCCAAAACCACGAGAACACTCTATGCGTTATTCTGCATAGGGACTTATGCCTGGCAAAGGGACGTAATAAATATCAGTCTCTCGAAAACAACCATCGTACCGTTTACTGAGAGAAGGCCCCTGTCGGGCCTAAGAACACAAACCTTTGGCGGAAAAAAGTTCAAGATGACAGATGAGGATATGTCTGGATCACACTTTGAATTATACTCTTCGCGATTTGAATTCTACCCCTCAGGTCACAAAACCACTCAAGGAGTGCAATCGCTTGGCCAGTAAAATCTGGGGCTGCAAGCAAAGGAGTATCAGGCGGATGTAAACCACGATCCTAGAACCGATTGTTACATATTGAGCGGTGTTATTAGAAAGCAAAGGCACCGCAGATTTCTGTAGGAAACAGAGAAAGCTTCCAAATGCAGCGGATAGTTAGAGCTTATTGCTGTACAAGGGAAATCTCTCTCCAACTTTGGATGTTCACTTCATTATTATCCATTTCTGCCCTTAATTGAATGGCAAAACATTTTATGGTGCGCCTCACATCTACACTGTCTGTGAGAGACGATGTAGACTATTCTCAGTTCACATAGTTCCTTCGTGACTATCAATGGCATCCCTCTGACTTCTCAATAAGTCAAATTAGCACATTTGTGATGGACTCAAAACTTGTCATTGATGTCAATATGAAAGTAATTGTAAATATAAAAGGTGACCTCCCGTTGAACCATCAGCAACAAACTGTAGCGTAAACTAACCTAGAAAAAGTTACTTGGTAGTAGTTAATATAAGCGCACCCCTACTTGGAAATTTCTGTACTAAACGTACAATACAAAACCCCTAATCATCTGTGTATATACTTATGTACGTGTGTGCAATGTGACTCACAGCATTCGTTGGAAAAAATGCATTTGCAATTTCTTTACCATTTTCACAATCTCCTGAGTCTCATATTTATCTTTTTGTTCGCTTCCATTGTTTTTGTCTGACACATTTGTTGGTTATTCTTGTTGTTGCAATAAATGATTGCTCATTTGGGTGTTGCGTCACTGGAGTGAAATTTCACTTTATCAGAAGTTGGGGAAAATCAATGTGCAACGTCATTGCAATATGCAAACTACTTCATTTATTACATTTCACTCACATTTACATAGAAACACAATAAATTTGCGCATGTGTTTGTGCATGTGGGAGTGTAAGCATATTTAAGGGCGAGGAAATATCCTCAAACTGCTCCGTAGCAATATCAAATTAAAACAAAAAAAATTAGTGAATATATCTTGTCAAATGTGTAAGTTGTCCATACAAGCCCTTGACTCCGATGGTTCAGTTTGTATGGTAGCTATATGCTATAGTTAACCGATATGAACAATTTTCTCGGAGATTACATTTTTGCCTTAGAAAATAATATATACCAAATTTCGTGAATATATCTTGTCAAATGTGAAAGTTGTCCATACAAGCCCTTGACTCCGATGGCTCAGTTTGTATGGCAGTTATATGCTACAGTTAACCGATCTGAACAATTTCTTGGGAGATTACATTGTTGCCTCAGAAAATAATATATACCAAATTTCGTGAATATATCTTGTCAAATGTGAAAGTTGTCCATACAAGCCCTTGACTTCGATGGCTCAGTTTGTATGGTAGCTATATGCTATAGTTAACCGATCTGAACAATTTTCTCGGAGAATACATTTTTGCTCTAGAAAATAATCTATACCAAATTTGGTGAAGATACATTGTCAAATGTGAAAGTTTTCCATATAAGAACTTGATTCCGATCGTTCAGTTTATATGGCAGCTATATGTTATAGTGGTCCGATATCGGCCATTCCGACAAATGAGTAGCTTCTTGAAGAAAAAATGACGTTTGCAAAATTTCAAAAGGATATCTTAAAAACTGAGGGACTAGTTCGTATATATATAGACAGACAGACGGACGGAGAGACAGACGGACATGGTTAAATCGACTCAGCTCAACATACTGATCATTTATATATATACTTTACAGGGTCTCCGACGCTTCCTTCTGGGTGTTACAAACATAGTGACAAACTTAATATTCTTTAATATGAAGAAAACCTCAGCAGAGAGTCATCGTAGTTCGGAGCAAATTTTTGGTGAACAAGCTCTAGCTAAGCGAACATGCCATAAATGGTTTGTCTAATTTAGCAACGATTTTAGCAATGAAAGTGAAAAGGACGTTCTTTCAATTCCTCGTTGAAAATTGTTGACAAACAGAAGAAGATCTCCCAGAATATTAAGGGTCGCTCAAGCAGCCATTTCAAAACGTTTAAAATCAGCCGGCAACATTCATAAACAAGGGATTTGAATACTCTATGAATTAAAGCCGAGAGCTGTTAAAACACGACTGTGCATGTCAGAAATGCTGTTGGATCGTTACAAAACGAAGTCGTTTTAGCTTCGGATTGTGACTAGTGATGAAAAATTAAACTGTTGCGGCAACCCTAAACGCCAATCACATGTGAAACCTAGCAAACCAGCCAAATTAACCGCAAAGCCGTACATTCATGACGTTTAGGTTCAGACGGACGTGCTATATTATGAACTTCTTAAACTGGGTCATTTCTTTCATTCGCATTTTTTGACAAGTGGCAATCAAATACTTCTAATATCAATTTGCCACATCTGTATTAGACTAAGGTTACATTTGAATTTAAACTGCGCGCGTCGAAGGATTTGGATAATTATTTTTTTTTTAGGTTGGTAGTACTGTTAGTCACATTTATGTCAAATTTCATGTCAAAATATTCATTAGTGTTTGAGATACGCGTCGTTTTGTGAGCTTTTCGTTTTTTGCGATATTGAAATTTGTTGAGCAAAGAATTTGCATTAAATTTTGTTTACGGAATCAATTTTCTGCTGCGGATACGTTGCGGATGGTGCCGAAAGACTTTGGTGATGAGGCTATGTCTAAAAAAAATGTTTACAAGTGGTATAGTGAGTTCCAAGCCGGCCGTGAACATGTCGAAGACGAAGGGCGTCCAGGGCGACCGTCAACCTCAACCGACGAAGCTCGCATTCAACAAATCAAAGATTTGGTGTTGAAAACCCGTCAATTAGAAATTAGAGACCTTGGTGATGAAGTTGGCATATCGAAAGGCTCAGCCAATACCATTTTAAAGGATGTTTTGGGCCTCAAGCGAGTCAAATCTCGACTGGTACCGAAAACATTGAATTTTTTGGAAAAAAAAGGCGTCGCGTTGAAGTGTGTGAAACGATGCTTTCCGACTACCAGGGTGTCATGAAATGCATTATAACTGGCGATGAGACTTGGTTCCATGCTTACGACCCCGAAACAACCGATCAATCGAACGAATATCGTGCCAAAAGAGAGCCGAGAACAAAAAAATCGCGCCAAAGTCGCTCAAAAATCAAGGTCATGTTGACTGTTTTCTTCGATTACCGTGGTGTTGTGCATTATGAATTCCTTCCAACCGGTCAAACAGTCAACAAGGAATATTATTTGAACGTTATGCGTCGTTTGTGTAACGCTATCCGCCTAAAAAGGCCGGAATTGTGGAAAGACAACTCTTAGTTTTAACACCACGATAATGCACCATCCCATACTGCCCTCGTAATTCGTGATCATTTCGCCAAAATCTCAACCCATATCGTTCCGCAACCACCGTATTCACCTGATCTGGCGCCGTGCGACTTCTGGCTGTTCACCAAGCTCAAAAGACCGCTCCGGGGACACCGTTTTTATACGATAGAGGAGATTCAAGCCGCAGCGAAGACGGAACTGAAGGCCATCCCGGAAAGTGACTAAAACCAGTGTTTCGAAGATTGGAAAATCCGTTGGCATAAGTGCATTGCATCGGCAGGGGATTACTTTGAAGGGGATGAAATTGATTTGGACGAACAAATAAAGAATTTTCAAAATAAATACAACGTCACCTTATTTTTTGGGCACAGTAGTACATACATACACTAGTAGAACCCTCAGAGGTGATCTAGGGACTAATGCTATGGGCATACTGAAAGTATGATTCGAACATTTCTCCAATCTGCTGAATGGCAATGAAAGCTTAACACCAGGAGATAGGGAAGCCGATTCTCTAATCGATGACGATGGAGCGGACGTTTCGTTGCCCGACATGAAGAAGTTCGAATTGCAATTACCGGTCTGAAGAACAGAAAAGCAGCGGGGGGCGGATGGATTCTCGACCGAAATAATCAAACACGGCGGCGAAGAACCGATAAGAAAAATACATCAGCTTCTTTGTAAAATATGGTCGGACGAAAGTATGCCCAACAATTGGAATTTAAATGTGCTGTACGTCACTGTTGACAATCAATGACATAACTTTAAAGCCATATAATTTCGTCTATCTTGGAATCAGAATTAACACCAACAAAAATATCAACCCCGAAAACCAACGCAAAATAACTCTTGCCAATGATACTACTTCGTACTGAGTAAGAATTGAGAAGTATAGTCCTCCCTCGACGAACAAAGACCAAACTTTACAAATCACTTATCAGCCCCGTTCTGCTTTATGGTGCAGGGGCATAGACAATGACAACAGCTGAAGAGTTTTCGAGAAAAAGGTTCTTTGGAAGATTTATGGTTCTTTGCGCGTTGGCAAGCGATGGAACGATGAGCTGTACGAGAAATACGACATCATTGGCCTAGTTCAGCGAATTAATTAATTAATTAACTAATTATAATTGTAATTATATAATTTTAATTAATCAAAACTTAATTTTATAAATTCAAATTATAATAATTTTTAACACTAAGAGATGAAGTTTCCTGATTTCTTAATTAACTCCAATTTAATTAATTAAGATTGAACGAATTTATTATATTTATCGAAACATTATTATATTTTATTTAATTTGTTGAAAGTAAATACAAAAGAAATAAAAAACAACAATTAGCTGGTGATAAATAATAATTAATATTAATTAAAAAATATAATGTTTAATTAATTGCACAAAAAAAAATTTAAAATGTAAATAACATAGAAATAAATAATTAGAGTTTGAATTTAATTTACCTTTAATCAATAATAATTAAATATACAAAATTAAATAAAAAATCTAATTAAATTATATATATCATTAGTTAAGTATAATTTATTTTTATATAATTAACCAACTATAATTAAATAATTTTAATTAACCAAAAAATATTTTTTTAAATACACATTATAACAGCTATTAACACATACCATACAAGTTAAATGAAATTTTCTGATTTCTCAATTAATTCCAATTTGTTTTTTTATATAATTAATTATAATTAAACAAACTTTTTATATCTAACGAAACAATGTTGTTATTTTTATTTAATATTTTTTTGGAAGTTAATACCAAAAGAAACAATAATAAACACGAATATTTCTTTCAGTTACGAATCTAAGCAAAGAATATGGCTGAAGATGTCTAGAAAAAAACAACAAATAAACTTACTAACTTTATACTTTTTTAAAATTTTTTTTTTTTTAATAAAATTATTTTGCGAAAATTCTCTTAATTTAGCGCTTGTTGAAAAACCTGTCATATTTTCTTTATCATAAAAGTAATTTCAACGTTAAGGGGGTATTCTACTCTAGAATTTTGAAAAATTCGATTTTTTTTTTTCATATATTTAAAGTTTAGACCCTTAAGAACATATCTTCCAAATGATTTTTAAAAATTAAAATTATTTTAAGAGCTACAGTTACTTTAGTGACGCAGTATCTAGCCCGGTAGGTAGGAAGACTCACTTTTTTAAACGCGTTTTTCTCGAAACTACTTTTTTCCACACGGTGCCGGCATTATCTCGAGTTCTATACAACCGATTTACCTGAAATTTTGTGGGAACCTTTTTTATATAATCCTTCATCGTTCCTACCAGCATCGTGACAAAATATTTGTTTTTAATATTTAAAAAAAAAATCAGGAATTTCAAAAAAAGCGTTAAAAATTATTTTTATTTTCGGGCAGTCGTGATTTTTTTAAAAAATATTTTTTTGCGTGTTCCCTGAGGTAGGGACTTTAACCGCATCCTTTTTTAAGAATTTCTTTTGATTTTTTTTTTTTCAGACCACCAGGAGAGTCAGGATCAATGTCACCAGGATGCGTCATTTTTTTTACACCTGTCTTTCCCCCCCTCTAATTATTTTAATTTTTATTTTTTTTGTAAAATTTGTTTTCTGTGTTCTTAAGATATCAATAAAACCACCATAAAAAATGGATGGTAAAAATATTTTTTTTTTTTCAAATAAAATTCAAAAAACTGCCCAAAATTTGATTTCTAGAGTAGAATATCCCCTTAATTTAGCGCTTGTTCAAAACACTGTCTTATTTTGTTTACCACAAAAATTATTTCAACCCCAAAAGCCACTATTAGCAACGATATCCACGAAAAAAATTCATCACTCACAAAAGATCTTACTTTTCGTCCTCTAGCCCAGCTTAACTTTATTGGAGTGTTATCGGCACAAATCACAATTCTAAATTTTGGAATTTACAAATAAAATAAACTTAACAAAATGCGCGTGTTGTCACAATTGACGAATATCAGCTTTGACCTAAAATATTTGGTGTACTCCTTAGTTCACCATGAATCCGTTACAAAATACAATATTTGTGCGCACATACATACATACATACTTGCATATTTATATATGCGAAAGTTAAATGCAAAGGCAATATGTAGATATGTATATATGTATGTATGTATGTATGTACACACGCGTTTGACTATCGGTATGGCCCAGCATTGGGATAAGAATATTGGTCGATATATCGGTATGTCGGCTGTGCGGTGCGATGTGCGCGTTGCGCGTTGATACGCAACAAGGTCATTGGAAAAATCGTTAAAGCAGACGACGAAATTGCCCAAGTATACATACAAATTTTTTTCACTATCATTTGGCGTATTTTCTTCAACTTTTTGACGATTTAGCAGCAGGCAAATTTTTATGAAAATTTTCCAATTTACTAAATGCTCTGTGGAAATATGCTGAAAAAAATATATATAAAAAATAAATATTGGCACTTACCTATTCAATTTTATATGTTTTAGCGAGTTTTCGGGTTCCACGCAGTTTTCAAGCCAAAATGGTACCATTTTTCAAAGTTCTGCCACAAATCGCTTTATGCAAAATTACTTTCACTTAATGGAAAACACACATACACGACATAATTACGCTACTTCTTTTAATTACTCAATTAATTTAACACATTCAGTTGTAATTTTCTTTTTTACTATTTTTACTCAACGAATTTATACACTTTTCCTCCAAGGATTTATTAATTTTCTGCTGCTTTAAATTACTTTGAGAATATTTTTCAGTCTTCAGCATTAACCTAATATGCCTTTTTGATATATATATACTATGTAAATATGTAATATGTATATAGAAAAACTTTTACACAGTTTGGTTTTCCGTTTTGTTGTCTTTACAACTCCAGGTCTGCACAGCAACTGATAAAATTTCAAGTCCACGAAAATGCTAGTAGCTTAAAAAGCCTTGAGACCGTGTTGAAAGCTCCAAAGGTTGTGTTGAGTTTTAGCGAAATTCCTGGAGTTGGGAAATTTCCAACAACTTGTTGCCGTTTGCAGGCGCCGTGTGCGCAGGACTTGTTTTGGTATTTCTCAACAATGGCAATTACTTGTTTACAAACATTGTACGGCTGATTGAAGCACAACACGTGCACTGGACGCGTCAGCGCAGACGCCAATTACGCCGGTAATGGTGTTATGGTAACATTGGAGCTTTCCAATTGACAGCACCGTTATATTATATGTATGTAAATAATGCGTGCTAAACGGGCGTTGTGACAACTCGCAGCTAATGAAGTATATAAACAGTTTGAAAAGAACTGAAGATATCTACAAGTATATGGGGTGTTCCATACCAAATCGAGCACTTTTGAACCCGACCCCTTTAGATTTTGCTGAAACTTATCCATCCCTTTCTACCCTTTGAAAAACATTTTTGAGAATTTTTTCAAAATTTTTTGTCCAATGCCAAAAAAGTTATGAATTTTGCTATTTTTTGCTAAAAAATAGCTTTTTTATTTTCTAATAGCCATAACTTTTGTAGAAATTGACTTTTGGGAACCTTTTTTTTTTAATTTTTGTTTTTGAATGAACTTTTCGAAAAAATACACGAAAAAAATTTAACACGTTCAACTTATAAAATAAACGGTTTTTTAAGTAAAATCGAATTTTTTGTTTTTTTTTTTTTTTGGAAGTTCGCCATTTTGTGTGAACGTTTTTTATATAATCCTTTATCGTTCCTACCAGCATCCCTGTTCCCTGTGTTCCCTGAGCATCCTTACGGATTGAGAATTTCTTTTGATTTTTTTTTCAGACCACCAGAAGAGTCAGGATCAATATCACCAGGATGCGCCATTTTTTTACACCTGTCTCTCCCTCCTCCTCTAATTATTTTAATCTTTAATATTTTCTTGTAAAATTTTTTTTCTGTATTCTCTATAAAAAAACTAATGGTAAAATTTTTTTTTGGTTTTTTTTTTAATAAAATTCCAAAAAACTTCCCAAATTTTGATTTTTAGACTAGAAAACCCCCTTAAATTTTTAGTTCGTGTTAATATTTGATTTATAAGAAATAAAAAATTATAATTTCTGTAATGAGTACTTCTTCCTTTGTTAGTAATAACTTCATACTTATATCCGATCCTTCATAGAATAATGCAGGGAATTTATGTAGGTTAAGGAAATCTCGCTCCAATCACGTTTAAAAGCTGCAGTTAATGTTTTCTTATCTTCGTATTGTTTTCTGCCTTCGTATAGCATATAGCCAGCCCGAAACATTTTCAATTACATTAGGATCTGGAGAATATGGTGGCCAGTTCATGACATTAACGTTTTGAGTCGCAATAAACGACTTTACTACTCGAGCGTTATGAATAGCAGCATTCTCTTGTTGAAAAATCCAAAGAATCGGTCCAAATCATCTAGCGTTATGGAAAGGAGCATTATCTTGTTGAAAAATCCAAAGAGATCACTAATTTTGGAAATACAAACTTCAACAATGTTTTGTAGCGATCGTCGTTCATCTTTTGATCGATCAAAAATCAACTCAACTGTTTCATAATATCACACACCATGACTCCACCTTCTCCGCTGTGGTGGCGACTTAAATATAGGTCATCTTTCCGCAAATCACGTTAATAGTGTTGAAAGCCATCAGGGACATCTAAATAAAAAAGTTTTTTTTTATCAGTAAAGACAACTGAATGCCAATCATTAAGTCAAGTGCCAGATTGAACAGTCCACGTCAAGTATTCTTTCTCAAATCGAAGCCGTTTTTCTTTGCGTAATTCATTCAGAGTGGACTTTTCTTGATTTTTAAACGTTTTAGGTGTTCTGCATTTCTGATTGTACACTGAACAGTTGAAATGCTTGTTTTTACTCCGGCCAATTCCTGAACCTTAGCTGCAGACTTACGTCGAATTTAAAGCAATTCTAACAAATTTTAGTGCTTTCTTTCTTCTTTTAAAGTGTTTTCCATATACCACTTGATTTTTCAAATATCTATCAACGGTTCTGGAGCTGCGTTTTAACCGTTTCCCAATGTTTCGAATGGATAGTCATTGGAAGTGAAAACGGTCTACTTTTTCACGTTCCAATAAGCTCAGAATAATACGCTTTTCCCATTTTTACTTTAAATTTAGCTCGAAAACAATTTATTTGTTTATTTTTAGTACTTTCCCAATATAAAACAAGTTCATTTGAGTGCAATCTTTCATTTTTGAAGTCTGAAAAATAAATGATAGTCGCTGAGGGGCTGACGAATACGGTGTATGAAGGAATGGTTCTTTGGTTAGTTCCTTCAATTTATTAGTTCTATATACAAGCTAAATGTTCGATAAAATCATCAGCCGTTCTCTACACTCCTGCACCAGTTGCCATTTAATCTCGTAGGCAGAGGTTCCTTTAAATGGCGTTTGACTGGCGCCATCTATAGTTGCGTTAGAGGTTTATCCCTACGCATCGACTCATGGCAAAGACCTCTGCTTGAAACATGTTTGCAAAACTTCTCATAGATATGGATAGTTTGGTATGGTGGTGGTGGTGGTCCTGCGACTCTTGCACCAATTCCCTCAGCTAATGCTGTCACTTGGGCGAAGAGCCAATGGTATTTCTCCACTTAAGTCCTTCATACGCTGGGATGGGATTACCTTTAGGTTTGACCAAAAGATATTTTTTTATTTGTCGCTATATACTTTCCAGTCCACATGTTGTAAGCAAAATTTTGTATAACGATTTTTCTCTGCTGGTCACATCCTACCTGTGAAAAAGTTAAAATATACAAAGTTGGCTTAAGATAACCGATTTAGAATTTCTATATCTTGAGCAGGTCCTTATTGTAACTAAACTGAGTGAATAAGTACATGAAGGATATCCTCAAGATGAACTAGCTCCCTATAGAAACGTATAAAATACTCCCTATGTGTCAGACCGAGGACTTTTCCATTGACTTGTCCTACATAAGTCGCTTCAACGTTATTGGAATTGACCCTTATTTTATTCGATTAAGCGCTGTCTGGTTTTAATCGGTAAATAAAACAAGAAAAAACGTTAATTTCGATTGCACCGAAGCTAAATACCCTTCACGGGTGCATTTCTGTTAGTAACTATGTGTCCAGTTTGTATGGAAGCTATATGCTATAGTTAACCGATCTGAACAATTTCTTCGGAGATTACATTGTTGCCTCAGAAAATGATATATACCAAATTTCGTGAATATATCTTGTCAAATGTGAAAGTTTTCCATACAAGAACTTGATTTCGATCGTTCAGTTTGTATGGAAGCTATATGCTATAGTTAACGGATCTGAACAATTTCTTCGGAGATTACATTGTTGCCTTAGAAAATAATATGTACCAAATTTCGTGAATATATCTTGTCAAATGCAAAAGTTGTCCATACAAAAACTTGATTCCGATCGTTCAATTTGTATGGCAGCTATATGCTATAGTTAACCGATCTGAACAATTTCTTCGGAGATTACATTGTTGCCTTAGAAAATAATATATACCAAGTTTCGTGAATATATCTTGTTAAATGTGAAAGTTTTCCATACAAGAACTTGATTTCGATCGTTCAGTTTGTATGGTATCTATATGCTATAGTTAACCAATCTGAACAATTTCTTCGGAGATTACATTGTTGCCTTAGAAAATAATATATACCAAGTTTCGTGAATATATCTTGTTAAATGTGAAAGTTTTCCATACAAGAACTTGATTCCGATCGTTCAGTTTGTATGGCAGCTATATGCTATAGTTAACCGATCTGAACAATTTCTTCGGAGATTACATTGTTGACTTAGAAAATAATATATACCAAGTTTCGTGAATATATCTTGTCAAATGTGAAAGTTTTCCATACAAGCCCTTGTCTCGGATCTCTCAGTTTGTATGGCAGCTATATGCTATAGTTAACCGATCTGAACAATTTTTTCGGAGATTACATTGTTGCCCTAGAAAATAATCTATACCAAATTTGGTGAAGATACATTGTCAAATGCGAAAGTTTTCCATATGAGAACTTGATTCCGATCGTTCAGTTTATATGGCAGCTATATGTTATAGTGGTCCGATATCAGTCGTTCCGACAAACGAGCAGCTTCTTGAAGAGGAAATGACGTTTGCAAAATTTCAAAAGGATATCTTAAAAACTGAGGGACTAGTTCGTATATATACAGACAGACGGACAGACGGACATGGCTAAATCGACTCAGCTCAACATACTGATCATTTACATATATACTTTATAGGGTCTCCGACGCTTCCTTCTGGATGTTACAAACATCGTGACAAACTTAATATACCCTGTTCAGGGTATAAAAGGAATAATCTATATAAATAGGAATTAAAATAGTAAAGTATTCTGATTAAAATTCCGCAAAGACCAGGGTTTCACAAAGTAAATAAGGTTTTTGTTGTTATTTTAATGAAAGCCTTGGCCCTGTTTGGAGATAGCCCAACATTGACTGTCACCGAAGTCACTTAATGATAATCGAGGCGAGAAATTGCCTGTTTCGACAGTGTCGGACCAAAGGGAGAGAGGTGTTAGGTAAGCTGTACTCACGACAGTAACCGGAACGGACTCGGAGTTTTTATCCAGTCAAAAATAGGAATTTAAACTACTACAATATGCAAAACAAAGTTGCGCGGTCTGCGATAGCGGGTATTTCGACTCCAAATACGCCATTTACCAGGATGGAGTCGATGAAGATGTCCAATGTCTTCAGTCAATAGCGTTAAATGCTTATCTGAAGTTCAGAACCCATCCTGTAATGGTGCGGTATTTTGACAAGTTAGGAATTTTTTCTTTTTGATAGAGCATTCAGTACCGGCGATCCACATGTTTGAATCGATAAGAAGCCTTCCAAAAGTAGTGACTTAAACCTGTCCTTCCAAGCGGAAATTTTAGGATTAGTCCATAGCTTATCAAGTTTTTGAAATGAGGCTCTGTGACGATTTTAATTGAAGCTTTGTGTTACTTGCATTCTGTGAAAATTTAAATACACTTTATTACAATTTTTACATATATACATATGTACATAATTATTTATAATACAATTATAATCAATAATTAACTTTAAGCACAAATCAGTTTCATATAAAATATAGTCAAACACTATTTAGAACGCCCAAAGAATGTGTACTAAAATTTTGAGTGTAAAACTCATTTAAATGCACTTTATATGGTACAAGACTTGGGCGATAAACAATTAAAAAAAAAACGTATTTTGTAAATAAATGCAGCAAACAGCCTTTCGTTTGGAATTGCACTTCCACAACTTTTCAAGAAGTTCTAAAAATGGTCAAAAAGTTCTGAAACTCATACAGAAATTATTAACCTCGGTCAAAAGTTCATCAAACTTAGTTTAGTAAAAACAAAGCAGGGTTCTCCAGATATTGTTTCCACACATTTGAAAACTGAGCCATTGTGACGCCATCAATAAGACGATGATCTGCACACCAACTGACATTCATAATATGAGCTTTAACGATCTCGCCATTTTCATTAAAACGCGGCACAGCCTTTATGAAAAAGAAAATTTAATTATCGATTGCGCTTAAGTATTGAAGAATTTTATTTAATTTGTAATTTCACCTTTGTTCGTCCCATAGCGCCGATGGCCACTTGTGGTGCCATTATACAGGGATGAGTATAAGTACCACCGACCTTAAAAAATTTGATTATTTTTATATTAAATTACTGATACTACGATTTTAAGCTCACCACACCAATGTTGGAAAGTGAGAAAGTGCCATCAGCAAAGTCTTTTGGGGTTAATGCACCTTTGCGCCCCTTTTCGATTAGTTCATTCAAATCCTTCGCAATGTCCAATATATGCTTGGCCTCACAGTTCTTAATGTTTGGCACTACCAAGCCCTGAGGCGTGTCTATGGCAACACTGATGTTGTGTGCAGCTTTGTATATCACTGTTTCCTTTTCAATATCGAGTGAACTATTCAAAATACAATACTTGGTAAGTGCAATAGACGCAGCTTTGATACAGAAGGGCATGAATGTGAGCTTTGGAATGCCACGTTCATTTGCGACTGCCTTCAATTGGTCACGGAAATCAATGAGCTTAGTCATATCGATCTCATCGCTATAGGCGAAATGTGGAATTTTCTGAAATTTTATGCTTGATTAAGCGATTTATATCCGGTGCTGTTTCAATTAAAAGACATACCAGAGATTCAGACATGGACTTCATCATCGCTTTCCGTACACCTTTCAGTGCTTCAATGCGATCGGCAGCAGCTGTTGCAGACTTTGGCGTTTGTTTTAGTGCACTCGACACTTCTGATTTGGTAGCAATTGTCGGGTGTGGTATATTAGTGCCAGCAGGTACTTGTCCGAGATATTCGAGTACATCACCTTTAAGTACACGTCCCAATTTTCCTGTAGCCGGCACTTTGGAGAGATCTACTTTATTTTCCATAGCTAAACGACGCACTGCTGGCGTTGCAAGGGTTATATTGCGCGCTACATCCTGATCACTGGCAACTTTCGCGTTATTTGATTGCGGGCTTGAGTTGGATTCCGTTTCTGAATCTGAATCAGACTGCGAGTCAGAATTGTCAGCGTCATCTTCTTCAACATCAAAATCCAAAAGAGGTTTGCCGACCAAAGCAATATCATCAACTGGATGATGAATTTTCGCAATTTTGCCATCGTAACGACTAGTGATGGTAACGGACGCTTTATCTGATTGTACTTCACAGAGGTCATCGAACTGCTCTACGGTGTCACCGACCTTCACAAACCTGGAAGTAATTTTTATTGTAAACATTAAAAAAAAAAATAATGATTATGAATTTAGTTACCATTCTTTTATAGTAACCTCACGTATGCCCTCTCCGATGTCACTAAGTTTAAATGACAGTATTTTTTCCATGCATGGTGTCAGATGCAAACAGCGAGTTTGAGTTGTACTGTCGGGCTTTTCAAAAATAATAAATTTATTAAGCAAAGTAATAACAAAGGTTTAATTTTTGGTGGGCTGGGATACATAATTGAATCCCCCGAGTTTAAAATGTAGTTACCGGTGTCTTATGATTTTTGACATATTTGCATTCAAAATTCAAAAATCAATTATTTATTAGGCTTTGTTACTTGGATTTATAATGAATTTTACATATATGTACAGTGACTCACACGTCTAACCCTACATATGATACATCAAATTAAAGTAAAAATCTTCTATTTTATTTTTGGAAACTTAAAAATTGTAATAAATTTATTCACTGCGTAAAATTTAGAGAAATAACTCGCAACTTACAAAATAATAATCTTTCTTGCCATTGGGGCATTAATTGTATTATTTATTTCTTTGTATTCGTTTGTAAAGTACTCGTATGTAGATAAGATTATTTGTTAGAATGCAGCACTAAATAACCCCGAATTCGGCTGCTTTACTTTTCTAAAATTGACCTATATTGTCAGTTATCAAGAAAATTCTATGTTCGAATATTAGCGAAGTTTCTAATACAACTGGCTAAGTCTGTAATGGGTAATGGACACGCAACCACTGTAGAATACACATATTCCCATTATCTTTATTATGAATAACCAAATTGAAAAAATAACAAACCAAAATAAAAATTTAGCCCGTCTTCCGACCTTTAAAAATAAAAGTTAAAGCATTCAGCAGTAGCACAACTTTTGAATATAGTAGATATGCAGCTGATGTTTTGAATAAGGTACAAAGTAAAATGGTACAAATGTCAAATTTTTAAATGATCTGTCTTAATATGTACATACATCTGTACACATGCGTGTAGATATGTATGTAGGAAATATAAAATTCTGAGTTATGTAATAATATAGCCAATTTGAAAATTTTAATCTTAACGTTTGTAGACCACAATTGAGAGCTTTAAATGCACTTGTACAGAAAAATAGTGTTTAACATTAATTAATATTTATATTCACAGCGCTTTTATTTACACGTACTTTTGGACAAACACTAAACCTATGCGGCAAGCAATTCTTTAGGATTTTCGCGCCACGATTTCTCAAGAATATGGAAGACATGTTTAAAAAAAATCAACAAATTGTAAAGCACACACAATTTACATTCACTTAAAATTAGTAGTCTTGAGAAAAACGTGCGCAACACAACACGAAAATAAAAACAACTGATTGACAAGTTTTTATCAATATATGCCAAATTTGTTTGTTACTTTTCCCAATGCGCGAACTGTCAAATGTGTTTGAAGATCTTTGATCCTCAATTCTATTACATTTTGTTCAGCAAAGATTTTATGAATAATTTGCAAAAGTAATTTTACAGAAATTTTATTGAAACTGATAATAAGATGTTATGCTTTTTAGTTCACGTTTGTTTGCATCTCAAAAATAATTCATATCATGCTTTCGAACTTTTTATAAGCCAATTGTTCAAAAACGTCGGGTAAAATATTCTATTACAATGATTATTCTATTACAGTTGGCGAAATGACAATCTATCCCTAAACAAATAAAAGTGTTCATTAAAAACGTAAACATCCGCACGTGTGACTGAAAAAATGGTAAATAATTTCTATTATTTGTAATAAATTTAATAAATCTACAATAATAATATCTTTGTAGACTAACCTCCGAAAAGAACTAGAAAAATGTAAACATCCAAATAGTCGGAAAACAAAAGCTTTAGGCAAGAAAGCAAGACGCCAGAATAACAAACATAAAGCGCGTATGGGTCATGCAATTAAAAGTAACATAATGGGCGAGAAATTAAGTTGGTTTTTGGGACAAATCGATGAAGACCGGACGGAGCCACTAACACCACAAGAATTTGAAGACCTCATAGCTTTATACCTCAAGCGTTTTGATGAAGAACTTGAACAGATTGCGCTTAAACAATCGATCAGCAAGAACCGCTCTAAACAACATGCAGCTCGGGAGGATGTTATCAAAATTACTTTGGAAAGGGATCGAAACGAGTACCAAAGTGGAGGCATGGGTAATTTCACAAAAATACATACATATATAATAATGTTATTCGTAAAACATACATACGGTTTTTGTTTTCTCTGCCGTAGAACTACTAAACCTCTGCGATCCTGTGAAATTTAAATCGCTAATGGATTGGGATGGTAGTGCGCTCAATGTTCAACATTTGAAGCTAGATCTTGTTTCACATAAAATGTTGCAGCGTCTGAAAAGCACGAACACCATAAATAGCAATGACCCTAATACTGCTAATGAAAAAGCTGTTGCAGGGAGCATATCTAATACGGAAGCCATGGAATTGGCTTAAATAAATGTATTATACTAAAATGTATATTTTCTTTTATTAAAAATATTGCAGTTTACAGCTATGTATACATTATTTAGTTTGTGTCAACTAATCGCCTCTAATAACCGGTTCACCATCGAGTTTTTTTAGTAGCGGTAAACGACGTATGGCTTCATTTTTAAAAACCAGTTCATCCATATTCTCGTTGATAATATTGCCAAGAAAGGAAATTTCCTCCAGTTTCGGCGCCAATGCCATACGATTAAACTCAATCCAATCTTTAATAAGATTGTGTGATACATAAAACACACGCAATACTTTCATGGATTCAATTGGTTTAATTTTCTCAATAATATTGTAACTGACCCATAACTCTTCCAATGTTTCTCCAAGTGCCTCCTTTCAATATTAGAAGAACGTGTCTCATAAGATATACTGCATTGAATAAAGTTTGGACTCATAACTTACAATGCCATTGATACTTTTCAAATTGTTCCTTGCCAACGAAAGAATACGGAGATTTTTAAGCTGATTGATACCCGTTATTTTTTCAATCATATTGGAAGACAGACTAAGTTTCCTACAGTTAACAAGCGTATTAAGTGTGCTATCCATTTTTTCAATTGGTGGAAATTGAAACTGTAAACCAATGTCTGTCACTGTAATGGGATCCTTGCCATTTTTTTCTTCCCAAATGCGTAGTGCATCCTTGATGGTGGTAGGTTTGGCCATTGAGTAAATATAAGCTTTATTTTATATTTTCTAATATTTAGTTTCAAATAATTTTCAATGACAATTTCAAAACTTTGCGCCAAAATTATAATTTGGGGTACAAGTTTTAAAAAAAACTTTGGTTTACCGGTATTTTCATTGATTGATAAAACTGATGGCGTATAAATCTTACATTAAATATCTTACAATTGAAAGATCTTGGGTTGAAGCCTCTCCATATACACTTTAATTATTTGATTCTGCTAAATTGAAGACAAGTTTATGGAAAAAAAATTCTATGGATCTTGTGTTATTAATTTAAAAATTATGAAATGGCAAGAGAAATAATTAAGAAGAGGAAGAAGGAAAATCATTAGCTAAGATCCTTCTTGGAAAGATTAATGGCTTAATAAATTATAGCAAAATACGTTATATATGTATATGGGTTGTCAAAAAAGTCTTGCGGTATTTTTATTGAATTTTGAATTGTTCATAAAATTTGTTACAATAATGCGATTCAAGTCAAATATGCGCCGTTTTGTTCGATGACGCGTTCCCAACGAGATGCCAACTCCATAATGCCGCTCTCATAGAAGCTCGCTTCCCTATTAGCAAAAAACTCGGAGAGCCAATTTTCAAGGGACTCTCTTGTGGCCAACTTCAGATTACCAAGCGCGTTCGCCATGGACAGAAACAGGTGGTAATCACTTGGTGCGAGATCCGGACTATACGGTGGATGCAAAAGAACCTCCCATCCGAGCTCCCGGAGCTTCTGGCGCGTCACTAAAGATGTGTGTGGCCTGGCGTTGTCCTGATGGAAGACAATTCGGCCTGTGTTGATCAAAGATGGCCTCTTCTGCATGAGTGCTGCCTTCAAGCGGTCCAGTTGTTGGCAGTACAGATCCGAAGTGAGCGTTTGGCCATAGGGGAGCAGCTCATAGTGGATTATTCCCTGCCAATCCCACCAAACACACAGAAGAACCTTCCTGGCCGACAATCCAGGCTTGGCCACTGTTTGGGACGATTCACCGGCCTTCGACCTCGACCGTCTTTGATTGATATTGTCGTATGTGACCCATTTTTCGTCGCCAATCACCATCCGATTCAAAAACGGGTCGATTTTGTTGCGATTCAGAAGCGATTCGCATGCGTCGATACGGTCAAAAAGGTTTTTTTGCGTCAATTCGTGTGGCACCCATACATCGAGCTTCTTAGAGACTCCAAGCTTCTTCAAATGGTTTATAACGGTTTGATGACTCATGCCCAGCTCTTGACCGATGCTACGGCTGCTACTATGCCGGTCTCTTTCGGCCAATTCAGCGATTTTATCGCAATTTTCGACGACAGGCCTTCCGGAACGTGGCGCATCTTCGACCACCTCTACACCAGAACGAAAACGTTGAAACCATCGTTGTACGGTGGAAATGGAAACTGTATCGGGTCCACAAACTGCATAAATTTTATTGGCGGCTTGAGATGCATTATTGCCTTTATCGTAGTAGTACTGTAAAATATGCCGTATTTTCTCTTTATTTTGCTCCATGTTTGCGACACTATAACTCACGAACGACTTGAAAGAAACGACAATCAATCAAACACGTGTTAGCGCGTGAAATAAGCTTTCCCAGAGGATTAGCATGACCCGATGCGACGAATAAAACTAGAATTACGGGCTTTCAGCGCCAACTAGCGGAAATACCGCAAGACTTTTTTGACAACCTATTATAACGTGAAACCCGCCAAAGTATGTTTTGCAGTTAGTAAACCAAAAGTGAAATGGTTTGGGTTCTAACATATATTCCAACTGATCTCGTTTTACAATTGTTATTTCTTTGAATAACCTAATAATAAAATAAATCTTCTGCATTCAACTTTAATGTTTCCTATATTGATTTCTCTACATATTTCGAGGTATTATATAAACATATTTGGTCAAAAATATATCATCTGCATTTTAAACAAAAATTAAAATAGTATAAGCATACCCTAATATGTTAAGCAATTTGCGACATCTGCGGGAAACTTTGCATTGTTGCAATGAAAAATGTTTTAGTTCACAGAAAAACATAATATTCTGAAATATTTTAATTAGCTGGTGAAATATTCTGAGGGAGCTTCTATAATAAATATAGAATTTTCAAGTCAAGATCTATTAATATTAACAGAATGGGAAACGCACCAGTCAAAGAAGTGGCGCAGGCAGCTGCTGTAAAGGTCGTTGGAACAACAGAGCAGCCGGCTGAGAAACCTAAGCTCAAGCCATGCTGTGCTTGTCCAGAAACCAAGAAAGTTCGCGATGCTTGGTTAGTTAAATATTTTATCGCCATGAACGTTATTTAACAATGCATTTATTATTTTTTTTTTTTTTAGCATTGTTGAGCGGGGCGAGGAGAATTGCACTGATTTGATAGAAGCGCATAAACAATGTATGCGAGCTCAAGGATTCAATATATAAGCAAAGCAGCCAAGCTTTTGATTCGTTTAAATACAAAATGTTGTTACTAATTTATTTTTGGCTGTCTGAATGAGTATCCTGGTATTGTCGGCAAAAGTTTACTTGAGTTAGGTGATTATCGCTATTAAAATACTTTCTATTTGTTACTAGTCTTGTTGCGTAATCTGTACAAATAATATAAGGAAATTGCCACTATGAGTGTGAATTTAATTAATTAAATAACGTAAAGACGCAAAATAGTTTTTATTTCGTAAAAAATCTGTGAAACTAATGCAAAAGTAAACACATCACATATTAGATATATGCCAATACATCCAATGCCACAGCACAGGCCATATAAATTGTGATCGCAAACGCTACCCCAAAGGCAATAATGCGCGACGGTTGAGGTACAGGATAGAACGCATATACTAATGTGTGCAATATGCGCGCAATGGCCGCAACACGGAAGAGTATGCAGGCAACTGTGGCATTCGGATTTGTGCAAATATATAGCAATGCCATCGTGAAGTAGGGTAGAATATTCTCCATGTCATTGCGATGTGCGCTGTCAAACAGAGTAAGGAAAGTAATAAATGTGAGAAATATGAAATGATTGGTACGAAATAGGAATATTACTTACCGGCGCACGCGCTCCACATGTGGGTCATTATATTGTACTTCAATATCCTTGAAAAACAAGTCTTCTGGATTAGGGAATACCTAAAACGAGAATTAAATGAAGTTAGATAAATATTTGTTTACAAAACCTGACTTTCAATACTATTGCCAATTAAGCCTGAATTTTGTGGTATGATTTCCAATCCATATATCCATGTTGTGCATGCATACATATGTATGTATATACCAGCGATATGAGTTTGCTTTATTTACAGACGAATTTAAATGAATGATTTTACCTTCCTCAGACAGCTTTGAGGAAATAAACCCAGAATCTGTAAAAATGATGTCGGATATTATAATGAATGAATTTTTAATGCAAAAATTTGATGTATACACAGTATTTGTAAAATTCTATGGATAACTTTTATAGTGATTCTAAATAAATTCTGATTAAAGGGATTGAACACGCAATTAATTTTAATATTTTTCACGTTTTGCGACTTCACATTTTATATACATATGTATGTATGTATGTAGTTAACTCAACTGGTTTAAAGCCGTGCAAAGTTCAGGAGATTTTTCAAACGTAAATTTAATTTTGTTTTTTTTTTAGTTTAAATATCCAAAACCAAAACAAGAGTTATGAGCACAACAACAATAGCACTTTTTAGACAGCAAACAATTTGGAACTTGCATACCTTATTGCGGAATCGTTGCAGTGCTGTCAGCAATGACATCAGCAACATTTTGATTACCAGCACGCTGGCCCAGAAAAGAAAGCAGCAGAAGACAGGATTATCAAGCGTTAAATAGTTTCTTGTGAACTTCTCATTCATGGCTGCACTAGGATTTAGCGCATTAAATGTTGCCAATGGTGGCGCTGCACTTGTTGTAGCCATTTTCAGTAGTCTTGCTCTGTATACAAAATTTTAGTTAAAAATAGCAGATTTACCGACCAGATAACTTCAAAGCTTTGCTATAACTTTGCGAATGGTTTGTTTACGCCAAGTCGTGTAGTCTGAGAACGCAGATTGGCCGTATGCGTACATACAGATGTACATACTTATAACTCGTTTACCTTAAAAAAAATTATAGACTGCAAAGTTATCTTCTTAATTTCTACCAAATATGCTTACATACATACATATAATATATTTATGTACGTTTATGAGTGAATATTTGAATTTAAAACTGGTTGTGCATGCAAAAAGCAGACCCATTTATATAATTTAAAAAACACAAATATTTTAGTTATACTAACGTCCATTCGTGGATATAATTATATAACCCTATATCTTCCGCTATCAATTCTAATTTATTTTTCTTGGAACTTTAACGTGGAGAATAAGTGTGGAACTGAAAACTAAAAATATGCATTATTTAAAGGAATTATTTTAATAATATTTAAATTAGCTCTTATATTTTAAACTTTCAGAGATCAAATAATAAAAATAGTTTAAATCATATATTACAGCAATGAAAATTAGAATAAAAAAGCTGAAGCTTCAATCCCCTTTACAAATACAAAAAATTCAAAATAAGAACCTGATTTTGATTGGTTAATTCGTATGAACCATTTTCGATTTTCAAATTTTGTGAAGATATTGGTTGTCAAAAAAGTCTTGCAGTATTTTAGCTATTTGGCTCTGAAAGCGCGTAGTTCTAGTTTTATTAGTCGCATCGGGTCATGCTATACCTTTTTGGAAAGCTCATTTCACGCGCCAACACTTGTTTGATTGAATGTAGTTTCTTTTAAGTCGTTCGTGAGTTATAGCGTCGCAAACATGGAGCAAAATAAAGAGAAAATACGGCATATTTTACAGTACTACTACGATGAAGGCAAAAATGCATCTCAAGCCGCCAATAAAATTTGTGCAGTATATGGACCCGATACAGTTTCCATTTCCACCGTACAATGATGGTTTCAACGTTTTCGTTCTGGTGTAGAGGTGGTCGAAGTTGCGCCACGCTCCGGAAGGCCTGTCGTCGGAAATTGCGATAAAATCGCTGAATTGGTCGAAAGAGACCTGGCTGGGCATGAGTCATCAAAAATTCATTTTAATTTCAAAAAAAAAAAATTCAATAAAAATACCGCAAGACTTTTTCGACAAACTAATATATTGTCAAATTAAACAAAGTCTTAGCAGATAGTTGGCATATGTACATATGTACGTGCTCTAGTGGTCCGGTATTGCTGGCTCCGACGAATTTCATATTCTTGGGGAAGGGGAAAAAATGGCATGTGTACAATTTTAGAACGCTATCTCATACACCGAGGGACTAGTTCGCGAATATGCAGACAGACGGACATCGACTCAGCTATCATGTTGATCGTTTTTATATATGTATATTTATACGTTCTTCGAACAAACAAAATATAATTTGTTCAGGGCTTAAAAAGTAAAAAAAAAAACGCTTAAATCTACTATTACAGTTAAAACGAAATTTTAAGAATTATGTACATGGTTTAATATTTCCATTTTCAACCTATCCTGCATTTGCTCCGTTTTCTTTTGCAGTAGCTCGTCCAACATGGCTAAAAAGGCCTTATTTTTGGACTCCTTCTGCGGGGAGAACACCGTCTCCATTGTCTCATAAAAACGCGCAAGTCTTTCGAATGTCTCATTGTTCGAATGTTGTTCCTCGTCAAGCCGCTGACGTTTCGACACTTCTTTCGGGTTTGGTGTATCTCTGCAGGTTTGGCTATCAGTTGGCGCACTTTCTTCCTGCAGTAATTCTACCCACTCAAAATTGTTCTGCGTTGTTGCAGGCGAATCACTGCAACTGTTCTGGTCATCGTGGCCAAATTGCGTTTTAGACCTAAAAAATTAATTTCTAACAAATTCAAGTTGAATTAGAGAGGTATTTGCAACTTACTTTCTGGGGTTAACATGTTTTGTTAGGAAACTCATTAATTTGAGATAACACCACTCTTTCTTTTCCTCTGCTTCGCCTTCCTCCTCCGACTTCGATTTTTGCGCCACTATCTCGCGCACAAATCTATCGCGTAACGATTTCCAGCGCTGCTTACATTGTTCCACTATTAAAGAAAACAATTTAATTCCATGTAAACAAAATAATAAATACTAACCAGAAGCTCCCGTTGAAATCGCCACTGTCTTCCATTGTCGCTCCTTCAACAACAAATTTCGAAATAAAGGTGAGCTTCTGTCGTACAAGCATGGGTGTAACCTGACGGCCTTAATTAATTTCCTTTCCATGTGTTATCTATATTCATATACATACATATATAATATTAAAAACTGCTGTGTTTAATACTTATTGTTAATGTATTTCATTTACCAGTGAAAAGTAAATACTACAGTTAAAATAGCAATAGGTGTTTCCCCAAGGTTCTTCTTCGCTTTGCTTTGCTTCGCTTGAAATATTTTTATGCCCACAAAAGCATACATCGAAATCAGCTGTCAAAGTAAAAGTCAGAAACAAAGTGAATTCAAACTTGTTCGCTTGCCATATTTTGCGGCGAAGCAAAGCAAAGGCGACGAAATATGTTGTGTAACTGTCATTATAACAACTTTGACAAACGGCTGTTACAATTTTTACTTATGGCTGATTTACACACAACTTTCTTTGCTTTGCTTGACAGTGAATACTTTGAACTCAAAGCGAAGCAAAAATAGGGTAAGTGAAAAGTAAAGTTTTGCTTTCCGTGCTTCACTCTGTTACTTAATATAATTTTGATATTTGCGTCTTAACATATTCGGCAAACTCAATTCACACACACACACATATGGAATTTCATATAAAAGTGTACGGAGGATGTGTTCAAAAAACTTGTAAGCTAAGCGATGTCAAATTTTATGTTAAAGCGGCTAAATTGAAATCAAATCAATTCGAGCAGTTCCCGAATGTTTGACATACTAAATGTAATATTTTTTGTGAGCTCAGGGGAAGCTGCGACGTTTCCACATCTTATTCCCGCAGACAAAAAAAAAAAAATAAAATAGCTTCTATCGGCTCATACATCTTCCATATAGTTAAAGATCCAGTACTTTTATTATAGATGACAGTGTTCTTGAGAGCCTCTTCGAAAAATACCAATCACTCGGAATCACTTACTGTTTACCTTAATTTTTGTAACGGGTGTGCCAAGTAGAGGTACTTTTTTCACTAGCCTTTTTTGAGAAAACGCTTGAGTCGTGCCAAGCTGCCATTATCTCTTTTTTTCAGTATTATTTGGCATTTCATCATGCAAACACTTAACCGAAAAACGTCAAGAGCTACCATTTCATCCAGAAAAAACAACGATTTGATATGGTTTGTAGGTTGGTGGAATTATTATGGTTCGTATTTCTTCAAGAATGATAACGGTGAGATTGTAACCGTCAATGGCAACTGTTATCGCGCCATTATAAACGACTATTTCATGCCTGAAATTGATTCGTGATCTCGGCGACATTTGGTTTCAACAAGCTAACTTCAACACATCACATGTTGTTGTTGTTGTAGCGGCAGAAATCTGCCGAGTTGACAGTCCTTGGCCGGATAAAAATCCGGGTCCGTTCCGGTTACGTAGACCCGACTGTCGTGGGAACATCACATAAATCAATGCGTTTATTGAGAGAACACTTCGGTGAATAAATAATTTCACATTTATGACAACCAAGATCGTGGGATATCACACCATTAGACGTTTTACTGTGCGGATATGTAAAGTCTAATTCAGTCAATTCAGCCCTTGGAGCAAAACATCCCGCATGTCATTCGCCAGTTACCAGTGGAAATACTCAAACGAATCATCGAAAATTGAATTCAACGAATGGCATCTGAGAAGTGTAGCTGCGACTAACATTTAGAGATAATCTTCCAAAAATAATTGCTTAAGAATGTTCTTTCGAATGATAATAAACACTCCCCATTAAATTTGAAGTTTCTGTGTTTTTTTTTTTTTATTAAAAAAAAAGTGGTGGACCTCGAAATGGATCACCCTTTAGGAAACAATCAAGTGCTGGTTTTTATCCACGAAAATCTGTATATTTTTTATATGATCCTCCAAGGATTAGTGACGGTCACCGTCAAGGAAGGAGCTTCGATTGGAACAGATATTTAGTGACTGTCACCGTCAAGAAAGGAGCTTCGATTGGAACAGATATTTCTTTTAATATTTTTTTTTTTTTCAAATTTCTCTTGCCAATTATTTAATATCGTCATATTTTCTTGTCTCTACCTACACCTAACCCCATAAATTAATTTGTAAATATTGTATGTACATACATATTTGTAATTAGTTATTCTTGTGATCTTAATAATGTCAATAAAAAGTTTACTATTTCTCATTAGGTCCAGTCTTGCGGTTTAGTGATCGTAGTCCATATCAATACCCACAAACTAACCTGCTTCTCATATCCGTACATAAGTATGTATGTATGTATATAATTGAGTACATACAGTTTTGGTTTGTTCCCTAGTTTATAATACGTAATTTATTTTTTTATTCCTAAAAAAACGTAATGTATGTAAGTATATTGAAGTATATACTAAGTAACTGAAATTAATCATAAAATAACTCAGTCATCTCCATAACATTCGTCCAATTTTTTTTCAATATATGTAAGTTATACTCTTTAGTCGTTTCTCTTTAAATACCCGTTCTCTTTAGATTTCTCTCATATGTTAGGCTCTTCCGTTCTTCCACTCTTAAATATATTTGTTTTCCTAATAAATTCGTCATGAAATGGTTGTACGGCTGGCAAATAACATAAAAACACACCATGGACTTTGATCTCTCTACGTGTAGCTTCGCATATTCGTCGAATAAAGCGAATACCTCTACACATATAGCCAGACTTAAATGCAAAAAACACAATGCCACATACGGACACACAGCATATAATGAAGTAAGCAAGCAAAAGATACAAATATACTTACTAATTCACATGACCATAAAAACTTATTTATTGTTATTTATTTCGAATAAACATACATATTTAAGTAAGTGAGTATGTATGTATGTATGTACGAGTATATTGCCGGCGTAAACACTCTTTTAGGAATTTGGCTGGCGACTTTTTTGTGAAATGAGACGAGTATGCTCACCAGATACACCAAGTACCTTTAAAAATGCTTGAAAACAACTTTTCCCAAACACTAACTGATCCCGAAAGTTGAAATAATATGGCTCGTTAAAGCTCAACTTCTCATTAGTCTAGCAGAAGAGCTCGAAAAACATTTACCAGGAGTACGGGAATGAAAAGTATTTTTGTGAAAATGAAATACCAATACAAAACTTTGACCAATTCCCACATTTTAACCACTTTTCTACCATATAAATGTTCGTCTTTTACAGCAAACCAATCAGACACCGAATTTTTGGCATTTTGCGTAGGAATCAAAGTGCTGCTCCGCCAAAGCGTGTCCCGCATCGGTGAAAACAAATGGTAAGGTCCCAAATGGAAACAAGAAACCAATGCTTTAAATTTCCGATTCCGCTGTGGTCTGGCACCCATACCAGTCTTATCACAAAGATACTCGATGCTATTGACAGTGAAGTTGGACACTCCTTAACCAACCCTGAACACACTCTTAAAGAGTTCAAGCCTTGTATAGAAGCTACTGCTATCTTAATGGCTGCAACTTTGCCTTGGAAGACAGTTCATTAGTCAGAAAGTCTGATGCTGGAGTTAATAGAAAGCTGCAGACAGTAGAACCCTTCACCAACATTGCCCCCTAGCTTTGACTAATCCGTAAGGAAGCTCACTGCCCCTCTCCTCTAACGGTTTCTTCTTACCCACAACTTCCTCGCCGATATATGTATGAGCAGAGAAGGGGCCGCCAGAGTTCGTTTTAGCGACTCCATGATCCAAGTGATCCGGTATTAAGTCAAAGTATGTGAGGACTTCCAATATGTAAGTCGAACCGAAAAGTGAAAAGACTTTTTTCCAACATTGCAATTGGTTTAAGGATCTTCAGTGGCGTAGCTAGGGGGAACGAAGGGGGCCGTCGCCCCGGGCTCAACGTCTTGGGGGCGGCAAAACGATCTTCGCTGTTTTTTTAATATTCAGAAAAATACTTCAACAAATTTTTTTACGAAATTTATTATACAATAAATCTGAATAACAATAAAAAATATTAGTAATTACTTTCATTTCTCCAAATTTTCAAAAATGGTATTTAAAAAATCCAATTCGGGCATATATATTTCTTCTAACCAGACCAATTTTAACGAGGGCAAGACGAAATATCTTGACAGTCATAACTTTGAAGTTGTAGATAATTTAGTCTATTTAGGAACCAGTATTAACACCACCAACAAAGTCAGCCTGCAAATCCAACGCAGGATTACTCTTGCCAACAGGTGCTACTTCGGACTGAGTAGGCAATTGAAAAGTAAAGTCCTCTCTCGACGAACAAAAAACAAACTCTATAAGTCGCTCATAATTCCCGTCCTGCTATACGGTGCAGAAGCTTGGACGATGACAACAAGCGATTAGTCGACTTTAAGAGTTTTCGAGAGAAAGGTTCTGCGAAAGCTTTACGGTCCACGGCGAATATCGCATTCGATGGAACGATGAGCTGTACGAGATGTACGACGACATTGACATAGTTCAGCGAATTAAAAGACAGCGGCAACGCTGGCTAGGTCATGTTGCCCGGATGGACGAAAACACTCCAGCTCTGAAAGTATTCGACGCTGTACCCGCCGGGGGGAGGCAGAGGAAGAGGAAGACCTCCACTCCGTTGGACCAAGTGGAGAAGGACCTGGCTTCGCTTGGAATATCCAATTGGCGCCACGTAGCGAAAAGAAGAAAAGACTGACGCGCTGTTGTTGACTCGGCTATAATCGCGTAAGCGGTGCCAACGCCAATTAAGAAGAAGAAGACCAGAGCCTAAATTGGGACACTAAATAAGAATTATCAAATGTGATGGCCGAGCAAAGATGGAACCAGCGTCATTTTTAGTTGTGAATGACACGAGAAAAATATTGGGGAATATTTGGTTCCTCACGTCAATGTCAATCGACTAGGAGTTCCAACTTTTTCAGATGAGCTTTTTGTGATCACATCGTATAACGAAATATGTACGTCTGAGCTGATGAATGAGCTGATACGTCAAGTCAATGGTCTATGTTGAGAAAACAGTTCGAAACCAATATTCTGCGTTTAATTAGTGGCATAAGGTCGACGGAAAAAATTTTTAAAACCATACTGCCGATAGTTTCAAAACTCTGTGCAATTGCTATAAGTCATTAAAATATGACATTTAATTAAAAAAGTTAAAAGGTTATACACCTCAACAAAACACCCTTTACTTACATATTGTAATGTCTTCATGCACATTCTATAAATATGTACAATATTCTAAATACATATCCACTATGTAGTATCAGCAGTGTATTTTCAAGAAATCAAGCACAATCAACCCTTGACTTAACGGTGCAAAGTCCACACAATATCTATATTTTTATTTATTTAATATATTAGTTCTGATTCGTTGTGAAAATACCAGGCTTCAACGATAATTTCAACAAAATTATGACCGCAGTGGACAAACAAGTCGAGCGAGTAATTTTGATACGAATAAATAATAAAAAAATATTTAAAAAAAATCACTGTCGGGACTGCCTGATAAGCACTCATTCGTTTATCAACATCAACTAGAAATATGAGTGTACATACATATATGTATGTACATATGTATGTACTTATAAATGTCTCATATTTATATATGTATGTATATGCCTCAATTTGTATATGGGTTTGCAGTTAATATGAAAGCGCCGATAATGGAAATTATATTGCTTTATAAATATACTACATACATATATATAAATAAATACATATGTACATACATCTCAGTGTATGCTGCTACATAAGCCATTAATATTAAAAATTGAAATGCTATTGTTTCCAACTGTAGCGATAATGGAGTTTAGTCAGCTTCAAATCTTATTGATGGAATTTTTAAATTCTTTCAGCATAATTTGATTATAATTTTTGGTTTTACTAAAGTAATGTAGAAAGTACGTATGTATGTATGTACATACATATACTTGCACATATGGACATACATGTACAATATGTATGTATGTATATAGAAAAAATATTTTCTTAGAAAAAATTAGCAATAACAACGCATCACATCTCATTTCTCTAGCTACACACATATGTACATATATTTAAGGTGCTTTCCAAAGTAAACAGGACTTAAGCGGGTATTCTAGTCTAGAAAAAAAAAAAAAAAAAAACGATTTTTTATTTTTTTTTATTTTCAAAGTTTAACTATTAAAGAATATGTGTACAAGAGGATTTTTCAAAATTCAAATTATTTTCGGAGATATAGGCATTTTTTTGAGCCGGCATCCAAACTGGTTCTCCCGGAACTAATCGAACAAAAGACATTAGGGAAACTTTAAACGCGTTTTTTCTCAAAACTGACCTTTTCGGAACGATGACACAGGTTCTACTGGACCGATTTACTTGAAATTTTTATAAAGTCTTCTTGTCTATAGTTGGAACTAGCCTCATCCCAAAATTTTAATTTTTATTATTTTTAAAAAATTCGAAATAATCAGAAAAAGTGATAAACAAAGTTTTTTTTCAGGCAGTCGTCATTTTGTGAAAAAAAATGTTTCCCACTTTTCCGTAGTTTCGACCATTGCGCCATTATTCTAGATTAATAATCTTTTTTTCTTTTTGGTTTCAGATAACTAGGAGGGTTGAAATCATGGGCATGGTCACGTGGAAATTCTTAGAGACCTCCCACTTCGTCAGCTCATAATTTTTGAAATTTTTTACTTTTTTTAGTTTTTAATTTTTTTCTCTACTCTTCTAAAATTAACAAATAACTAATAAAAAAATGGATGGTAAAAATATTAATTGCCTTTTTTTTAAGACACTTTAAAAATTACCTGAAATTCATGCTTCTAGACTAGTATACCCACTTAAAAAATAACGGAACAAATGATTTTTTCGGCAAAATCATTTTATTTTATTCAAAATAGTCTTCTTCTGCTTCAATACAGCTTTTTGCACGGCCCAAAAGCATGTCGAACGAATGTTTTAGCGCGTCAGTATGCCGGTGCAAGGCTTTTGGATGGCCTCTACGTCTGCAAAACGCTTTCCTCTAATGAGCAAATACATTTTTCAGAAAAGGTAGAAGCCGGAGAGTGGAGTGGTTAATGGTTAAAATTTGATTTTTGGTCAAACAATCGGTCACAAGCGTCGATCGATGAGACGGATTCTGAGCAATTTTTGGTTGTCAGTCAATTTGTGCGGAACAAACCGTGCGCACACCTTTCGTAAGTCCAAATGTTCGCTCAAAATGCGATAAATAGACGTTTTGCAGATATTCAATTCCATTTCCATGAATTTCAATGATAATTTCGGCTGATTTTTGATGAATTCAAGCACAGTTTCGATGGAATTTTTGATGATCAAGGATTTTGATTGACCCACATGTTGATCGTCATTCATGTCCTCACGACCACTTTGAAAACGTTGAAACCACTCATGCAGTCTGCCTATCCGAAGACAATCATCGCCATAAACATGTTTCATCAATTGAAACATTTTGGTAAAAGTTTTACCAATTTTAAAACAAAATTTAATGTTGGCTCTTTGTTCGAAGCTCATTTTCGCATCGATAATATAAACATCCCGACACTTAAACTCAATAACTACACTTCCAATCAATGAAATGTCATGAAATTCTCACTTGACAATCGGAAAAATAGCAGATTCTAATACACCAGTCGACATATAGATGGCGCCACCAGGGGGCGCTGGATTTAAAAAGTCCTGTTTACTTTGGAATGCATCTTGTATGTGTACTACTGACTTTAAACAGAAGTTATGAACACCTCTTATACTAGGTTTTGCCATAAATTCTGTAACAAAGTTTAGAATGCAAACACACTTCTGTAAAAAAGGATTTAAAACTGGGGTAAAAGTGTACGAACAGAATGTTGTAGATGGCGCGGTAAGGCAATTTAGCAATACCCTCTACAAAGAAAAGCATTGAATCTTCGACCAAGATTCTGTTCCAGCACACAAGACAAAAACCACCCAGCAGTGTCTTAAAGATAATATTCCTGGAGTTATAGCTGCAGATGAATTTATTGGACTACAGTTTGGGTCAGAGTTGGAGAACACGACCTATTGAATACCCAACAGAAATTAGGGAGTCTCGCAAAATATTTAATTATTCATCAATATTTATTTTGCCTTCGAAGTAATTGTCATCAGTAATACACTTATGCTAACGATTTTTCAAAGCATGTTTTGTTATGGTCTCTATCTCCTTCAGAAAATTTTGTTTTATCTCTTGGATCCTGAAAACGGGTTCCACTGAGCGGCAATTTCAGTTTGCGGAACAAGAAAAAATCACACAGAGCAAAATGTGGTAAATACGCTGGTTGATCGATGGTATTAATTGCGTTTTTGATTTTAAATTCGGTTATAATCGTGGCCCGATGCAATGGTGCATTATCATCGCCTCAATATGGCCAAACATAACTCCTTATAGATCGTCTGTCGCTCCAGGTCAAATTCACGATATTCACCAAAATCATTTAAGTGGACTCACGAGAGATGTGGAGCTCTCTTCCCATCTCTCTAAAACTCACCCCATTGTTCCCCATGCCCGATTTTCTTCTATTTTTAAATATTTTTAACAGTTGAAGACGTCGAAAGTCGTCCAGAACGAGGCATGTCTTTGAGGGCTTTGTACCACTCGTAGGCTTGTGTTTTTGATAAAACTGAATCACCGTAAGCCTTTTCCAACATTCGCAACGATTCCACACACGGAATTTGCTTAAAAATACCAAAATTAAGACAATTTTTTTTGCTCAATATTTTTATCCATTGGTTGATATGTCAAGTTCAATTCCTATCTAACTTGGAGAAGACAATTAAGCTACTTCTTGAACATGTCTTGTTTATAATTCTTCCTTTTACTACCTGGAATTATATGCATTTGAAGATTTTCTGTATTTATTATTATTTTAACAGAACAGAAATACAGTACGAGGGCAAGACGAAATATCTCCTGTCATCAAACAAACAGTCGTCACACTCGCGACTTGGCTATCACGTCACTGTTGACAACAATGAAAGGTGTTTAACGTAGGATCCTACTTTTCAGCAATACAGCGCCCTGAAAACTGGGTAAACATTTTCAGTACCAATCGGCAGTGTGGCATTGGCACACTAACCACCTTGGTAGGGTTCGAGGCCCATCTAAAACCTCTACCGTACTATGTGCACGGCGCCAGGTTGCAATGCAACTCCATATTTGAACTGACAAAGTCAGTTCTTCCCGCGATTTGGGTTTTAACCACAGCCACCACGAAAGGGCCAAACCTAATGAGCAGATTGGAGTTACCTCCAAGGGCTACTGCTCCCCGTGGTACCAGGTTAAAGTCTTCGGTATGACCGAAGTTACTACCAGTTGAGTTTCAACACAACTCTGGACTGGTGGCCAGGATCTTAGTCGCCTCTTACGACAGGTATACCTTACCGCGGGTATAGAAAGGGAAGAGGAACCCCTCCATTCCGTTGAAAGACCAGATGGAGAAGGACCTGGCTTCGCTTGGAATCTCCAACTTGGCTATGATCGCGTAAGCGGTGTATACGTCAATAAAGAAGAGAAAACACATATTAGAACTTTCGTCAGTAGTATTTTGTAAAAAAAACTGACCAAGACACTAGAAGAGATTGAAAGTTTCTCCCTTTCTTTGCAAAATCTGCAGTGTTTATGTCTCTTAAGTCTCGGTTAAGGCTAAATGGTAAACTTTTGGAAAGTAAGCAACCTCAGTGGGAGGTTTATTCAAGACAGTCGGCTCTATGTAACCGGAACGAACCCGGATTTTTATCCGGCCAAGGAGTATCAATACGGCAGATTTCTGGCGCTACAACAACAACAACACAAGTTAATTCGTAAAGTGTATATATTTAATGTTTTGTACCGATTTGATTACTCCAAAGTTTATGATCGCTATTGCTACATCCGCACACTTGGTTTAAGGATCTCACCAAACAAAAAATTTTGAACGATTATGCGTTTATCCTTGTTATATAGTACTGCTGATGTCTATGAAACAGTTATAAGACGATTACCCAACGTGCTTGATTGTGATTTAAGTCCTGTTTTGGGCTATGGTTTTTTAATGCCGGCGAAGAGTTTCGACTTCGTTTTTTACTTTATCTAATTAATGCTTTCGTTCATTTTTTTATATTCCCAGGAAGTGTCAAATTTCTTAACTTCTTGGTTTCCGGCTGACATAACTGAAAAGACTGAAAGTAATATTAACAAGGATATGAGGATATCTTGAAGTGAGGATCTCTTGAAAAAATGTTGTCTTTCCGACTACAGTGTTGACCATATTTTGCAGGCTCTGTCTGATGTCGGCAGAAATCGTTGAAAATCGATGACACTGAAATGGCTGCTAAATGAATCAACAAAACTGGGATTCGAAAAAATGGACCCTCTTGCAATTAAAAAGAGTTCCAAACCTAAGGTCTTTCCCGCAACAGGAACCACTTCTCATACTTCAATTATCAAAATGCAGCGACTTATCAGAAAACACATACCGATTTTCATACCCGTTACATTCAGCCTGAAAGACATACATTTCCCAAAATATACTCGTAAAGCACTTAATGAACTGCCCTTTTAAAAAGTTCCTGTCGATAAATTGTAGGCTGCCTGATAGATAACACTAAAGTAAACTGAAATTTATTTAATTAAATATGTGAACTGTATTACAAGATGCACGCTTGAGTGCCCGAGTTTATTTATAAGCTTGCTCACTTTCGATAAGACTTCCTCCAGTTGCAAGTGCGAAGCGGCAACACTGATAGTGCAGTCCCTTATTTTAATCGTTGCAATGCCTTGAAACTTTCCATTTTTCCTCATGCAATTGCTTTCGCAGATTTCTTATTATCTTTACATGCGCTTATGTTATTTGCATTTTACTTATGTCTGCATACAATGTATAGTAAGTATTATCATCGTAAGCCTTTTTATGGATTCGTAAAGCATTTGTACTTTGCACCACGCCAAGATAACATTACCGGCATTTATTATTTATTAATTTGTACAGCTACGTTTGTAGACACTTAAGTACTTATGTGGTTATTGAAATACTCGTAATGTGAATACAAGTAAACATTACAAAGATTACTTTTCGACACCCTTCTACAGCGTTATGACTTGATAACATTGCGAAGGTTATCCGATTATCTCAAAGTCTAATCGACAAAAATAATTTGCTAACACTTCATTCATCGTGCAAATCGCTGTAATTCCCAAAGGGTCAACGAAAATTTTACTTATGAATTACTTTCAAATATATCTACATATATAGTTAGAAAAAATTGATAATATTTTTATGCTAGAAGTATGGAGAAAAATCAGGCGATATGTATCAAGAAATGCCGGTGACTATTACTTACTCAGCTGATCGGGACTTTTTAGAATAAACAGTTCAGCAGATGTCGTTGAAGTCAAGGTATTTAGAAACAACGAATTCGTGGTTTGAGTATGTGAATTTCTCGACTACTTGGAAGTACTCCAATATCCTTTCTATACTCATTATACTACTATGTACAAAAAATAATGTGAATTTAAACTGCGCGCGTCGAAGGATTTAGAGAATTATTTTTTTTTTAGGTTGGTAGTACTGTCAGTCACATTTGTGTCAAATTTCATGTCAAAATATTTATTAGTGTTTGAGATACGTGTCGTTTTGTGAGCTGCTAAAAGAGAGTTTTTCGTTTTTGCGATGTCGAAATTTGTTGAGCAAAGAATTTGCATTAAATTTTTTTTACGGAATCAATTTTCTTCGGATACGTTGAGGATGATGCAGAAAGCCTTTGGTCATGAGGCTATGTCAAAAAATAATTTTTACAAGTGGTATAGTGAGTTCCAAGCCGGCCGTGAACGTGTCGAAGACGAAGAGCCCTGGACCATCAGCCTCAACCGACGAAGCTCACGTTCAACAAATAAAAGATTTGGTGTTGAAAAACCATCGATTAACAATTAAAGACCTTGCTGATGAAGTTGGCATGTCGAAAGGCTCAGCCAATACCATTTTGAAGGATGTTTTGGGCCTCAAGCGTGCCAAATCTCGACTGGTACCGAAAGCATTGAATTTTTCGGAAAAAAGGCGTCGCGTTGAAGAGTGTGAAACGATGCTTTCCGACTACCAGGGTGTCATGAAATGCATTATAATTGGCGATGAGACTTGGATCTATGGTTACGACCCCGAAACAACCGATCAATCGAGCGAATATCATGCCAAAAGAGAGCCGAGACCAAACAAATCGCGTCAAAGTCGCTCAAAAATCAAAGTCATGTTGACTGTTTTCTTCGATTATCATGGTGTTGTGCATTATGACTTCCTTCCAACCGGTCAAACAGTCAACAAGGAATACTATTTGAACGTTATGCGTCATTTGCGTAACGCTATCCGCCTAAAAAGGCTGGAATTTTGGAAAGACAATTCTTGGTTTTACACCACGATAATGCACCATCCCATATTGCCCTCGTAATTCGTGATCATTTCGCTAAAAACTCAACCCATATCGTTCTGCAACCACCGTATTCACCTGATCTGGCGCCGTGCGACTTCTGGCTGTTCACCGAGCGCAAAAGACCGCTCCAGGGACACCGTTTTTATACGATAGAGGAGATTCAGGAGGCAGCGATGACGGAACTGAAGGCCATCCCGGAATGTGACTACAACCAGTGTTTCGAAGATTGGAAAATCCGTTAGCAGAGGTGCATTGCATCGGGAGGGGATTACTTTGAAGGGGATGAAATTGATTTGGAACAATAAATAAAGAAGTTTTAAAATAAATACAATGTCACCTTATTTTTTGGGCATAGTAGTATACCAATTTAGCAACTGTTGAAAAATGCAAAAAGTGCTTTAGTGAGTACAAATAAAAGTGACTTCGACTAGACATTAATCAGAACCCGCTGGACTCCTTGAGTCATATGCTAAGCAATGGACAAGCCATATAGGAAGGTGGGAAGGTACAAAAATTGCTCACAAGATCACTTGAGGCTCCCTACAAGGAAGCATCTTATCCCCTTTGCTCACCTTGTTACCTTGATCAATTAATGAATACTTCTACTCGACACAGAGAGCTTTAAGGTCGTCTGCTAAACGGGCTATCTCGCTGTTCTTTGTTCAAGGATGAATCATAATCCCTATCTCCTCATAAAAAGGGGTTTGATATCTCCGACAACTATCCGAAGCTAAAAGGCCAAAAGTTTCACAATTCGAATTTCGCTCTTTAAGGGGTAGAAATATTGCGTTTCGAAAGTCCTTCGAATCAGAAACTCCTGCAGCGGAGTCATTGCCCCAAAGTGAGGTTTAGAACCACAGATGATCTTTTGGCTTTACGCAAATGTCAACCGTTTCATATTAACACACTATATGGTATAGTGGATGGAAAAAGTGCTGCATTAAACCCCCCGAAAAAATGCAACGCGCCTACTTTCTTTGATTCACAGGCTCAATAAAAACTACATCAACGAAGGCTCTGGAGGTTGTTCGCTATTTCTGGCTACAGATTCGATTGAAATATTATGCAATGTCTACGGCTATCAGGCTCTAGATTTTAGGCCGTTGAAACTGAAATCGACGTTACTACGGGCATGTTATTCTACTCAACCTGACCTTAATGAACTCAGGCTAATTTGGCTTGCGGCAGACAAAAGAAGATCGATGAGGAATTAAACCCAAAGTTTTTATTCTCTAGTACTGAAGAGGTTCGGAATCGATAGATTCACCGATGGAGCAAAGAGTGAAATAGACACAAGAGCGGGCTTCTTCTTTAGTAATTCATAGGCGGACTACGATTCAGTCTTTCAGGCCGAAATTGTTGGCGCATCGAAAGGTGCAAAGTGCCGTTCTATACTAACCAATAAGTACATAAATCTTCTAGTGGACTAACAAGCGTGTAATATCAAGTAGAAAGTTCGTCAAACTATCAATAAATCTCACCGGTCTTTTGAAAGTCAAACGTGTTCTGAGCACTCCTGGAGATTGTTCCTCGTTTACTTGAAGTTTGTTACTTTTCTATTTTGAAAAAGCTCTTAATCAGAAAACCTTCCAAAGAAGATTATTTTCTGGAAATTAGCAATTTTTAGTCTGTTTCTGAGCACTATTGCCCTTGGCATCTTAATTAATTTTTGGGATTCCAGTTTTCTCCAAAAAAATCAACTTAAAATTTCAACATATATTGGAATCAGCTTGCTTTCGATTTTTTTGTGTTAGTTCGATTTAAATCAGATATAACTGGAGTCGATAAGATTTAATAGTTTTTCAGAAAAAATAATGAAAGCGAGCTACGCCCCTATAAAAGATACGTAATTAGCGGAATAGGCCCCTTATATTTTAAGGTGAAATTACAACAACAGCATTTTTATCTGAATAAATATTATATATGACAACTGATAGTAAATGTATATGGTACATACAAACATACATTGTGACAAAAAATCAACCGGAATTGTATTTAATCTCCAGGGTAAATAATATTTCAAAAAAATGTTTTTTTTTTTTTGCTAATTTTTGGTAGGATTGACCAAAAATGAGCGCGATCTGTCAACCAGTTTGTTCAGCCCGTTCTTACTGCCGTTAGAAAGATTAAAAACAGCTGTTATTGTCATTCAAAAATTCACATCGCTCAATATTTATCAAAGGAAAACATTGTCATAAACTATTTTGTAATAAAAGCCGTATTCTTTTAAATATTTTCCATATAATAGAAATAATGGACGCATTTTTTCATTTGTTAAGTCGATTTATCGGTGAAATTAGATTCATTGATTTAAAAAAAATTTGTTTGTTTACATTTTTTTCCCTTTGTAGTGTATAAATCAGCTGTGATAATGTAACAGATTTCCAGTGCTGACAAGTAGATTGCGCAAAATCAGAGTCGCCAGAGAGATTTAGCGTGGATCAGTTTCAAATCATTTCAATGAAGTGATTTGGAACTGTAATTTTTGTGTGGCGAAATCTTGATAAATTTATAAGATTAGTGGGATAAACCACTCAACAGCCGAAATCGTGTGATTAAGTGTCGGTCTGAACATGGCATAAGTGTTAGAGAGCTCGACATCTTTCGTGGGTCCATTTGAATGATTTTGGTGGATATTTTGGGTATGAAACGCGTTTACGTGAGAATACTCGTCGAAAGCGGCCGGAAATGTTTAAGAACAATTTAAGCATTTTACAAAATGATAATGCAGCATCGCATCGAGCCACGATTGTGACCGAATTAAAAGTGAAAAACGCAATGAATACCATCCATGAACTAACGTATTCACCAGACTTGGGTCCGTGTGATTTTTTCTCGTTCCCCAAACTGAAATTGCCGTTCAGTGGAACCCGTTTTCAGTCGTTCGAAGAGATAAACCAAAATTCACTGAAGGAGCTGAAGGCCATTACAAAAAGTGTTTATGAAAAATGCTTCGAAGACTGAACAAATCGGTGGCATATATGCCAATATTAAATCTTATGGGGATTACTTTGAAGGCGACAAAAAAAAAATAAATATGGATGAATAATTAAATATATTGCGTTTTAAATATTTACAATTTCCGGGTACTTTTTTGTCACAATGTAAAAGATACATATAGTACATACATACATATTAATATATTTATTGTAGTGCAATTTCTCTAATTCAGGTGCACACATATTCAAAGAATTTTCTTGGTAAGTATGTATATATGTACATATATGTATGTACATATGAAGCCGAGTTGCATTTCAAGTGTACTTATCGATGACAGGCACTTCGCTCATATAATGTATACATACATACATATGTATGTGTGTGTGCGGTCGGGTGTTTTATGCTTGAGCTAAGAATCGTACGAAAGTGTTTCAAAGTTCATTGAAGTTTATATTTATAAACACGATTAAATGACTGACAGCGATCAATTACTGCGCCCAGCGATAAGTGCCGATTGTGTGAACACTTTAAGTGCTTAGCATTTTAAATAAAAATAGTTATTACTTAAGGTTGTACAGTTCTAAGTTGCCATTACACTATACTTACAATTTGTTGTAATGTTTATTTTAATAAGTAATTTGCAGTTGGGCATTGCATTCAAAGTTTGCAGCGGCTACCAAAACAGGGTGTGCTAATTTGTTCTTTTTTAAGTTGGCACCAGAAAGCATTTGAAAGACAATATTTATCGCACTATGCGTCGATAACGCAGGCGATGATTACTTACTTATAAGGGGGTATTATAGACTAGAAATTTAAAAAAATCGATTTTTTTATATTTTTAAAATTTTACTATTCAAGAATATGTGTACAAGAAGATTTTTCAAAATTCAAATTATTTTCGGAGATATAGGCATTTTTCTGACCCGGCATCCAAACTGGTTCGGCCGGAACGCGAAACTTTAAACGCGTTTTCTCGAAACTGACTTTTTCGGAACGATACCCACGATTTCTCAGGTTCTACTGGACCGATTTACTTGAAATTTTTATAGAGTCTTCTTTATAGGCTTGTCTATGGTTGGAACTAGTCCCATTCCCAAACTTTTATTTTTATTATTTTTAAAAAATTCGAAATAGTCAGAAAAAGTGATCAAAAAAACTTTTTTTTTTCAGGCAGTCGCCATTTTTGTGAAAAAAAAATTTTCCCACTTTTCCGTAGTTACGGCCATTGCGACATTATTCTAGATTAATAATCTTTTTTTCTTTTTGGTTTCAGATAACTAGGAGGGTTGAAATCATGGGCATGGTCACGTGGAAATTTTTAGAGACCCCCCTTCGTCAGCTCATAATTTTTGAATTTTTTTTACTTATTTTAGTTTTTAATTTTTTTCTCTACTCTTCAAAAATTAATAAATAACTAATAAAAAATGGATGGTAAAAATATTAATTGCCTGTTTTTTTACGACACTTTAAAAATTACCTGAAATTCATGCTTCTAGACTAGAATAACCCCTTAAAGCACCTATCGTTCCTGGGACATTTGGGTGTATATAACTAAGATAAAAAATTGATTCCATCCTACTATGCTTTTTTGCTTTGAAAAATATTACCGTGGTTTAATTTATTTGAACACTTATTGGCTGGTATTTCCATTTTTTAATTTATTTAATCTTCCTGGTATTTCCAACGGAGTGGATGTCTTTTCCTTCCTCTGCTTCTCCAGGCGGGTACTGCTTTGAACACTCTCAGAGCTGGAGTGTTTTCATCCATTCGGACGCCATGACCTAGCCTTTGGAAAACTTTACCAGGGGAACCTAGCCAGGTCAACAGCTGTATCTTAATTCGCTGAACTATGTCAATTTCGTCGTAAATCTCGTACAGCTCATCGTTCCAGAGAACCGTAAATCTTCCGCAGAACTTTTCTCTCGAAAATTCGCAACGCCATGTAGCCGGACGTGGATGATGAGTGACTTGTAGAATTTGGTCTGTGTTCGTTGAGAGAGGACTTTACTTTTTAATTGCCTACTCTGCACTGAATTTCGAGGCTGACGTTGTTGTTAATGTTAATACTGGTTCCAAGATAGACGAAAATATCTACGACTTCGAAGTTACGAGTGTCAACAGTGACGTGGGAGCCAAGTCGCGAGTGCAACGACAAGACATATTTCGTCTTGTCTTTGTTCACAGCCAGACCTATGCTTCGCTGCCTTATCCAGTCAATGATATTAATTTAATCGTCAGTTGTCGTACAGTTTGTGAGATTGGTAGCTTCATACATTTATTAGGGTGTATATATGTATATCGTAGCCAAAATTATGGTTTATTTCAATGCAATGGTTCTAAGCTCTGCTAGGGGTTATCCATGAGAGAAAAAACGTTGATTTTGATAGAACCAAAGCTCAAATGCCCTTCACAAGTGCAAAAAGATTTTTACAATAACATCATTCCGATCGTTCAGTTTGTATGACAAATATAGCTTACATTGATCTGAACCAAACAATTTCTTCGGAAATTGCATTATTGCCTTGGGTAATAATCCGTGCCAAATTTCATGAAGATATCTCGTCAAGTTAAAAAGTTTTCCACACAAGTAAATTCCGATAGTTCAGTTTGTATGGCAACTATGTACATATATGCTATAGTGGTCCAAACCGCCGTTGCTCCAAATGAGCTTATTGAGTAGAAAAAGTCGTGTACAAAACTCCAGAGCGATACCTCAAAACCTGAGGAGCTAGTTCGCGTCTATACAGGCAGGCGGACATGGCTAAATCGATCTGATCATGCTACGTACCATATATGTATGTATACGTATGTACATTTATATTTTATAGGGTCTCCGACGTTTTATTCTAGGTGTTACAAACTGTGTGGCAAACTTAACCCTATTCAGGCTACAAACAGTCCCGTCATTTCTGAATCTCATTGTTCTTAAAAAATATTGGAAATTATAAAGAACACAGTGGAAGCAATTATAGCTGAATAGATAAGCCCTAAAGAACCTGATGACCGCGCTGTATGAAATACTGATTAAATCGCGCCTAAATTCTGCTACGTGACTATCTATATCGCGCTCTAGCTAGCTCCACAAACCCGCGTATTAGCCGGCATTTCTTCCGGTGCGAAGAGCATGCTCGAATACGCTTCAATATTATTGGTATACACTGAAGAAGAAAATCCACTATTTGCCTTTTATCGGCGCTTATGAAGGTCAAACTATCGGTGTTTTGTGAAGAAAGAGCGAATATTCTAAACAGCATTTATTTATTTAGTAAAGTCTATGAACATTACTTCTTACAGACTAATGAAAACAGGATGCATATTAGAATTCTAGAATAATTAAAATTACAATAATATGAATAGATAACTTAAACTAAAAAACAGAATTGAGGGTATTAATGAAGGAATCCTTAGTGTGAGAGAAATCAAGAAGAACTTTCTCGGAAATCGAGTTAAACTCACGCATAGCCCTCTTGAGGGGAGCATATTCAGCAAAATTAGTGCTTTCCTTTTTGTAATAAAATGGGGAAATGGACCTGAGACAACGCTGAGGAGTATTGAAGTTAAGTTTCGCTAATAAATAGGGACAGTCAATACCTCCGTTAATTACATTGAAGACAAATGAAAGGGAGAGAACGGACCTTCGATTATCCAGCAATTTAAGATGTATCAGCAATAAACGTGATGTATACGATGGTATTGGGTCAACAAACTTTAAGGAGCGGAGAGCGTATTTAAGAAAGATCTTTTGGACACGCTCGATCCTGTTAATTGACGATATGCAATATGGTCTCCAAATAAACACTGCATACTCCAAAATGGACCGCACAAAACATGTGTACAGTAATTTTAACGTGTAGGGGTCGGAAAAATTTGTAGAATTACGACGGACAAAGCCGAGTACAGAAAATGCTTTTGAAGTGATATAGTTGATGTGATTACTGAAAGAAAATCTGTTGTCAAAGATTACCCCAAGATCTTTGATTTCAGTAACGCATTTTAGGACGCAGTTAGAAATATTGTAGCTGGAAGATAGGATGTTGCGTCCCCTACCAAAAGAGATCTGTGAGCATTTATCGAGGTTCAGAAAAAGCTTCGATTTCATGCACCAATTATGAAAAGTATCAATATCACATTGAAGTTTGAGTACATCTTGTGTGTTTTTGATTATTGCAAAAATTTTTAGGTCATCTGCATATAACAGATAGTTAGCGAAAGAGAAGCAACAGGAAATGTCATTGATAAACAGCACAAAGAGAAGTGGACCCAAGACGCTTCCTTGTGGGACTCCCGAAGACGCAATGAATGAATCAGATGACACTCCATCGACACTGACAACGCATCGTCTGTTTTGCAGATATGATTTAATCCACTGCAAGAAGACCGAGTGAAATCCTAGACATGATAATTTTTTAATTAGAATATTGTGTGATACTTTATCAAAGGCTTTAGAGAAATCTGTGTAGACACAATCTACCTGAAATCCAGCGGAGAATGCAGACATGCAATAGTCGCTAAAAACTGCTAAGTTTGACACAGTGGAGCGCCCAGAGACAAACCCGTGCTGATTGACATTAATTAATTTGTTGTTGTATTTAGTTTTGAAATTATTCTCGGTATTTGTTCGCTGGGAATTAGAATTATCTGAAATGTGCATATTTGCGGAATGTCAGCGAATCTAAATTTCACAAAAATTATACACACCTGCTCAAAACAATAGTTACACAATACTTTTTCAAGTAAAGCTCATCAGTAAAAAGTTTTATTTAAATTTTTAAGAAAAACGCAAACGTACTTATATTTTTCCAATATTTACAAACTAAATTAAATAAACTTCATTTAAATATGTAAATAGCCAAACAAACAAATGTAGATCCAAAAACATTTCGCAGCTAAAATAAACTTTCTCAAAAAAATAGGTACACTTTTAATAAGACAATTATTGTGGAAAAACAAATTATGATAAAACAGTTTTGTTGTATATTTAACATTACTTAATTAATAAGCAGCATCTCCACTATTGTTTTCGATTACTTTATTTATTCGTTTGGACATACTACTGACTAAAGCCTGACAGATTTCTTCAGGTATCTCATACCAAGTTTTTTGTATGCAGTCCCATAACTGGTCTTTGTTTGAGAAAGATTGACTCGCCAAATGTTTTTTATTGTTGTTTGTCGAAATTATTGTCCTCAAAATATTTCTTAACCAGTTTGGAGGTATGTTTTGGGTCATTATCTTGCTGATATACCCAACGTAATTGTAAGTTTTCTTCAGCTTGGGTATCATGAAATTTTCAAGTATTTCCTTGTACTCCCACGCTGTCATTTTGTTAGTTTTCCGGTATACAGGATCTACGCCATACCAAGAAAAACATTACCACAACATGACGTTTCCAACTCCTTGCCTCACATTTTTTTTTTGTGAATCGAACGTGAAACTCCTTTCCTTTTGGCCAACGCACATTTCTCTCACAATTGTTTCCAAACAAGTTTATTTTCGTTTCAGCGCTCCATAAGATATTTCTCCACTTTTTTGCTCCCTTAGGTCCTGATCAATCTAAATGACTTCTTGCAAAGTTTAAGCTCATAACTACATTTTTTGATCGCATTAATGGAACTTTCCTGGTAGCTTGGTCTTTTGCAAACGTCTGCGAATTTTTTGAGAACTTACTACATTTCCAATTTCTGCTGTCGAAGGTGATACGACGACTTGAATGGCTCCTCTTAACAAATAGTTACAATGTGGCGTTCAAGAACTGTACTCGTTATTTGTGGCCTTCCACGAATTTCTTTACTAGATTTTCACTCTAAAGCATTTTTAACAAAATTATGAGACCTTTCCATTAATTAAGGGTGTATTCTACTCTAGAAATCAAGTTTTGGGCAGTTTTTTGAATTTTATTAAAAAAAAAAAAACCAAAAATATTTTTACTATGCATTTTTGTATGGTGGTTTTATTGATATCTTAAGAATACAGAAAAAAAAATGTTACAAAAAATATTAAAAATTAAAATAATTAGAAGTCGGGAGAGACAGGTGTAAAAAATGGCGCATCCTGGTGACATTGATCCTGACTCTTCTGGTGGTCTGAAAAAAAAATCAAAATAAATTCTTAATCAGTAAGGATGCTGTTATAGTCCCTACCTCAGGGAACACGAAAAAAAAATTGTTGAAAAATGGCGTCTGCCTGAAAATTAAAATCATTTTTTACGCTTGAAAATTGAATTTTTTAAAATATTAAAAACAAAAATGTTTGTGAAAAACGATGCTGGTAGGAACGATAAAGCATTATATAAGGAAGATTCCCACAATTTTCAAGTAAATCGGTTGTATAGAACTTAAGATAATGCCGGTACCGTGTGGAAAAAAGTAGTTTCGAGAAAAAGGCGTTTAAAAAAGTGAGTCTACCTACCTACCGGGCTAGGTACTGCGTCACTAAAGTAACTATAGCTCTTAAAATAATTTTAATTTTTAAAAATTCTTTGGAGTATATGTTCTTAAGGGTCTAAACTTTAAATATATGAAAAAAAAAATCGAATTTTTCAAAATTCTAGAGTAGAATACGCCCTTAAACTTACAGCATAACTTGTCTCAAAAAGCCCATAAAAAGTTTTTTTTAACTATTGAGAGTATTAAGTTTCATAGTGTAACTATTATTTTGAGCAGGTGTGTATATACATATATTCGTATATATTATATATACATTGTATATATATTATAATTATGCACACGTAATGCAAAACTGAACTTTATAAACTTGGGGTACAATTAAACTGATAGCCAAATTGATTTATTGAGCGCTGCGAATTTGAAAGACCGAGAAAAAAATGAGTACCTATGTATATATATGACTTTGTATTTTTATATACATATGTATATGTATAATATATTGCTATAAGTACTCATATATAAAATGTGCACACCTCATTGATAACTTTGTTAAGTACTTGGCTCTCGTTAGGAGCTTTCTACGTAGAAAACCCAGCTCCACTCAACACGTATCGATTTATTTTTGCTATGACCGGGAGCGAATTATAACATATGTATGTAAATATGTATATGATTAGGTTATTAGTATATAGTATATACATGTATGTATGTAGATACCAAATTGTGTTTACGCATCCCTAATATTATGTATTACAGTTATTATTTATAGATTCATCACGCGATAAAGTTGTGCTTGAAACTGATATTTTAATAGTAAACATTTGAGCTGCAGACCTATATACATACATACATATATGTATAATATGTATAATGTGCTTTTTTTGAAATACAGAGTACACACATATCATTTTCTAGAGTGACAGCTGTTAAACAGTTGAAATAATCCTGAAAATACTCTGCAGACATACTTGAATCCAGAAAAAATGTGTGTCAGGTGTGGTTGAAAGTCGTTATAGAACTCCACTATTTTACTCTCGCAACAAAGTTTCTAAAGAGAGTTTTATAGTTTTGTTCTCATAACGGTTGTTTGTAAGTCCTAAAACTTAAAGAGTCAGATATAGGGTTATATATACCAAAGTGATCAGGATGACGAATAGAGTTGAAATCCGGATGTCTGTCTGTTCGTCCGTCCGTCCGTCCGTCCGTCCGTATTTCTTGGCTCCATAAGAAGGTTAAGTTCGAAGATGGGCAAAATCGGCAAACTGCGACGCCCACAAACTGGCGAAAAGCGAAAACCTATAAAGTGTCATAACTAAGCCATAAATAAAGATATTATAGAGGATCGCATTAGAGAGGGGCATATTTGGAAGTAATTTTTTTTGGAAAAGTGGGTGTGGCGCCGCCCCCTAATAAGTTTTTTGTACATATCTCGGAAACTACTATAGCTATGTCAACCAAACTCTATAGAGTCGTTTCCTTCAGGCATTTCTATATACAGTTCAAAAATGGAAGAAATCGAATAATAACTACGGCCACCTCCCATACAAAGGTTATGTTGAAAATCACTAAACGTGCGTTAACCGACTAACAAAAAACATCAGAAACACTAAATTTTACGGAAGAAATGGCAGAAGGAAGCTGCACCCAGGCTTTTTTGTTTAAATTGAAAATGGGAGTGGCGTCGCCCCATTTATGGACCAAAAACCATATCTCAGAAACTAAAAAAACTAAAAACTCGACCGATTTCAATGAAATTCGGTATATAGTATTCTCTTAACACCTCGGTTCACAATCACGCCTTCTTCCAATATAACGCTCTTTTGGATTCCATCTGATGCCTTCTCAGTATAATATACACATTAGGAACCAATGATGATAGCGGAATAAAACTCTACACAAATACGGTATTTGAGCTGAGGTATCCCTTGTGGAAAAGTTCTCGTGATTGGACTATAACTTTTCAAAATCCCTGATATCGAACACGAAGAACTTAGTGCCTAACCTAACCTAACCTAATTTTTACCGAAAATATCGGTAAATTTCTCAGATATTTTCATGTAATTCAGAGGGCATCATTTTTATACTCTCGTAGGATACGTTTTGCTATTTGTAAAAACATATCTTTAGAATTTAAAAATATAACATTTAATTATTAAAATATATAATACTTATTACTTCTAAGTCAAACCTGTATAATCTTATGAAGTGCAATAACTAAACAAGGGTCACCTGTGGGCAACACATTTTGAAAAAGCGGTTGTGGCCCCGTCCTCTAATAAGTTTTATATATATATCTCCTAAACCACTAAAACTACAACAACGAAATTCGCGCAGTACAAATACTACAAGAACTCCTACCGATAGAGTGAAAAGTGATGGAATTAGATAAAAATCCCGTTCCCTCCCCGTATAAAGATACCGTTTAAAAAAACTAAAAGTGCGGTAAATCAATAACAAAATGCGCCAGAGACGTAAAAATTTTACGACGGGATGGTATGGCAAAATTTTATAGGGGCCGGTGTAAAAATTGAGCGATGGGCGTAGCACCGCCTACTTTTTGATGAAATCCCATATGTCGGGATCTGACCACCCGATTTCGACAAAATTTGGTATGTGGCATTCTTTTCGTATTCTTAAGTCACGTTGTGAAAAGCGAATTCGTATAATAACCACGTCTACTTCCCAGCATAATTTTAAATTCCACTTGATTCGTTCAGTTTCCAGTACACAAAAATACTTTGCACGACTAATGCCTTTAGTGTGTGCCACCAAATGACCAAAAGATGTTTAAATCCAATAAAAACTACTCAAGCCCCTAGGTACCGAATATTTGAACACCGGTGGCTATGAATTGGACCAAAACTTCCCTTAGCCACCATATACATACCTAACATAAAGATTTTCGAACTTCCGGGTGCCTTTATACCGCGAATATCGGCCAAAATGTGAGTTATCTCAACGAAAATGAGAGAACATATGTATTTTACGCACAAGAGTGTATCTTTGTGCTTAAAATAAATAATATTTGGCAAAAACTTGATATAACCCCTATATAACTAATGTTAGGCTTTTCGAACATCCGACTGACTTTACTCTAGTCGTTTCTTCTTTTCGCAACGTGGCGCCAATTGGAGATTCCAAGCGAAGCCAGGTCCTTCTCCACAAAGCCTTTCCAACGGGGTGGAGGTATTTCTCTTCCTCTGCTTCCCCCGGTGGGTGGACGAGAATAATGAGTGACTTACAGGGTTTGGTTTTTGTTCGTCTAGACTCTAGAGAGAGACTTTACTTCTCAATTGCCTACTCTATCTAAAGTAGCACCTGTCTAAATCATTTAGAAAACATAAAAATTTCTTTTACCCCCATTAACGCATCTTCAATACCACCGTGTCTCAAATCGTTGAAATCATTGTTAGAATATGAATCGGGTCACATTATTCTCTGGAGCTTTAAATCAGTGAGTTTTTTATGTTCTTGGGACGAAAAGGAGTGTTTGTTGGAAAGAAATGTATTAACAAAGAACACACAAGCTGTCTTCGATTCACCAGTGTTACTCTCCAGCGAATCGAACAAGCTATACCAGATGCTCAAAGCAAACTGGCAGTACTTGCGGTGCAACCCAGCGCTCGAATGTGTGCTGATACATGCGCTATAGAATTATGACTATTTCTTAGTGAAGAAATTCTTCTTTCACGTTAAAAATACGTTGCTTAACCCTTCCGTTTTGTTTTTTTTTTTTAATTATTATAATTGATTTTAAGTCATAAGTTAATGGTATAGCAGCGAAAACTGGAAAATAATTGCCTCGTACGTGGAACGCACTAAAAAAAGAGACATGGACGCGGACTCCCAATAGAAGACGAGCCAAATAGCTTGATGCTGGCTACAAAATCGTAGGCATCGGGGTAGGGGAAAAAGTTCCATGATAGAAGGGGGGAGTGTTTTAGTGGGTACACCACTCACATAGGATGACGATCCCTATATGGTGCGAAGGAATTTTAAACCCTCCTCAAACAAAAAAAAAATAAAAAAATAAAAAAAAAATAAATAAGTAAAAAACAAATAATAAAAAAATTGTAAAGCTGATTTAAAATACACAAACCAAAAATTACACGAATACAACTCTACAACCTTGTTGTTGCTTTTGCTTGTAATTTCTTCGACAAGAGAGCAGAACCGAGCAGAGAAGTTGCGAAACGAAAACAGCTAAAATCGTATAAACTGAGCAATATTTTGAGCTTAAAGACAATTCGTACTGCATATACAATATTGAAAAGATTAGTCGAGTCGCTAATCAAATTGAACTTTGTAAACATTTCTTCTCTTCAAAATAAGATAATTTTTCACTGCCAAAGGTGATATGCATAGTACCTGATGCCCCGACCATACTGAAATTATGGAGAGAGCATTTCCCCAGCCGGGTGCAGCCACTACGCTAGCTAGATCATGTTGTCCGAATAGATGAAAACACTCCAACTCTGAGAGTACCCGTCGGAGGATACGTCAGGAAGAGGAAGACCTTTGGATGGGAAAGGTCAGGTTTAGAAGAGCCTGGCTACATGTGAAATTACTGACACTTTTAAAATCATTTATAGTTGATCAGACTGCCTAGATTGCCAATCACTTGACTATCGAACCATCTCATGAAATACGTATATAAGTCGTTAAAAACGATACACAATGAAATTTCAAAGAGAATTAACGTCGTGTGTGGTATAAACTTCAGCTAGTGTAAATAACAAAGCTCCGTCTGATGTTAAAACGAATCTGTAGGTCTATTTATGACGTGAAAGCCAGCTAGTGTATGGTAGCTAACCTAACCGAACATAATATCATTTCAACATAGTTTTTATACATTTATGTTTTATTTATTATAAAACTACATATGTCTATAATTTAAAAACGACCTAAAACCTAACTTTCAATTAAAACTTACTTACATTCAAAACGTGATTACGAATTATTATCAGAAGGGTTTTGAACTTTGATGACTAGTCAAAAAAAGCGAAATCTAAATCTATTAAGCATATTTTGCGAGTACTGGGCCATACTATAAATTAAATGAAGCTAAATCATGATTAGTTTGCTTATATTAAACGGTGAATAAGAGCTGATTATCTTCCTCATAGATGATGCATTCTTATTATATTTAATAGGCACGATTATGTAAGTTTCTAAAACGTGATCGCAAAAATTCCCTAGGCACTATAATATAAAGTCAAATGCTGATAAGGAATACTCAAATAAATCAAGAATTTATAATAAACATAATAATATTAACAAATACACAGCACCGTTATTTAGTTTTGGAATTTTGTGAAAACAAGCTAACATACATATGTATGTACATAGGTTCCGTTATTTTTTAATGAATAGTTCAAATGCTAACTGGCACACGACATCAAAAAACATCAAGATAGTGGATGTTTCAAATGTTCCATTGTTTAGGAGCAAAGTACTAGTTGTTAAAATTTACCGTCATGAGGGCAACTCATGTCTGAAAACACATTTCACATACTGAAGTTGTACTAAATGTACCATAAAACTGTTTTTTGTCATAAATCAAATATAAACACTACTTTATAAGTTTCGCATGTTTAGTCCAATAATTTTCGTTGCTAAGCTGATAAAGTCTGTCGCACAGTGTAACGAAACGTAAGTTGTTTGTACATATATATGTATGTATATTCGATTATGATTCTTGTGACAGCTTATTTAATTGCACACTAGAGTTTTCAATATGAGAGGAATGAAAAATCTGACAACAACCCAAAAAATGCACTCATTGAGGCATGAAAACCGTCAATCAGATTGTACTTAAACCAATGTAATAATCAATTTTTTCTGTTAAGGGGATAATCTAGTCTAGAAGCATGAATTTCAGGTAATTTTTAAAGTGTCGTAAAAAAAGGCAATTCATATTTTTACTATCAATTTTTTTATTAGTTATTTATTAATCACTGAAAAAAATTAAAAACTAAAAAAAGTAAAAAACTTCAAAAATTATGAGCTGACGAAGTGGGGGGTCTCTAAAAATTTCCACGTGACCAAGCCCATGATTTCAACCTTTCTAGTTATCTGAAACCAAAAAAAAAAAAGATTATTAATCTAGAATAATGTCGCAATGGCCGGAACTACGGAAAAGTGGGAAATTTTCACAAAATGGCGACTGCCTGAAAAAAAGTTTTTTTGGATCACTTTTTCTGACTATTTCGAATTTTTTTTAAATAATAATAATAAAAATTTGGGGATGGGACTAGTTCCAACCATAGACAAGCCTATAAAGAACCTGTAGTAGAACCTGAGAAATCGTGGGCATCGTTCCGAAAAAGTCAGTTTTGAGAAAAACGCGTTTAAAGTTTTGCCTTCCGGCCGAACCAGTTTGGATGCCGGGTCAGAAAAATGCCTATATCTCCTAATTTGAATTTTGAAAAATCCTCTTGTTTACATATTCTTGAATAGTTAAACTTTGAAAATATAAAAAAAAATTTCGATTTTTTTAAATTTCTAGACTAGAATACCCCCTTAACCATATGTTCTTGAGCATTGTATAACGAAAAAATTAAAGCCTTTTAAACTGTATTTTATATTTCAAGAGATATTTTTGTCTTAGCTGACCTAATGACTTTCTGACATGCTTAAGACAGCAAACTTGGCATTGCTGAACCGTAGATAACTGCATAGATCAGCTGGATACTTATGCACTGCTCTCCTCGTGCGCTGTTCTACTTTATAACTACGCTTCACGGAGCATTACCAGCGGCGATGTGATGTCGGATTTTTCCAGATTTTTGAACGTTCAACCCCAACACTT